>JADLZK010012569.1:0-86222 GCA_015847255.1 Hyparrhenia diplandra | reverse complement strand
TACTACTCTAATCACATATGATAATTAAAGCACTCAATACGAGTGAAGATCCCATGCAATAGCATAACAACTATACTTAACCACATATATGAAAGTCATAGAAGTAAATAGAGAAGATAAATATATGAATCATAAGTCTTCCAAAGATAAGATATGAAACATACCAAACTCTGTAGACATCTCCAGAACCAAAGTATAGTTCAGCTCTCCTTTACTCTTGATTAGATCTAAGTTAGATCTAATCTAGTTCTAATTACATGGCTAATCTTCCTCTAATCTACTTCTAATTCACTAATCCCAGAGAGAGGTTATCCTTACATTGGGACACCTCTACAACTGAGAGATAATGAATAGAATGAGATAGAATGAATTAGGGTTTCACCCTGGGGTCAGGGGGTCTTCTTATATAGGCCTTGGCGATGAACGATAGCCCTTGGATCAAACCGACCTTGGCAATGGTGTAGATACAACCTCAAAGTCGGTTACAAACCGACCTACGAAGATGGACCTAATTGGCCCTTTGTAGTAGCTGGCGGTAGGCCCAAATGCCAGCGGCGGTAGCCGGCCGAGTGTCCTCTCGGCCTCTCGTCTCTTCTAGTGTCTTCTGGTATCTTCTAGAGTGTTTTAGTCCACATTTTGGGTTGAGTTACTTCACGGTCAAGTCTTATCATCGTATGAGATGTATCTTCCTAACTTTCTCCATTCTTCTCTGTATTTATACATTAAGTCCACGAAAATATATAAATCACCAAAGCTCGTGGAATTATGTTAGTAAAGCCCCTAATCTATGTTGATATTCATTTTACGCCCTTATTTCATATTTAGTTGACTATTAATATTATGCTATAACGGGTGTCAACAAGGGCATCGCGGAGCTTGGTGCTCTGGCGCTTGCTTGCGGATTCGAAGAATCGCGTTGTCGCGGTGGAGCCGGAGGTCGGCGGCCATGCTCGCGTGGTGGGGATGAGGTTGGAGGCGCGCCCCATCTGGCGGGACGTCATCCCAGCGGCGAGCCCAGGCCCAGCCAAACCAGCCCGTCGGCGCCCGACCAAAAAGCGGCACCCGGCGACCAAGGCGGGGAGGCGAGGGGGCCGCCCCGGCGTTCATAGCCCCGCCGCGGTGGCTCATGCCTAGGACCGCCGTCTACGTGCGCGCATGATGGCGGCTCCTCCGCCGCGCGAGGCGCGAAGGATGGCGATGGCCGGGGTGTGGCGGCAGGGGCGGGCGGCGGGCGGCGTGTTGGCGGTCGTTAACGTCAACTTTTATTATGAAATAATAGAACATTTGGGAACAAGAACACTAGAGGATAGGGTTTATACTAATGAATTCCACGAGTTTTGGTGCACACTCAGTTTTCTGAGGAGAACTCCAAAATATTCTAGAATCTTAGAAGAAAAGAGGTGAAATAGAGAAACGGAAGAAAAGGACCAAACCAAGGTGATTAGTATGAATTCCGAGGGACCTAAAGGACAAAAGAAGACACCTCGCACAGGCCGAGGCCCACATGCTGGCATGTGGGGCCGGGCGGCCTAGCTAGTGGGGCCGGGCAGCCTCCCCCTGGCACGCCACGTTTCCAGCTTCTAGAACCTTCCTCCACCGACCTAAGGGATTGTCAGAATCATATCTAACAGTTGATTTAAGTCGGTTTATGGTCGGTTTGATCCAACGGCTCAGATTCATCCCCCAGGGCTATAAATAGAGAGGCAGACCACCCCCTGGAAACCCTAATTCATAATTCATTATTCATCTCATCTCATTGATTAGAGAGGGGTCCCAAAGTAAGGAACTCTCTCTCTTCAATGTAGATCTAGGATTAGACTCTTCAATGTAATAGATTAGATCTAGTTGAGAGTTAGGGAGAGCGAAGGCTGTGTTCGATTCAAAAAGAGTCTTGAGTATGGTATGTCTTTTGTATCTTCCCTACAAGACTTATGCTTTAATATATTTATATCTTCTCTACATTTACTTTTATGCCTTTTATATATGGTTGGTATAGTTGTTATGCCTTTGCATAGGATCTTCGCTCGCATCGAGTGCTCTAGTTTTCACGTGAGATTAGAGTAGTAATTAATAGTATAGATATGGTGTCTAGACTAGAGGTTACCCGAGATTGCACCCAATCCCGCAGGATAGTTTGTGGTAGCCCTGGTGGTGACAGCCACGACGGCCGGCGTATTCCACCATGTTCGGGTTGGTGTTTGTAGGACTTTAGTCGAGCTTCCTAGCCCCCTTCTCACCCCTTTCGTGGCTAGTGTTACGATGTCCCAAAGTGTTATTATGTGATTGCTATATCTATCCATATTTCAGTTACCTTAGAACCAAAGTAATAGAGAAGTATTTAGGAACCTTGATCTCTCCGTTGTCCTCTTGAGTAGCTAATCTATTCATTTATCTTATAATTCTTTTAGTCATATTTTTATCCATAGATTACTTTTATACATTATTAACCATAGTCTTATTTATATATCATTTATCACTTACTCCCACTTTAGTCTAGTTGGCTTGCTAAGTTAGTAGATACATGATTGTTAATTATTAAATTCTTTATGCAAAGCTTCTCTGTGGATCTGATACTCTAGAATACTCCTAGGGAAAAGCTACAATGGTGTTACAGTAAACTTGCAAATTTCTTTCTTATTCTTTTTAGCACTTAACAAACATCAACAAGCTTTTTTGGCGCCGTTCTTGGGAGAAGCAATTGGTGTAAAGATTTTAATAATGATATTGATATCTGCTAATTTAGTATATCACTAGCTTTAGTAGGATTACCCTTGTTACTGTTGAGTTATGGAATAGACAGGGACACAAAAAGCCGTTCGCGACCTTTTCAAATGAACTTCCACAAGAAAGATGAAGAAACATTGAAGAACCCAGGGTGCCTGATCATTCAAGAACCATCAACATTGGAACCCTGCCATCTCATAGGTTTTGTTTATTCATTTATATATATTTTTATTCTAACCATGAGCAGTTTGAGAAAAGGTCATCGTCATCGAAATTCAAATCACATCTCAAGTGACGAACATAGAAGCTACATATAATGGTAAGTATGATTAATAAAGGTGAGAGAGTCTTACTCATGGACTTTAAACAAGTTGAGTAGTTATCAATTAATTTCTTGCATTTCATTATATTGTATGTTTACTTTGATCCATGCATTCACTCCGTTTAGTTTATGTTATCTTATATTAAACCCACTGTATGTTTATTTCCTTGCATATATTTGTGTCATTTGCATCTAGTATAAAAAAAATCCTCACCATGATCATGCTTCTTCATCTTTATTTGATTAAATCTCTATAGTGCTTTCATGCTACCTTTGTTTGCTCTAATATGCTTTGGTTTGGAAGTCTTGTACATACTTCCAAAGGTTTTTTAAATTAAAAAGCGTGGTGCTTAGGTTAAATAGCCTTCCTTAATCTTATTAGACATGGAGTCTAGTTTGGTTATTGAACTAAAAATTGCTTGTGTAGACATTGGTTATTTTGTCGGACTAACCCCTGCAGAAAATTCTCAAATTGAAATCGGGTAAGTCAAAAGATGAACTCACATAGGAGATGAAGCAAGGCATATGATGAACTCCAACAACTTAACGCAAGAGAACCGATAAGAATCAAGAACAAAGGATGAACAATATCTAAGGACATGAGAGTTACAACACACTTTGAGGGATGATTCAAGAAGTCACACTTGACTTCAATTGTCGAAGTGATGGCAAGGTGCAAGCTTGGGGAGGAAAACCGACTCGATAAGATGATCCTAATGTGCTCCTCCTCACATGCTTCCGTCACTACGACACACTGGTTTGCAATCCCTCTACTCACTACTACTTTATCTCTATAAGTTTGAATGCTTTCATAAATGCTATAATAAAAATCAAACTTACGATGCAAGATAAAATCAATCCCTTGGAAAAAGTAGTGGTGAATAGATAGTCTATGCTCATTAATCGTTTAAACTTCTCTATAACATAGAAAATGACCTTTAGCTTGGTAACAATGCTACTCTTGCCATTACTTGTATATTCCTTCGGGTAAGTGTTGTCTACTAATGTTGTAGGAATGAATGAGAAAAACAAAATAGTCCGAGCACAGGTTGAAAAAAAAAAAAGAATGTAAAAAAGTGGGTTAACAAAAGGACAAAGAAATGGAACATAGGAGACAAGCTGTTGATGAACAAGAAGGCGATCAAGAGAGAAGGACAGCATTGCCACGAGGTGTATGGTACCATCATGATCCAATACTAAGGGTAACATCTTAAGGACATACTTCAAGCAAAGCTTGGGGGAGACAATCCCTTAAACCCTACAAGTAGAAATGTCCCGGATTTACGAACACGTGCACTGAGCAAGATCTTTGCTAGCTCCTACTATTCAAACTTCACTTCAAAAGAGACTGGACGACCAATGAACATGGATGATACACCTGAAGGTTAATAAATAAAGTGAAGAATGAAGATCGTTGGAGCGAGGATAGTAAGGAAGTTAATGAAGAAGAAGTTAAGGAGGAGGTAACTCAACCTTTGGCCAACTCGCCAACTAAGAGAGTATGGAAAAAGAAAGAAAGTCCACCACCGTAACCAGAGATATCCTCTCCTATGACATCCGAGGTAACATCTTGAGCACCCTTAGTACAACCATTTGTGCCTTCGATAAACCATGGGAGGAGTGAATCTCTACACGCTCGGGTAAGTAAGTTGTGCTTTACTTTAGTTATGCATATTTCATTTCTTGCATTAGTAAGTTTTCCTTTAGCATATCTACTTCATCATATATATATATGCATTAGAAAAGAAAATAAATATGTTCATGCATGTCATTAAAAACTTAAAGCCCCATGTAAATACTTACGTGGTATAATACCCTCGGGAATATTACTGTGGCGGCTCAAAAATAATTATTTGTATTTATTCATGTTATTATTTATTAATTTTTATGCATGCTAGATAAAAAAAATACAAATATATATATATATATATATATATATATATATATATATATATATATATATATATATATATATATATATATATATGTTTTATTCTGTTGAAAATCTTTAATATTTATGCTATAGCTATTAAGGAGCTCTAGATAATTAAAGCTTGAAATATCCAATTGCTAACACTTAACGAAGTTCCACGAGCTTTGTTGTCTATTTGAGTTTCATCAACGGGAATTATGAGATATGACGGCGGGGAGGAGTACAACCACTTGATGCCGCAAGCATTCGAAAATCAACATCATCAATGCGCCAACAAGGAAGGACGATGTCACCTCCATCTGTTTACATCATTGAACCCATCTCCAAATTCAGCTTTGGAGAGAGCACCCCCGTTATCAAGATAAGTATCTCTTTACTTAATTTATTTATTGCTTGTTTGAAAAGAAATAAAAAGATGCATAAAGTTTTAAATCAAATCAAAAGTTTGTCTTAGCTATATATATGTTTTTTTAATGTGTGGTTAGTAAGTTTAGTGATAGAATAAAGTTTACCTTGGAAATAATGAATAGTTGCTCTGCTCTAATTCTTTTTAGTACCTTGTTTTTAATTTGAAATTTCTCTAATGTTTTGGATATATTTGTCCTGATTTAAAATTTGCTCTAAACCTGAACTTGTGGGTAGCATATACTTAAACTAAGTCTAGGTAATTGGGGGATATGATATGAGAGAGTCTCGAGCTCTTTGTTTATCTTGTCCTTAGTGAAACTATATCTGGGAGATTTATTTTTAAAAATTTAAAATCCTTCATGATGAGCTCTTGTTTGGCAAAGTGTTAAATTCCTACCAAAGCCATATTTATGATATTTAGATTAGGAAAACCATTCCAGTTACATATGCTATTTGCTTTGGATTGAGTAGTTCAAGCTTTGCTATTACCTGAGAGTTCAGTCATGAAAAAGACAAGTTTTATCCACACACCTTCCATATATATTCATATGCATTGTTCCTACAATGGAAATGACCATAATACCATTCTATCTATATCCACTTTTACATGTTTCATTCCTACACTGGGAATAAACAATCCATAAAACTATAGGAAGCCAATGGTTATTTACTCTAAATGTCTTTGTTTTTATCTCTCAAAAAGTTTATCGGTGCAAAAAGATTTGGGTTCTTTGCTAAAAAAAAAGGGAATGAAAGAGAGTAAAAAAAAAAAGGACAAGTGTCCACAATAAAATAATGGGTACTTAGATGCCCGCCTCTCTGAGAAAAAAAAGAAAAAAGAAAAGAAAAGAAATAAAAAAAAAGTATGCAGCCTAAAAGTTCTCTCAAGTTTTCAAGTTTCAAAAGAGATACGAATTCTTTGAAGGAGTAAAAAGTAGAATTAGTTCTAGCCACCAAATATATACCTATCCATTATATTTTACACATGCAATTCTTGTTCTTGACTGGCTGAACTCTCTATGGATCCGTTGTTTGAACTATAATATATCCTTTGCAAGTATGCCATACTATTTAAGAGTGCCACTCCTATGAGCTCCACATAAGCCATACTTAGAAATTCAGGGAGTGAGTAAAAGAGACATAAGAGAAGGCTTAATATATTCAGCCTTGTTCCACAAATATATACCTATCCATTATATTTAGGAACCTTGATCTCTCCCGTTGTCCTCTTGAGTAGCTAATCTATTCATTTATCTTCTAATTCTTTTAGTCATATTTTTATCCATAGATTACTTTTATACATTGTTAACCATAGTCTGATTTATATATCATTTATCACTTACTCCCACTTTAGTCTAGTTGGTTTGCTAAGTTAGTAGATACATGATTATGAATTATTAGAATTCTTTATGCAAAGCATCCCTATGGATACGATACTCTAGAATACTCCTAGGGAAAAGCTACAATGGTGTTCTGTGCGCTTGTAGATTTGTTTCTTATTCTTTTAGCACTTAACAAACATCAACACGCCGCGTGCGTCGAGAAGACGGGCAGAGGAAAAAGTGGGGTGGGTCCCACTGAGTAGGGGGTCCTAGATCTGAGGGTTCAACACTATAATTTGAGGGTGGGTCCCGTCTGTGTCGATTAAGGATCGTCCGTTGTTTGGCCCTGTAAGGCCAGGACTTTGTAGTACTGGCCACATACCCTGGTAAGCCTGATCTCGAGGGTGTGCCAAATCGGGGAGCGGCAACCCAATCACCTTTGGGAGTGGAGAGATGGCGGGAGTACATGTTACCCTCGTGGGTTAAAGTCCCGGATTGGAGGTGTACTGTACTCTCGGGTGGCGTAGGCCTCGTTCCCGTTTCGGACGAACTGAGTGAGAGTTGACATATGCAAGTTTAAGTTCTACATATGTCATGTGGTAAGGAATCCCCAGCTAGGTTATAATCGATTCAAATCGTCGTTGCTTCTCAAAGATGGAGACCGGTCTTCCGCCCGGGCATCATAGTCTAATTGATGGAACAATGGAGCTTATGAAAGGAAGATTGTGGGGAATTCCCAGGATACCCACGGCTTGGACTATTGGGCCGCGGCCCGGCCTTGAGCTCGGCCCACGACTTGGAGTGCGGGGCAAGGGACCGACCCAGCGCCCGCGGTATCGGAGGATATCACGGAGATAGCGATCTGTTAGGATAGACTCCAATCCCGAAAATCAAGTAATCAGGATCGGATCCTAACCGACCTCGTAGTTTCTATCTGTAACCCTACCCCCCGTCTATATAAGGTGGGTAGGGACCTCCCCCGAATGCATCTCATATCATTCCAATCCGATAAAGCGAGAGCGCGGGGCGTAGGTTATTACGTCTCCTTGGCGGCCGAACACTGGATACATTGGGTGTCTTGCGTCTCGAATAACCATTTAGATCTCGGTCTTGCGCACCTCGCCGGATCAATCTACCTTCGTGGGTCGCCCCTCGGAGGACTGTCGAGAATATCTCTTCGACAGTTGGCACGCCAGGTAGGGGAGTGCGTATTGATCTACATCGACTAGATGGCTTTTTTCACGACCTCTTCCGCCGCCGGTTTCGCCTTCCAAGTGGGCACCGTGATCTGCTTCGTTAACGCGGGCGGGGGCGAGGAGGCTTTCGATCTACCGCCGGCCGTGCTGATCCCATCGGCGCGCTTGCGCACCGTCGAGCAGCTTCACCATGGGTTCCGGCACCCGTGGCAACCCGGCGTCGGCGATCGTGGCGGCGGCACCGACTTCAACTCAGCGGCTCCAAATCTTGCCGCACCGACCTGGAGAGGCGGGCGCCGACCTCTCCGGCGTTGGTGCTGGGCGGCTCCACTTTCGCGTCCCCGAGCGGGTCTTCAATAGATCAATCGGGTGGCGCCCGGACTTCACTCCGACAAGGTTCAGCCCTTACCTGGACCTCATCAATCACATCGACCGCCCGAGAATGAGGGGCTGCTGCGGGCCCTCTCCCGCGACCCGAATGGGCCATGAACATCACGCAAGGTGGCGAGGATGGCACGATCCTGCACGGGGTCCAACCTCGCCGCGGGCGCGGGCGCAACGCCGACCTCTGCAGCTTCAACGATGCGCCACACCCCGCCAAGGCGGTATCTTCATCACCGCCACGCCCGGTCGGCGTGGTCCATGGGGATCTCTCCCGGATCAATCTGGTGGGGGACTACATCGGCAACACACTTTGGCGGCTCCACGACCTCGCCGTCCTCAGCGGCGTCGCACCCGCCCGAAACGGCGACACCGTCATCACCTTTGATGGCGGGCGGAGAGACACTGCGACCTCGGCCGAGATCTATCGGCCCGCTTGCCGGTGTGGATCTCGGCGGGGCTCACTCCCCGATCGACATTCGCGCCCTCCAACAGCGTCGCGCAACAATGAACAACATCTGCAGCGCTTCGGGCGGATACCTCGGCCCGATGATGAATACGTACCCGGTCGGCGGTTGGGACATGCATGTGGAACCAATCAACCACCCTCCACCACCGCGGGAACCGCCCGGTGGCACGTCCGGCGTACTAGACCACGTGTTTCATCGGTGCCGCACGCGAGGGAGCTCTGGTGCTGGTATCTTCTGCGCGATCCGGCGGGGCTGAAAGGTGTCATGTCGCATCCGATTACCGGCTTCCGTTGCGTCGCCCGATCTGAGCCTTCTTGCATGGCTTTTGGATGGCCCTCGACCTCGGCGCCAGGCACCTCGGGATGCGAGGCGATGGCGTGCCCATGATGAACGGATCAATAAGCGGTGGATGCGCCCCACGAGTCGAGCGAGCTTATGTTCTTGCAATAAGAGCAATGGGCGGCAATTTTTAGAGTCCGGGTACAAGGGCATGGGGCGAAGAGACAACGGCGTGCTTTCCAACTTCGCCCGGATGGGGAACAACGAGGTCGCCCATACCACCGCGATGCCACAACCGAAAACATCTTCCAAGCATGGGTTCGAAGGGATGTGGGTTCCCTTCGGCGTTGATAACGCAGCGACCGCATACCAGACCAACCTCCGCGAAACCCTCGCCCGGGAAGTAGAGGAAGAAGAAGGCGGCTTACCGCCCAACGACCTCACTTTGTCAACATGGTGCGGTTCACACCGCCCTCGGGAGACAACACCTCGGCAGGAAGCAGCAGCTTGGCATCTCGTGCTCGGGGCAGCTCGGCCGCTCGCACCCCCGGAACCTCCAACATCTCCTTCGAGGTCAACCAAATCACGGTGGTGGCGGCGGCGAACTCATATAGCGGGGAGACCGAAAGCGTGAAGGCTCGGCGAGAACATCATAACCCTCCTCGGCGGGCACAAAAGGCGGCGGCAGCGAGACATGCATAATCGGTAGATGCTACCCCCTCAAGGCAACGGAACCGGCCGTGGCGGCAGCCGCGAGGCTCACGGAGGAACTCCGTGAGGTCTCAGTCGCGTTCAAGGCGCCCCCTCCACCAGAACCTGGAAGAAGACTTTCTGGATTTCGACGGTCACGATGGAGGAGAGGATGAGGCCGAGCAAGGAGCTCAGAGATACCCCAGAGGTGACCTCCGAAACACGCTCTATGAGCGGCGCAACGAAGCAGAAGGCAGCAGGGGTGAGAGCGCCCGCCCAGTCGACCTCCATGTACTCTTGGAAAACTGCAACCGAGGTCCACCGCTGAACCAGCACCTCGGTATCGCCGCCGCCGTGGAAGAAGAGTCAACGAGAGGCTCCCGGGCGTATTCCGGGGAGCTCGAACGTTGGCTTGGCCCCATGGCTTCAAAATCATGGGAATTGACAAATACGGCGAAAGTTAACCCGGCGCGGTGGCTCACATCCTATGCCATCGCTGTCCCAGAGGCAGCACCAAGGTCATGGCCAACTTCTTGCGGTCATGCTAGCTCCTAACGTCTTGCAGTGGTTGACGAGCCTCCCTGCGGACACTATTAGAAGCTGGGACGAGCAGAAAGAGAAGTTCACCGGCAATTACATCTCGACATGTGACAGGCTGGTCACCAAGCATGACCTCGGTCAAACGAACCAAGATCTGGAGAGCCTCTGCGGCACTACATTAAGCGTTTCAACGGCGTGCGAGCAGGATCCCCAACATCCGCGGATGAGCAGGTGATCACATGCCGTCCGCGGGGCTTCTGGCGAGGCGAACTCATGAGTAAGCTCAACTAGAAGACACCGGATGATAGCGATAGCCCTTGTGATGATCGCCAACAGTGCCTTGAGATGGGGAAGAGGCTGATGCGAGGAAAACCAGCCGCCACCATGTAGGGCTGGACCACAACGAGGGACAGCGCATGATGACGGGCGCCCGGCAAGACGACGCGACCCGACCTTGTAGGGATGACCGTCGGGGCGGGCGGGAAAGTTTTCGACATCACTTCCAAGGCCGCCTAGGGAATCTGGATGTCAACGCCATGGACAAGGCAAGAGGCAAGCGGCGTGCGGAAAAGCTACGAAGAAATCCTCGACGGGCCATGCGCGGTGCACAAGGGATCGTCACATAGCACGCACAAGCTGCGACCTGGCTGACAAGACTTTCAAACGGCTAAAAAACAGCAGCAGCAAAGGCAAAGGAAAGGAAACCCCGGCGGATAAGACCGATAGGGATGGCTTTATCCATCCAGACACTGATCTGAACATCGTGTTTGGCAGGATCTCCTCGATGGAAACGAAGAGGGAGCGAAAGATTGCCCAACGGCAGGTAAACGCGCCCGCCCGACTCTCGGGCGGCGCGATACCTTTCGCCAAGCCGTGGTTCGAGGTCCCCATCATCTTCAACAGGTCGGATCGGTGGGCGGACATACCTTACATGGGCAGGTACCCACTCCTTCTCGGCGTGACCATCAGCACCAAGTGGTTCAACAAGGTGTTGATAGATGGAAGCGAGTGCCATCAACCTCCCCGTTCATCGGCGGCTTCAAGGAGCTCGGGCTAATAGAAGAAGACCTCTCTCCAACGGAGGCAAACTTCGGGGGTTGTACCAGGTCAAGGTTCAAAGCCACTTGGGGAAATCGGCCTCCCGGTGCAATTTGGGACTCCAGACAACTTCAGAAAGGAGTACCAAAATTTCTACGTCGCCGACTTTGACAACGCCTCGGGCGCCCGGCCAGGCCAAATTCATGGCGGTGCCACACATTTCATATCTGGTGCTGAAGATGCCAAGCCTTTGAAAAGGAGTTCGGCGTTGAGGGCCAACATCCGGATGACCCACGGCATGTGAAGAAGAGAGCCTCGATATCGCCCGAATCCATCGACCTCTCCAAGCTCATGGATCGACTTGCCATGGATCCTTCGACCTCGGGCTCGGGCGATCCCGGCATGAGACCGCCCCGACAAGGTTCAAGAAGAAGAGCGACGAGGTCCCCAAGCCTTTCATACCCAAGAAGTCTTCCGGGCTCTCAAAGGCGGATACAAAGTAAGCCCGGCGCGCCAAAGGCCCGGCTTCTGCCGGTGACATAAAGATATGTAACGTAAGCCCCCGCAACTTGAATAAAGATGATTTTTTTCTTGATGATTCATCACCCTGTGCAAAAAAGTTTTTGTCTCCGGTATTTTTTGCAAGGATCTCCGGGGTGTTGTGTCCTTTGGAGGTCGGCTCATAAGCCTCCTTGGGTCATCTTGACCACTAATCACGACCTTTGCTAAGCATGACTCTCTCGGCGTCATAGGAAGGGCGATAAGTACAGAGGTGTCATACAACATCGAACCGATAAAATTACAAACAAGCGACAAGAGGCAAATCAGAAAGATTCAAAATTATGTCAAACAAGATTAACTCTTTGTTTCTCACCGCCGCACTTAGCACAAGCCCGACAAAGTGCTTGGACATACCACATTTCTACCTAATTTGCGGGAAACAAGCCAAGGTCAGCTGCAAAAGCGCCTTAGCGGCTTCATCCTTTTGTTGTTCCTTGAGGGAGGCGGTGCGCTCATCTTCAACCTGCGTCAAACCCGCTTCTTATCGATGCGGGGATCGATCTCGGGGTATAGGGACTTGGCCCGCGGCAAGGCGTGCGCAACGCCCTCAAAAGCGGCCCCTACAAGCGTGGATCGAAGCTCCCCCCCACGCTCGGCGAATCCACTCCAAAACGATGGAGGATCGGACCCGCCTCGGCCCGCCGAAGGAACCCGGTAGTTGAGCCTTTGGGCGGCGCATCTTGCGTCTCTTTGAGCTCGGCGCTCCATTTGTTCCGCCACTTGGCCAGCGGCATTTGCAACAACAACAAAGCGGGGCTCTCGCGTATAAGTAAACAAAGCAAAAGCGAGGAGAATGACGAAAGAAGAACCCACCTTGGAGGTCGGCCTTGACTTTTGGACCTCGGCCTTGGTCTTTTCTGGCGATCGCGGCCTCGAGGCGGGCCCGTTCGACCTCCACCGGTCTGGGTATTTGTTCAAGGGGCGACAACGATCCACAAAAACAAGGAAATCAACACAAAGGAAGACAACAATGAATCGGGCTAGAGCTCACCGTCCTTCTCCCGGCGGCCTTCTCGGTTGCCTCGCGAGAGCCTCGAAACGCCTCCACATGCGCCTCGCCCGGCCACGGAGGCATTCCTCTATAGCTAACTTCGGCCGGGCGGGAATTCTCAACGCCGCGTCTACTCAAAAAGCAAGCGCACCGGCGCTCTTGGCGCTCATCCGTGAGGCGTTAAATCGAGCCGTCGATAATTTTTTGCGAGCGGGCGGTCTCCTCTGTAGCTTCTCCATCTTCTCACATGACGGAGAAAAATTCTCTAGCATGTGGCGGCGAACTGCGGCGTCCGCACTATTTCTGGACATAAAGCCGAACTCAACTAGCGAAGGATAAGAAACAAGGAAGCGGAACAAAGGAAAGCATCGGCAAATCGTACGCGGCTGCGGCCGGTGGCTGGCATGGCGACTTGAACTTCCGCGAGTTCTCATCATCGATGGCTGGTCGACCGCCTCAAAGGTGTCACCCGTCATCTCCGACAACATGGCGGACTGTCTGGTCGCCCGGCTCCACTCTCTCCGTCACCTCGGGGCGGCGGCAGGCGGGGATCTCCTCTATCACCTCTTCTGCGAGAGGGGGGGGCTGGTGAACCGAGGCGGCATGGCCCGACCTCAAAATCTCCTTATCCAGGGGCTTGGAGGGTGATGCGAACACGGTCTTGGTGGCGGCGATCCCATGACCATCGACTCACCGCCCGATCGCCGCCCCTCCACTACCTTCCGGCGGCGGGGGACTCGCCGACCTCCACCCTTCCGATGTCACAACAACCGGCTCCTCCAGCACGGTGCAGGCGGCGCATCCGCGAGGGCCTTGGACCAGCTCCTCTGCGGGGTCTGGGCGGGCGGATCACTCACCGAGCCGGTGGGCGCTGCGCCATGGAAGACCTACGAACGGATGACAAGGCAACAAAATTATCCAGCGAAGAGCGACAAAGATGCGGCACACACGGGGGGCGAGCCAAACCGGTGGTCCGACGGGCGGGGCCGGGGAACTTGCGCACTCCAGCGGGAGGGGGGTATCGAGTCCTCCTCCCCGGCCGCGGAGAGCCTTCTTCTTCCTCGACTTCGGGCTGATCCGGGCCCCTCCTCTTCCCGGTCGGAGGAGTCTTCACCACCTCCTCTCGCCCGGCCTTCCGCTGTGTAGCCGGCAAATCACCTCCTCGTCATCACCGGACGGCGATGAACGATACGCCCTTGGCGTTTCCTCTTCGGCGGACACCCGGCAAGATCGTCGGCGCCCGCTTCAAGCCCCGTGATGTCCGTAGGCCTTCGCCGACCTCGGTGGGGACACATCCTTCTTGGACAAGGAGGTCGAAGGGAACGAGGCGAGGGCGAGGCGGCGCCGTCGGTGGGCGGGCGCTCGGAGGAGGCTCGTCATCACGCGGCTGCGGCGAGGCGGCCCCAGAGCGCCATCGGCGCACCATCTTCAAAGAACGCAGAGAAGTGCGCCTCATTACCACACATTCGTGGCTGGAATCCACATCAAAACACAACGAGCAAAAGAAGGAAGTTGAAACGCACAAACGGCAAAGGCGGCGGGACCCACCTTAGGGCGAGGGCGATCAAGGTATGCGGCAGCCGGCAGAGAAGGGGCTGTGGTGGTGTTCAGGAAAAGCCTCTTGGCCCGGGTAGCAACTTTGGCGGCGGAGGTCTGCTTGCTCTCGCGTGCAGGGGCACTTCGTGCACGGCGCACCTTTGCAATACTCCTAGCCACGGTGTTCTCTCTCCTTCTGAGGCTGGATCCGGCGGCTAATGAAATCTATCACCACCGACAGAGCTTCAACACCTGCTGCTCGGGGCATCCACAGGAGCTCGCGCACTTGATCCATCTCGTGCTCCGCCGGCATCAGCGACCATCTCGTGGTCGGAATTGGCTCTGTGTCGATGTCCTCAAGAAGGCTGCTCCGTGTATTCGGACATAGAACCACTTTGGCATCCGGGGAGATTCCGGCAATGCAGTAGCGTTAAGCTGAAATACTCCTTCTTGGCGGCCTTCCCGCACCGCGAAGTAGCGACAACCAACGACCGGCCCGAGGGCCAATGCGGCCGCGGAGGCTTCAATTGGTATAGATACCGCCACAAATCGAAGTGGGGCTCCACACCAAGAACCGTCTCACAGAAGTGGATGAAGATGGCCACGTGAAGAATGCTATTAGGCGCAAGATTGAAGATGCGAATGCCGTAGTACACGAGGAGTTTGGCAAACCACCCAAAACGGGAAGGCCGACCCAGCGGTAGAAGCATTGGAAGGCGGCGACTTCACCATCTTCCGGCGTGGGATAGTCTTCGTTCACCGGAATGCGGTAGCCGGAGAGGGGCCTCTCCGGCATCGGCCCGTTGGCGGCGAGCTCCGCCGCCTCCGACTCCTTCATCGTCGGCCGCCGCCAGCGATCCGTCCGGGCCGGATCAGCCACGCCTGCTTCTCCTCCACCTCCCCCAGAGCCCCCGCCGCCTTGACTTGCTCTTAGGCGCCATCGGGATCAAATCGCAACAAAGAGCTGGGGTGTGGTGGAAGGAGATGGGCGCTCGAAGAAAAAAGATCTGCAATGGCGATGGAAGGCGAGCGGCGGTGGCGGTGTGGGAAATAACGGACTGTATCTTCTCTTATACGGCAACGCCCCCTCGAAGGACGCGCCGCGACTTGAGCGCTGTAGCGGTAAATGGGCTGCGGCCCAACTTGATTCAAGGCCCACGAAACGCATAAAGCGGCGGGGGAACCCTAACGGCCGTGCGAATGCGGAAAATTACAACAATGCCACCGGTGAAAGACAAAAGAGAGGTCCTCGGCATGCTACGGACTCAATCACCGACCTCGCCTACCCCCACGCGCCCCAAGCTCGGGGGGCGGCTCGAGGGACTTCAACGACACTACTACACAAAAACTAACGATGAAAGTACCTATGGTGCATGGATGCAAGGCATACCTCCACTTTGTCGGCTCGGGGTGCGAGTTTGGCCCGACTCTCACGGTATTCGTCAAAACACCACGCTCGGGGACTTCGTGCGCTCATTTTTGTAGGTTAAACATCATGCTCAACTTGAGCACGGCACCGTGTGCGTTGTCACCTACCATCGGGCTCGGGGACTAAGTGGGCACACTTCACCTACGGTGAAATGTGCTCCGGCGAGGGCTCGGGGGGGGCGGCGCCATCATCATACCCGACACGGCGCAACTTGACCACGGCACTCACGTGACCTCGTCACCCTCTTTGTCGGGGCTTGGGGACTAAGTGGGCACACTTCACGGCGGTGAGTGTGCTCGCTTCCACGAAGCGACCCGCGGCATGGGGGAGTTTTACATTGTCCACCAACGTAAAACATATTTTTCCAACTTCGGTGGGCACACTTCACGGAGATTGAAGAACTTCAATTTTTTTCGGCATAAAGCACCTTACACCCTCCGACCAGCGTCACATGCGACCTCCGCTGATGTCATCCGGGCTCGAGGCTCGGTACAAAGTTCGGTTCATCAACGCCCGACCTCGGAAGGCATCTCGAGGACCTCAAGACGGCAATTTTCGACCTCTCACGGAGCTTGGGATATGTTTTCTCCCGTTTGAAGACCTCACGCCCGCGCTTGCCGATATTTCGGAGGGCGCGGGCACCGATCCTCCCTATTCGGCGACCTCTACATCGGCATGAGGACCTTGAAAGATGACTTCACCAACCTCTTCGTACGAACACCGACCTCTCGCTCCACGGGCGCCGGCCTCACGTGAAGACCTACTCATCGGCTACAAGGAGCTCGGGGACTAGGCTGTCGGGGAATTCCCCGGGATACCCACGGCTAGGACTATTGGGCTGCGACCAAGCGCGAGCTCGGCCCACGACCTTGGCCCGGCTTCTAGGCACGCCCGAGCTCTTCCTCTCGCGTCGCGCTAAGCGAGTTAGCGGCTGCGTGTCGCTCGCCCATCGCTCGACCGCCGTTTATAAGTAGCGCCGTCGTCATCGTCATCTTCTTCTCATTTCCCGCTTCGGTCGTCGTCGTTCTAACCGCCGCCGCGCGGCGTCATCGTCGTGAGCTCCACCCCGCCCAAATTAACCACGCCACGAGCCGCGCCAATTCCCTTACGTATCCCACTGAACCGCTCGCGTCGCCCAAGTCCGTCGGAATTGGCCGTAGCGTCATCTTCACCATTTGCCGGCCCGCGGCGCGCCCATGAAACCGACCCTTCGCCGCCCGGTTCGATGTAATGAGTCCCAACCTTAAGCGCTGCGTAATAACCGCCTTGGTGTCACGATTCTCGTCTTCGCTTCGTTTTGTCGGCCGAACTCTGTCGCCACCGGAGCGTTCTTGTTGCCGCCCGTTTCGCCGCCATAGCCCGCTCGCCGTCGTACCGGCTCCGCCCTATCCATCCCTAACCGCGAGCACGAAGTCGCGGTGAGCTTCTAGTCATTCCCATGTCCTCGGTGCGTCGTTTAGTTTCGTGAGCCGCGAAGCGCCGTACCGGTGAGATCCGCCTTGCCGCCGCCGCGCGCCGTGGTCGTGTCGGTTAGGGTTCGGCTTAGAGCTCGATTAGGTGAGGGTTTTGGTTGTCTATAGGTGCTAGAGGTGCTGCTACCCTCGCTTTAACCGGGAAAGCCCGTTGGCCACATCCGCCGCTTCGTGGCCGTGGCGGACTCTGGCTGGGGGTGGCCGGGACCTGAGAAAACAGGAATAGGAAAAAAGTTCAGGGACCCCTACGTAAAATCCGTGACTCGGTGAAATAGTGTTTCTTTGTAGGTTTATATTTTTAAGAAACATCGGGGACCTTTACGCAATTTTGGTCGGGCTGGCTTTGGCGGGGCCGCGTTAGGCCGACTGCTCTCTCGCTAGGCCACGCTCGAGTCTTGGGTGCCGGGCCACCTTTGCTGCTCTTATTTCTTGGGCCGAACGACTTTGAGCCCGATGGCACTTTTCTTTTCTGAAATGTTTATTCAATTTCTTTGTTTTGAATAGTCTTTGAACTTTGTGAATTTCGTAGAAATTCAAATATAGCTTTAAAAATTCTGAAACTTTTTGTCTAGCCTTCCTATGAGTATGTCTATCCATGAAAAATTTGAAACTTTGATTTTGGATAGTTCTTTAATGATTTAAAAATACAAATTTTAATTGAAAAATGCATCTTCCATGATTTTTAGAAAATAAAATAATTATTCAAAAATCATGAAAATTTATTTAGTGCTGTTTCATGTTGTGACCTACTAGTATAAAAAGTTTGGGGCCATTTTGAGATGTTTAATTTATTTTCTATTTTATGCTTTATTTTATTTATTAGAAAAAGGTAGTGTTTAGAGCATATTGACTTAGGTTTTGTGTGATCCTGGGATTGTTTTGTGAATCTTGGATCATACCACAATCAAATGATCCTTGAGAACTCCTTAGGCAATGGTGATGATATCTTGTAGAGTAGTTCAACAAGTTGGTTTTGTTGGGTTGCAACTTTATCGTGAAGGAAAGTTGTACTCATGTTGTTTATCATTTCATGCATCAATTGAGCATCATATTTAAATTCCATGATGTTGAAGCATACATTATTTCTTGTAGTGAACAAGAACGAGATTGTTAAATCTCGGCAAGTCCCCGAGGAGGTTCATTATCCGATGGAAGCGGGTTCGGATTTCTCTGGATTTTTACGAAAGAGATAGTTTATCCCGTCAAACGAAGGCAAGCCCGGTTACATTAAACCCTTCCTTGATGTTTTAAAAACTTTATATCACTTATGTTTATGATATGTTGCATTAAGTAATTAGGAGTTGAGTGATAACCTAATTGCTTTGCACTATCATCCTTGATTATTGCAATACCACCCTTGTTAACTTTGTTTTTATTTGAAAATGCTTAGTGATGCTTAGCCCTGCTTAATTAGTTAAGCTATTTCATCAAAATGTTTTATTTGAAAAGATGGTACCTTTTTCGGAAAAAGAAAGAGAAGTAGTAATGAATTTGAGATCGGGCGGGGCGTAGGTTGAAAAGCCGCGGGGATACCTAAATTTGTGCTTGTCCGTGTTGGTCGTTTAAGGACCGTCGGTTGTTTGGCTTGTTAAGTTCGGGACTTTTGAGCGCGCAAGTTGCGCTGAGGCCTTTTGGTCAATGGCACGTCGGTGGCGATCACCCGGGTTAAACGAAACTAGTATCGGCCACATACTCCGGTAAGCCGGATCTCGGTGGAGCCAAATCGGGAACGGATAACTACGCACTAGGAGTGGAGAGATGGCGGGGAGTAGCATGTACCCGCCCTACTTGAAATTTGGTGCGGCGGGTGGGAGATGCTTGTACTCTCGGGTGGCGTGTGACCCGGTTCCGTTTTGGACAAATCTGAAAAGAAGGTTGATATATGCAAGCTTAGGTGCTACATATGTCGGGTGTGGTTAGAACTCCCCAGCTGGGTTAATCGGTTCATGAATCGCCGTTGCTTCTCGGTTATGGAGACCCGTTCTTCTGCCCATTCATCGTAGTAAATGATGGAACAAGAGATGGTTTTGAAAAGAAGATGGAATGTCTAAGAAGTGTGTGCTCTAGTGTAGGATCACCTAGAGTAGGTGAGATACTAAATTGGGGTTAAAATATTAAAAGTAAGGATTCATTACTAGTAAGCTTTTCTGCAAAAAGAGTCTTTGCTTCTTGCTAAGACCTTACCTTGATTCCCTAAGCCTACATTCCTGAGTCTTCTCCTTTTTTTCCTTGACGGTTAAGTCTTGTTGAGTACTCCCGTACTCAGGGTTTGTTAACCCACATTGCGTGTCTTGACTCGTCTTTGTTTAACCAAGGTTATGTCGTTGGGCGCGACATGATCTCGTTTTGTCTTCTAGTTCTACCTAGCTTCCGCAATTAAGTTAAGTTTACTCAAATGTAACTTATTCACATTTTGGTAAAATTAATGTTATTATTCTTCCGCACTCTGATCTATATTATTGTAACAAATGTTGTAATGTTATAGCTACTCCTTTGTTGATTACGGTATGAGGTGTAATCGGGGTTCCCCGATGGCACCCGACAGAGCTTCTTAAGTTATTGGGTGCATCGCATACATCGAGGGTCTTTGGGACAATGGCAGTTTGCGGTGGGCCCGATAATTAGGAGGTTACGGGATGGGAATATCTAGCGGGGGAATCTGCGGCGATGAAGGAGGTAGAAGTTTTATCTCTTCGACATATAATTTTGATCTTTTTACCGTGCGTTCCAATCTGTTTCCATGCTATCCAATCCATTCACCCCTCTGACTCAAACCATGACACGCGGCTGCGCGCTCACCGCCTCTCCCTATAAAAAAGAAAACAAATATACTTTCTTGTTTTATATATTTTATAAGTACATATTCTTCTATACTAGCGAGGGCCGATTGAGAAATACGTGCGAGAAATATATTTTTCCATGTTTCACACGAAATGGATTGGTTTGCTTTGATACGTAAAAAAGAATTACGAAACCTCTCTCTTTTTTTTTTTGGTGTATCTTGTTCAAAACGAATTAAAGGGCGCTTTTATACTTTTTGCAAACAGGTATGAACTGTTCATCGATGACTTCTTTGTTTTTGAAAGAGTGATGAACAGTGCTATGTGAGAGGGGAGTAGTACTCCCTCCGTTCCAAAACTCTTGCAAGTGTGGGAAGCGTGCCATCAACTTTGACTAGATTTTTAGAAAATACGTGCAACATTTATATCACTAAATAAATTTGTTAAAAACTAGACTTAAAGATCTTTCCGATGATACCAATTATTTAGTATAAATATTTATATATTTTAATATATAATTGCCGGTACATTATTCTCGTGAAGCGGGGAATTGCAAGAGTTTTGGAGCGAGGGGAGTATATTTGCTTTAGGGCACTAGCGATTGTGAAGCACCAACGTCGGTTCGGTAATGCACGGGCGACATGATGGGCCTTGCTATCGACCTCGCGATGGAAAGAACAGGACTCGGTTTGATTCTTGGACCAACATGAAATAAAAATTCATCTCATCCCTCGGTTTGTCTTCGTTCTCCCGCGGTTGGGCTCCCGGACTTCCAGCGCCACCACGAGGTCCCCCCCGCGCCTTGGGCTCCTAGCCTTCCCTACAGCGCTGGATCTCCGCCGACCTCCTCCGCGTCTTTGGATCTCGCGATCTTGCCCACCCCTTTTTGGATTTCGCGCTGGACCCGTCTCCTCCGGCCTTCCAGCGCGCTGGATCTCGCGGCGGTGCCCACCTCGATGCCGCGCATCGGTCTCGCCTCCACCGGCATCGCCCGTCTGAATGCCGCCCGCCGTCGGCGCTTATCCCGGCTCCCGATTTCGGTCTGGCTGTTCCCCTTCCCCATCGCTTGCCTCCTCTGCGATTCCCCTTCCTCACGGGCCCCACCACCGGTGTCGTCGCCCTTGACGACCACGGCCCGGTGACGGGTTCGGCGGAGATGGTAGGCACTCCTCGCGCGCCGTCTATCAGCGTGAGAGGCGGGCGAACATCCGTGGTGCTCTTCATCCATGCCGACGGCGGCCATTTGTTGTGGGAGCACCAACGACAAGAAGAAAGAGAAGAACGGAAGAAAGAAGAACGGGTTCGATGCAAGGAAGCGAGTCCTCCATCGAGTCAAGCTCGCAATGTATAGCGGCCCGGGTTCCATGGTTGCATTTATTGCATAGGGTGGCTTTGCACCCGGCCTTTACAAACGCTCTTAGGAGTAAATAGGATAGGCGTGTGTGTGCGGCGTGTGTGTATATATCACGGGTGCTATTTGTTGGCGGTCCGCGAGCGATATATTTTTACCGTCAATATTCTACCATAAAAGGGGTGAAACTACACATTTTCATACTCATATACATTTACTATTAACATATTTTCACTTGTAGTGCACAAATAATTATTTTACAGAATTAAATAAAAACAAGTGGAAAATACAAGAAAAGCGTCATCACGGAAAGCGTACTTCTTCCTACCATTCAACCTAAGGAGGACAAGCCCATCCGCGATAAAAATGGCCCAAACAACCGACGCCCCACAACTTTTCAGGCCCCGAGCGTCGTGGACAAAGGCGGCTGAGCAGAGCCCGGCTTTGGCGGCGCCGCGCGCAGCGGTAGCGCCCGCACCAAAGGAAAAAGGCGGTTCGGGCCCATCTGCGTGTGGCGGTTCAATCAATGTAGGGAGGGGCGGTGCGGACCGTCGGTGGCGGTTCAGCGGCGTACACGGGCGCCCGGGGGAGAGGCGGTTTACCTTGCCTTTTTACACTTTGCCCCCTCTCCCACTTGTATAAATAGGCCTCTCCTCTCCCCCCTCTCAACACACACCACACTTGGAGCTCTACCTCACTCACCACCTCACTCTCCACCTCTCTCCACTCCACACTTCTTCTTATTATTATTCTTTGGCTAGTATTTGTCTCCTTGTCTCCCTCTGAAGAAGAGCTACTTGGTAATACATCTCTATTATGGAGCATTCTTCTTATTGCAAGTTCCTATTCCATTATCTTGGCCTAACATTTGAATTAGAGTATAATCTTGTTCATGTTATAGTCTTGATGCATAAACTAGCATATAGTTTGGGTGTCTTGATCTTGACATCTTCATACTTGATTTTCATGAATCACATTGCCAACATGATTGGAGTTGGGTTAGCGGTTCGCCCGTTCCTTCGGGTTTTGTGGGGATCGATATTTGGGATACCCATGAGCGAGCCCTTGTCTCGGGCATAACCACGAGCGAGACATCACGCCATAGCTTGTGAGGTCCTCACCGCGCGCTCTCCTCTCCACGCAAGGGCGAGATCTCCGCCTCGCTCGGGCTCACCGCCGTAATGAGCTCCTCGGGCGAAGATCCATCGCTCCGCTCCGCCTCGAGATCTCCCGGGGCGACGAGCTCCCTCGTCTCCGGCGCGCCAAGCCTCGTCGGGACCTCTTTCCGCCTCGCTCGAGCTCCCCTGCGGCGGCGCCCGCGGCGATTCTGCGAGAGGCTCGGCCGCTGCCTTCCGAAGAAGTCTACAGTGCGGGAGTTGGTCAACAACTCTCGACAACCCAAACCACTCCACGGCCGGAGCTGTATGCGTAGAGCTACGGCCTACGAGGGGAAGAAGGTCATTCGACCACCTCGCCATACCCGATCGGCTCCAACGGCTCCACCACGGTGTCGAGCGGTACATTTACGAGTGCGCCTTCCCATCGACGGTATGGGCACGCCCATGCAGAGGGCGTCTTCAAGCTGCGATTAGAGACGAGGGGCGCGACCACCGCCCAAACCCCCGATTCAGCGTCACGGCGGCGACCAATTTCAGCATCAAAGCACCCGGGAGCTCGAAGGAAGCTCTCGTCTGCGCCGTGAGCTCATCGAGAGCTCTTTTCTTGCATCAACACTTTGTACCGCGTATTTTCACTTTCTTTAAGTCCTCAACTTCGATGAGAGCTCTCGAGCCTCACCCACTCGGCGACTATAAAGGGGGAGGCAGCCCTCGGGATGAGGCGGGGTTCAAGATTTCAACACATAGCACCGCTCTCACTCACTCGATATTGGCACTAGCCTCAATCACAAAGACTTGGGAGCCCTCTCCCTCTCGCCTTGCTTGTACTAGCCCCGGTATGAGCATTTGAGCTCGGATAGTGATCACACTTTGGACTAGGGAGCCCGATTTGCCCCCGGGCCGATATAAATCTTGCGTCATTGTGCGTAGAGCTAGGCCATCGAACACGCATTAGCCGGACATTCTTTGTGATGGTGGTATTAGGCCACGACGGTTGGCGCGCCCGGTAGGGGCGGCGCTAGTGCGGCGTTTCTCCACTCCGATGGCTTCCCACAGCCGGCGGCCCCGCGGCGCTAGCGATGTGCCGGCACCATCGATTTCTCGGCGCCCGTCTTGGGAGAGTCCCTCACGGGGCTGTCTTCACCCGCCCAATGCGGCGTGAGGACATTCCCGACCACCTCCCAGGCGTCACCGACTCCGTCACGACGAGCATGGGCGGGATTGGACTTCCCGCGCCCGGGTGGCCCCATCAGCGCCGCTGCGGATCGCTTCTTCGTCCTCATCAAGGACCTGCTCCCGAACATCTGGGGCCGAGCCTCTCGCGAGGCTGTTCAGTGATGTGACCTTTTCCGCCAACGTCGTCCCTATTTCGCGGGGAGTAGCGTTGTCGGTCGGCAATTCCGCGGCGGCCTATGCCGGGATGTACCTCGGCGGAAGGCGGGCCTTCCACTCTCTTTTGGGCGGCGAGCCCCCCGGCGGACCAACGTCCATGAGCTCGAGCTCGCCCTCGATGGGATGAGCCTCATGGATTGCGATCCCAGCGTCGATGCTACATGTGCCCACCCCCGTGCGGTAGGGAGTCCACTCGGCGGCGCCTCCCAACACACGCCTCGGGACTCCGCCGCGCGCCGGCGCGAGCTTGTTTGTCGACCGCGTCAAGGCTGCTGCTGGAAGAGCTCGAAGAGCTCGGCGCCGCGGCGACACAAGAAGCGAGCCCTCCCCCCTCCGGCGAGGGGGGCGAGGGCGGCAATCACGAGCACGAGCTCGAGCCCGCGACGTCAAGACCGCATCAACCGGGGCGGGGCCCCGAAAGCTCCCGCCGGTGTTTGGGAGAGCCTCCCGAGGCACAGCGGCCACTACGCTCCTCTGCGCCGTTGCCCGGCCCCCGAGGAGCCCGAGGCACGGAGGACCCACGGCGGCTCAAGAGGCTTCGAGGAAGTAGCCGTTGGCGAGCGGCGAGCTCGGGCGTCCCCACCGCCCGGCTGCGGGGAGAGCACGCCAGGCCTCCTCTCATCCCGACGTCCACGCGCCCGGCGGATCGGCGGGAACCGCGGCCTTGAGGACACCATCAACGCCGACGCAGCGGCGGAAGCCGGGCCGACAAGAACGTCCCTCGGGGCGGCGACAAGTGCCACCGCGGCGACCCGAGAAGCGTCCTCGCACCTACGGACAGCGGCGCGGTGGTGGGCGCCGCGACAAGAAGACAAAAGCCGCACGCCGGTGCGCGCCCGCGCGAGCCCGTCTCAGCCGGGATCACCGGCCCTCGAGCTCGGCTTCGAGGAGGCCTAAAACCTCGGCTCACGCATCCTGACCCGTTCCCCGCTCGCTTCCGAGCTCCGACCTCGGTGCGAAGTACAACGGGGAAACCGACCCGCCGCGTGGCTCGAGGACTATCGCCTCGTTGTCGGCAGAGGCGCCGACGGCGATTACTTCATCATTCGCAACCTCCCACTCTACCTTTGCGGTTCGGGCGCGATCATGGCTCGAGCACCTCCCGGAAGGCACCATCCAATGGCTGGGAGGACTTGGCGCGCGTCTTCGCGACGGCAACTTTCGGGGCTCCTACACCCGGCCAAGACGGCGTGGGACTGAGGGGCCGTGCGGAAGAAGGGGAGAGCCCCTCGCAGCGACTACATCGGGCGCTTCTCAAGCTGCGCAACAACCTCTCGGAGGCCTCCGATTCCGAGAGATCATCACCGCCTTCACTCCCGGCACCACTGCGAGACCACGATCCACGAGCTCGGCGTCCGAAGCCCCGAACCGTGAAGGAGCTCCTCGACCTCACCACGCGTCACGGCGAGGGAAGGGCGCCGTCTCTCGATCACGCGCGGCAAGGGCAAGCCGAAGGCAACGGCGAGGGAAGCCGGGGGTCGAACTCCCGGAAGGAAGAACAAGAAGAACAAGCGCCCCAGCGGCGACAACGGCGACGAGTTCGTGGCCGTCGTGGACAAGCGCTGGAGCTGGCGAAGGGCGGCAAGCCCTTCGTCCCCAAAGAGCACCGACAAAATGCTCGGGAACCGTGCCCGCACCACGAGGGGGCGGTCAAGCACAAGATGAAGGGCTTTGCCGACTCATGAAGAAGCACGTGATGGGCGCGGCTGCGGGGCGGCGACAAGGGCGGCGGCGACAAGGCCGCCAAAACCGGCTCCCCGGCGAGTTCGGCGCCGACATGTACATCGAGGGCGGTGCCGCTAACGCGTCGTCTTCGGCGGGGCCACGGCTACAAGTCAAGCGCCCGGCGAAGCTCACGCGCGCGCGCGGTCCTCTTCACCGAGCCAGCTACCCCCGAGTACCTCAAGTGGTCGAGCTCGGCGATCACCTTCGACAAGGCCGATCATCCCGACACATCCGTACCCGAGGGAGGTACACGCTCGTCGTTGACCCCATCATCGGCACCATGCGCCTCGGGAAGGTGTTGATGGGCGGCGGCGGCGCCTCAACCTCCTCTACATCCACGCTCGAAGCCCTTGGCATCCCCAAGGCACGTCTCCGCCCATCGCGGAGCCGATCCACGGGGTGGTGCGGGGGGAAGCGAATGCTTCGCTTCGGGCGCATCGACCTCCCCGTCACCTTCGGCACCCCGGACAACTTCCCACAGGAGGTCCTCACGTTTGAGGTGCTCCCGTTCAAGAACGCCTACCACGCCCTATTGGGGCGGCCGTGCTATGCAAAAGTTCATGGCCGTCCCCAACTATACCTACCTCAAGCTCAAGATCCCGGTCCGAGGGGTCATCACCGTCGACTCCACCTTCGAGCACGCATTAAAAAAACATTTTGCTGGCCGCCCATTTGTCGAGATCGACCGATCTTTTGCCAAGATGGCGGCGCTGGCCGGCGAAGACTCCCAGAGCTCAAGAAGAGGCGAGCACGAGCTCAACCCGACGAGCCGAGAAGGTGGCGAGCACGGGCTCGTCGTAGAGCTTGAAAGGTCACGGGCACATTCGGAGGCCCGAGAAGGACGCCAAGGGAGGTCACGGTCGACAAGGATGGGCGCACCCTCTCTATGGGTGCCAGCTCACCCCCCAAATAGGAAGCGAGCTCGTCGACTTCCTCCTCGCGAACCTCGATGTATTCGGCGTGGAGGGCCTCGGATATGCCGGGACATATCGAGGGAAGTCGCCGAGCACTCCTTGAACATCAAACCCGGCTCTCGGCCGGTGAAGCGGTAGTTGAGACGGCGACGATCGACGCCGGGCAATCGCCGAGGGAGATAGATAAGCTCTTAGCCGCTAGGTTTATCAAGGAGGTGTATCATCCCGAGTGGATAGCCAACCCCTACTAGTTAAGAAGAAGAATGGGAAATGGAGAATGTGTGTTGATTACACGGGTCTCAACAAGGCATGCCCAAAGGATCCGTTTCCTTTGCCGCGCGCATCGACCAAATTGTTGACTCCACCTCCGGTGCGAGGCGCTCTGTTTTCTCGACGCCTACTTGGCTACCACCCGATCGCAATGAGCGAGCTCGATCAGCTCGCCACCTCCTTCATCACTCCGTTTGGCGCGTTACGTTACGTAACAATGCCCTTCGGTTTGAAAAACGCCGGCGCCACCTTCCGAGGGTGCATGCGAGAAAAGTCTTCAAAGAGCTCCTTGGAAGGCTCGTAGAAGCATATGTCGGCGACATCGTTGTCAAGACGAAGCGCTCGAAAGAGCTCATCCCCGACCTCGAAAAGGTCTTTGCCAAACTCAGAGTTCGGTCAAGCTCAATCCCAAGAAGTGTGTCTTGGGGTCCCTCAAGGGAAGTTGCTTCGCTTCATCGTTTCGAACATGGCATCGAGGCCAACCCCCGAGAAAATCGCCGCCATAACGAACATGGGGCCGATCAAAAGCGTCAAGTGCGTGCAATGGCTCACGGGATGCCTAGCCGCACTAAGTCGTTTCCGCGGCTCGACTTCGAGGGGAGCGGAGCCTCCCGCTCTACAAGGCTGGCGAAGAAGTCGAGGCGCTTTGCTGGACCGATGAAGCCCGGCAAGCTCTCGACTCGGCGAAGCAACTCCTTGCTAATCCGCCCATACTCCTCGCTCCCATCCGCCCATACTCCTCTATCTCGGCCACCTCGAGGTGGGAGGAGGAAGGGGAAGGCACGCGCTCAAGGTACAACGTCCGGTGTACTTCATCGGCGAAGTCCTCAGCGACAACAAGACCCGCTATACGCCTTTCGAAAAGCTCGTGTGCGGCGTTCGCGATCACCGGCGCAAGCTCGGGCATTGCCGACTCCCATCCGGTCAAGGTCGTCTCCAAATTCCCACTTGGCGAGGTCATCCGTAGCCCGAGGTTCACGGGCGCGCATGGCCAAGTGGGCTATTGAGCTCATGGGACCCGACATCACCTATGCCCCGAGAGGCGCCATAAAATCCCGGGATCGCGGACTTCATCAGCGGAGGAGTGGACCGAGGTCGGCGGCCGCCCAGGCCCGACGACGTCGAATCTTAGGACCCGTTTGTGCCGGCGGGTCGTAAAAAGAAATCTGGCGCCCGGTCGGACTCGTCTTCATCTCTCCAAACAAGGTCGCGCATGAAGTACTCCATCCGCCTACACTTTCGCGTCCAACAATGTGGCGAGCACAAGGCTACGGTAAGCGGCTTGCGCATCACGCAGCGAGCTCGGCGTCCGGCACCTCGGTCGGGGCGACTCGAGCTTCGTCAAGAACCAAGTCATGAAGGAAGTCGACTCACGTCAACCCGAAGATGATCGCCTACCACCGAAGGTCCGAGAGCTCGAGGAGCACTTCCACGGGCTTGAGGTCAACCACATTCACCGCCACCTCAACAACGACGCGGATGTTCTCGCTAAGCTCGTCGGAATCGCTGCCGGTCCCGCCCCGAGGGCATCTTCATGCACGAAGCAACGCAAAGCGTCGATACGGCTCAAGGGCGACCCCCGCGACGACGAGGCGCAAAACCAACCGCCCGGCCCCGAGCTCCGGACCCCATGGAGGTAGACGCTCCCGCAAGCCCGAGCTCCCAACGCGAAGCTTGCCCTAGCCACGAGCTCACACCCAACGGCTCGGGGGCGGCTCGGGGGGCGGATGGAGCTCGACCACGACAGCTCGAAGCTTGATCATGATCCCACCGCTCCAATGGTTCAAGGAAAGGCAAGCTCCCCCCCGGGGCAAGAGGAATCAAGGCGCCCGGGCGCGAAGGGCCAAGTCGTTCGCCTCGTCGGGCAAGCTCTACCGCGCGCTGAGCCTCCGATCCCTCGGTATTTGCATCACCTACGAGCATGGGGAGAAGCTCATCGAAGAGATCCACTCCGGCGAATCACGGCCACCATGCGGCGCCACGAGCTCTTGTCGGGAAGTCGTTCGGCGGGGTTTTTCTTGGCCAACCGCCCGTCGCGGGCGCCATCGAATCGTCCGGCGAGCTGCGAAGGGTGCTAGTTCTTCGCCAAGCGGACACACCCTCCCGGCTCGGTCCCTCTAGGCGATCCCACTCACCACGGCGTTCGCGATGCAGGGGTCTCGACATGGTGGGACCTTTCAAGAAGGCGGCGGGGCTACACGCACCTCCTGCATTCGCCATCGACAAGTTCTCAAAGTGGATCGAGGTCATGCCCATCGCGCTATGCCAAGGCGAGGAAACCGTCAAGTTCTTCACCGGCATCATCCACCGCGCCGAGGGTCCCGAACTTCGATCATCACCGACAATGGCACGAACCGTGGGAGAGGTCTTCATCGGCCCCGTGCGGCGATCCGCGGCATCCGCGCATCGACACGGCCTCGGTCGGTCACCGAGGACCAATCGGCGGTAGAAAGAGCTAACGGCATGATCTGCGGGCGTGAAGTCTCGCATCTTCAAGAGGCTCGAAAAATACGCCCGCCCGGTGGCTCGCCCGAGCTCCGTCGGTCGTATGGAGTCTTCGCCAACGCCAAGCGAGGGGCCACGGGTCGACGCCGTTCTTCCTCGTCTTCGGATCCGAGGCCGTGCTCCCTACCGACCTTGATACGGTTCACCCGCGTCCCGGCCTTCAACGAGCACAATAACCAAGCGATGCTCGAAAGGCGCCGCCGATCGGCTTCGACGAAGCTTCGAGACATCACCCTCATTCACTCCGCTAAGTACCTACGGTCTATGAGGCGCTACCACACGACCGCCACGTCAAGGGACGAGCTTTCGTCGGCGACTTCGTCTTGCGGCGAGTCGAGCTCAAAAAAGACAAGCACAAGCTCTCGGCGCCACAGGAAGATCCCTTCACCATCGACCAAGCAATGCTGCGTCGAGGCACATACAAGCTCAAGGACCACTAAGGGACGAGTCCTCACCAACGCTGGAACATCGAACGGCTACGTCGCTTCTACCCCTAAGTGTATTTCGAAGTGTTGTAGCTGCGAGAGCTCAATAAAAGCACAAATTCGATGCAAAAACATGTGCAAGCATTTCGAATTCTTTCCTTAGCACGTCTGAGCAATGACCGGTCTTCGCCCGGCCCGAAAGACCCGCCTTTGCTCTGGCTACAAGGAGCGGGTGCACACCCCACGTTTTTAACGCACCGTTTTTTCGCAAAACTTACGAGTTTAGAGCTCAACGACGAGCTCAAACTTTCGAACTCACACTCTCTCCTCTTAGCTCAGGCAATGTTCCGAAACAACTAAGTCGTGAGCTCATCGCTTTAGAGCATGGCGCGGCGCCTAACGACCTCCCGCCCCTGCGGCCAACCGAGGAATGGCCCGCCATCCAGCTCTCGAATCATGAGCTCACCAAAAGTCAAAGTAGAAACAAACGATATAAGAGGAAAGACGACTTTTCGATTAATGCATGAGCTGCCATAAGTTTTACAATTTGCCTCGACTCACGAGGACTTAACGAGCTCACAACCAAAAAGAGGCCGAGCCTCGAGTTCCTATCCTAGCGCGGCGGGTCTTGGTCCATCGGCAACGGGCGGGGGCGTCCCCGCGCAGCTTCCTCCTCCTCCCCTCAACGGGCTCCTCTGCCGCTCCATCCCCACCCGGCGGGAGGCTCGAAGACTTCGAGCTCCCTCGGTGGCGAGCTTCAAGAGCTCGGCCCGAGATAGCTCAGCGGTGGCGACCTCAGCGGCACTTTTTCCGCTCGGTGTCGGCATCGTCAACACCCCAGCGCCCACCCCGTCTTCACGGCGTTGACCTCGAAGTAGGGTAGTGGGTGAAGACGGCGGCCGAAACCTTATGGACCACACGCCCGGCGTCCTCTCGTCACCTTGCGGCGGGAGGGCTGACACCCGCTTCGGCCGGGTCGGCCACGTCTTCCACCCCCGAAACGTCCGCGACGTCCTCGACCCGAACACAAGGCCCTCGTGCGTGGCGCGCTGAGCTTCGGCCTCCTCCACGGCCTTGCGCAGCGTTCACCTGGCTCCCGAGGCTCCTTCCTCGCGTCGACAAGGTCGCTGGTCCGTCACTTCAGGTTCGCCTCCTTCTCTTGCAGCTCGAGTTGCGTGTGCTTCAGCCGAGGCTTCGAGGCGGCGAGCTCCCGCTCCCCGTCCTCGGCCCCCGCGCGCCGCCAAGGAGCTCTACTTCTCATCTACAAGCAAAAACAAGGGTCAAAACACAAGCCATGGGACTGAGGACATGAGGCGAGAACAAGCCGCCCGCTTACTCCACGGCTCGTCATAAAGCTCCCCGCTCGTTACACCACAGCTCGTGGTTTTTCGGCCTCCAACCGATCCTTCTCCGCCTGAAGCGCAACAACATACACCATAGCTCCTGAGGCTTCGTGGTCATAAGCTAAAGTCCCGCCAACGAGGATGATCAGCCCACGAGCGCTGAAGAAACAGGATAAAAGGGCGGGGGCGGAACACTTACCCTTGAGCTCGGAGTCGCGATGACGAAGCTGCCGGCGAGCTCGTCCTTGTCCTTCTTCCCGGGGACTCCGCGGCTCTCAGCTCGGCGCCCGGCGCTCGAGCTCCTTGTCGTCAAGCCTCCGGCGAAGAGACTCGAGCTCCTCCCATCTTCTCACGCTGCCGCTTATGGGCAAGCTCGAGCTCCTCCCGGGCCGGACGCCCTCAGAGCGCGATGTCCACCTTCTCCTCGGGCCTCTCGAGAAGCCCGGCCTTCCGCATCACGAACGAACTCGGCGACATCCTCCGCCCGACGCCTCGAGGAACCGGTGCTGGGTTGTGTCGTGCCGAGCTCCTCGCACATCTCCGCGCCGCAGCTCCGTCGGCCTCCCGACGCGAAGCCGCCGGCCCTCGGAGAGCCGCGCCCCGGTTGTACCCCCGGATGGAGTCCTGCACGCCCTGAAGAGCACAAATACATGAGCAACTCAGGAAAGCGCGAAGAGGGACACCTGGCATCACGGCGGGATCTCGAACACGCGCAAGGCGAAGACGCACCGGGTCCCTCGACGGCGAGCGGCTGGCGGCGTCATCGGGGCGTAAGTCGGAGAAGAACGACGTCCGCGCCCGACGGAGGGACGCTTCGCCGCCGCGACACCGCCGCACCGACACTTTAGCCCCGTTGACCTCGATCGCGTCCCGGCGAGGACGGCACCTCGCGGCGTCGGCGACATTCAGGGCAGCGGCGCCCTCCACGGCCTCATCCGCTAAGGCCTCGTCCTCGGTCCGCACCGTCCTTGCCGCCACGCCGACATCTTCGTCGTCGAAATGTTGACGACCTCCCTCGGCCCGCCAGTGGGCCCGCGCCGTCGGCGGCGCCCCTCCGCGCCTTCTTCGGTGGCCGGAGTCTCCTCCGAAACCACCTCCTCCGTCTCCGTCGCGCCGAAGAGCTCATGGCAGCTTGGGTACCAGACGCTCCCACCGCCCCGCCGAGGCGCCGCCGGCCAAGCTCTTCGATGGAGCTCAACACGGTCTTCGTGGCCCGGCCCACGGGGACGGTCGGCGCCGACGAGGAAACCGGGCGCGGGGAGGTCCCGGAGGTCGCCGAGGCGCCGGTCGACAGGGTCCCCTTGAAGGGGAACAATGCCATCATCTTCGACCCCGAGCCCGTTGTTGCGCCCGCCATCCCCGACGCCGAGCTTCGCCGTCGACTCTCGTCGCAGCCGCCCCGTTCCCATTGACGAGCTCGTCGTCACCATCGCCGAAGCTTCGCCGCCGCCGCGCCGAAGCTCACCACGTCGAAGCTCATGGTCAACGGCGCCATCGAGCTCGCCATCTCTAAGCCCGAGCCCGCTCGGCCGGGCTGGCTGACATCCGGTCGCGGGACGCTTCACGACGGCGCCCACCGCGCCCTAAGCACGGCCGGAGTCGAACGCACGGCCGACCATCACAACCAATGGCAACACGAAAGATGAAGAGCTTACGGCGGCCACCCTCTTCTCGCTTCTTCTTCGCGCCTCGGCCACTCCAGCCCCGAGTCGCCCTCGATCGACACCCGACTGCGTCGGGGGCTTGGGCGCCGGTGCGCCGAGGCTGCGGGGTGGGCTCCCGCCGCCGTGGCCACCACCAGGGGCTGCGAGCTCGCCCAGGCCCCGATGAGGTCCCGACCTCTCCGGTCGAGAGCGTTGCGACCGGCGGCGCCCGCAGCTTCGATGGCGGTCTCCGCCTCCTCATTTATACTACGCCCCCGCCGCTCGATGACCCCGCCCCCCGCTTCGAGCGGCTCTGAACACCGGCGATCGCCGGCATCGGCCTCGCCCTGGGTGGGGGCCGAGAGCCGAAAAAGACGCACCACGCCAACCTTTGTAGAGCTCGAGCTCATTAAAAGACTTAAGACGATGAAAGCAAGAGCCGAGAAACGGCGAACGCTTACCAGCCGCAGAGGTCTCTCGGGTCGGGAGGACCGAGGAGCTCCTGGCGCCCTCACCCCCGTCTTCGTCACCTGCTTCATCCAAAACTCCACCTGGTCGACGGTGAGACCAGGGGCGTTTGCCGTCCCCACGAACGGAGCCTTCTCCTCCACCATCTCCCACATCCGAAGAGTTCGGGGCCGGAGGGGCACCACCGCCTTGCGAGCCGGGGCCTCGATGATGTGGTTCACCGTCAGCCCGGCATCCCGGAGCACCTTGATCTTGCCCACGGCCACCTCCACGTCCTCCGCCGTGTTGTCGTGCGGACCCTCACGCCACAGCTGGCTCCTCTTGTTGAAGGTGCGGCCGGTGTACCGCGGCAGGGGATGGGAGGAGTCGTTCTTCAGGTAAAACCACTCCTCCCGCCACCCGGGGTTCGCCGATGGGAAGTCGTCCTTCGGGAAGGTCTCCCGGACCTTCCCCCCGCGCAGCTGCATCGGCACACACGCGATCGGCGCCGGGCCGCCTCCCCTCCCCGGCAACGGCTGGATCTTCGCGAAGATGTAGTGCTTGAAGAGCTCCCAGTTGGGAGGGATCCCCAACCACCCTTCGCAGAGCATCGAGAAGGCGGAGAGGAGCAGCACCCCGTTCGGCGTGAGGTGCTGGAGCTCGATGCCCCAGTACGCGATGAGCCGTCGGAAGAAGTCGTCCGCGGGCATGCCGAGCCCGCGCTCGTGGAAGGCGACGAAGGAGACGACGTACCCCGCCGGCGGGTCAGGCACCTCGTGGGACGCCGGCGGGATGATCCACTCCTCCGCCGCCGTCCGCGGGTACGGCAGCCCGCCGATGATACTGCACCGCTCGATCAATGCCTCCGTCGCCATCGAACGCAGCCACGAACCCATCTCTCGAACTTCGGAGCAAGACGCTGATGGAACAGGGGAGGTGGGGGATTGGATCTACGAGCGAGCGGCGGCGATTGAACTCTCTCTTTCTGTGCGTGGAGGAAGGCAAGAGATGGGAAGGTAAATCCGCTCCCCAATCTCCACCTATTTATAGAGCTCAGATGCGGCGGAGGCGACGAGGTGAAACCGCCAGGGGACCCACCACGCGCCACGTCCGCCTGCAACTGACGCCGCGAGATCGACGCACGCGCGACATCTGGCGGAAGCCGAACGGCCGCAGCATTAATGGGGCAACTCCCCACCAACGGTAAAAATCCCAACGGTAAGATCTCAACGGCTATTTTTTACACAACGGGTAAAAATCCAAGAGCTCAGCGCAACGGTCGATTTGCCGAGCTCCAAAAAACAGAGCTCGCAACGCCCGAGCTCACCGCCTCGGGTTTGGCCCGGCTCAGCCGAGAGCTTCGAAGGCCGCCCGGGACATCACGAGCGAGGAGCCCACGGGAAGCGCGCCGACGGCCCACGCCTTGAGCTCCCGAAAGGGCTCGGGGGCTTTCGCTTGTGCGCATCCGGGTCGCTGAGGGCTACGATCGACTCCGAGCTATCCTCGTCGACGAGGAAGCGTCTCGCCCCCGGACATCGCCCGGGGGCTCGAGAATCGCGGAGGTTGAATCCTCAGAACTTGAGGTTGATCCACCAGCTGGTTAAACGAACGAGCTGACGAGCTCGAGCCTCACCTGGACTATCCGATGGTAGCTCCCTGAGCACTCGATCTCGGCCAACGAGGCAAGATTGAGCTCGAGCTCACCACCCCTGCGAGCAATCGCGAGAGGAATGGGTCGACGAGCCCACGAAAACTCTAAAAAGCCTCGCGAGAACTCATTGTTCTCACGGGGCCTCGAGCACCGCGGTGCGCTTCGCCCAGCGCACCCACGGCCAAACATCAATCCCACAACAAGGGCTGCCCCCACGGCGAAAAGCCGTCGCGCGGATAGCATCTGGGAGAGACCTCATCTCTCCCAAACGCTCGGGGGCTACTGTGGGGGATCGATATTTGGGATACCCATGAGCGAGCCCTTGTCTCAGGCATAACCACGAACGAGACATCCTGCCGTAGCTTGTGAGGTCCTCACCGCGCATGAGCTCTCCACGTAAGGGCAGATCTCCGCCTCGCTCGGGCTCTCGCAAATAAGCTCCTTGGACGAAGATCCATCGCTCCGCTCCGCCTCGAGATCTCGGGCGACGAGCTCCCTCGTCTCCGGCGCGCCAAGCCTCGTCCCAGACCTCTTTCCGCCTCGCTCGAGCTCCCCCGCGACGGCGCCCCGCGGCGGCGATTGCGAGAGCTTGACCGCTGCCTTCGAAGAAGTCTACGGGTGCGGGGAGTTGGTCAACAACTCTCTGACAACCCCAACCACTCCCTGACGGACGATGTAGCCACGAAGAGCTACAGCTACAGGGAGAGGTCATTCGACCACCCCGTCGGCTCCAACAGCTCCACCACAGTGTCGAGCAGGTACATACAGGGTACGCCTTCCCATCGACGGTATGGGCACTCCCATACCGAGAGGACGTCTTCCAACTGCGATTAGAGACAGGGCGACGCCTGACCACCGCCCAAACCCCGATTCCCGCGTACGGCGACGACCAATTTCAGCATCCAAAGCACCCGGGAGCTCGAAGGAAGCTCTCGTCTGCGCCGTGAGCTCATCTGAGAGCTCTTTTCTTGCATCCAACACTTTGTACACGTATTTTCACTTTCTTTAAGTCCTCAACTCGATGAGAGCTCTCGAGCCTCGCCCCTAGTGACTATAAAAGGGGAGGCAGCCCTCCGGATGAGGCAGGGTTCAAGATTTCAACACATAGCACCTGCTCTCACTCACTCGATATTGGCACTAGCCTCAATCACAGAGACTTGGGAGCCCTCTCCCTCTCTCGCCTTGCTTGTACTAGCCCCGGTATGAGCATTTGAGCTCGGATAATGATCACACTGGACTAGGGAGCCCGATTTGCCCCGAACCAGTATAAATCTTGCGTCATTGTCTCTAGAGCTAGGCCATCGGAGCACGCATTAGCCAGACATTACTGTGACGGTGGTATTAGACCACGACATGTTTGCTTGTGTCCTAGTCCGTCCATCCGTAGGGTGGGGATCCTGGGGGACATGAGTAGTTGTCTTGTATGCTGGTGTGGTGCCTGGATGCCTGATGACCTTCGAATATGACGGCATGCCACGGTTGTGGGGGTAGGCGGCTGGGTCGTGACAGCTTAGTCCGTCCTTTGTAATCCCCCCACGTGTGTATCGTTGTGTAGGAGTTCGTAAATGCCTCTCTTCAGGCCGGATGGCTCGGGGGGTCTCCCTGTTAACCTAGACATAACCATTCTTATGTCATGTGCACTTGTGATACTAACTATATTCATTTGTATTGGTCAAGACTAGAAACATTAACCTACTACATAGATTATTCATTTATTCTTTTCTATTTTCTTTATCCTTTGAGGTATCTCCCTGAGTGTGTGTCACACTATCTATAAAACCGATATGTTTACCCCTGTGTGATCAAGTTGGTCATCGTGTACGTGTACTCTTGTATTTCAGATGCCATGCTAGCTTCTTACATACATGCCTTCCTTTGGGAAAATATAAATAACGATACCCTGAATACTTCCGGGTGAAATGCTACAATGATAGATCCGTGCGCTTGCGGATGAAAATCTATTATGGCAAGGTCTATCACCGTTGATGTTTCTAGTGTGATCACCGACATGGTGGTTTCGCTTAGGAATGTCAACGGCGCATTTCTGGCGCCATTATTAGAGATGGGTTTTAAACCTGTTTCTAGTGATTGCGCTAAGAAATGCCAACAAGCATTTCTGGCGCCGTTGCCGGGGAAAGCATTGTATTAAGAAATCCTAGATGGCTATGAATATGAGATATGCATGCATGGTAGCCGCTTGCTCATACAGGCTAATCTGTTATGTTTTCTCCTGTTGTGGATGAAAACAGGATAGTGTATGTCTGGTTTCCAACTGTCGGATAACTTCGTCGTAGATCCTGAGGCTCTCCTACGGAACAACAGTCTCGTACCTCTTCTTCTTCTTCATTTTAAACCCGACACAATTTGAACCGATCACCCTGCATCAATCGTACCGCAAGCCATGGCTCGAGGAAATTAAACCCGAGTCCTCCGTCCCCCATTTGTTGCCGTGCGTGCCACCGGGCGGTGGTTAACATTGGCGACAAGAACTTTGAGTTGCGTGCATCGGGCTAATCACTATGGTGCAGGCCAGTCCATTCTGTGGACTGCCTAGCGAGGACGCCAACGCTCATCTCCAACACTTCCTTGAGCTATGCGACACAATTGTTATCAAGGACGTCGCGCCAGACGCGATCAGGCTCTGTCTGTTCCCCATCTCCCTTGTGGGGAAGGCGAAACAGTGGTTCTACAAGGACAAGGAAGCTGTTGACACGTGGACCAAGTGCTCCACGGCGTTCCTAGCTAAGTTCTTCCCCATGGGCAAAACCAATGCCCTACGGGGGAGAATCGCCAACTTTCAACAGAATATCAATGAGCCCATTCTGGAGGCGTGGGAGAGGCTGCAAGAGTACTTTCTGGCATGCCCGCACCACGGGATGGAGAGTTGGCTGGTGCTCCAAAATTTCTACAATGGCCTCACGGCCATGTCGAGGGGCACACGGATGCCGCCATCGAGGCGCATTCCTATCACTCACCATCGATCGAGTCACGGCCCCGATTGATAAAATGGTGACTAATCAAAGCCGGGGAGGACAGAACCCCACCAAAACACAAAAAGGCATGCATACCGTGAAGGAGGCGGATATGCTTGTCACAAAAATGGATCTCTTGCTGAAGAGGCTAGAAGAGCGCACCACAGAAAAAGAAGCTATGAGGCGACCAGTCCATGCCACGGACTCACACATGACGTGTGAGACCTGTGGTGAAGTTGGCCACTCAGGGAATAATTGCCCTGAGACCCGTGAAGACGCGGCTTACATCAACAACAACGGGTATCGCCAACAACAGCAAGGCAATAATGGCTAGCACAATAATCAGTCCCGGCCACCATTCCAAGGTAATTCAGGCTATAACTCAAATTATGGTTCAAATCAGCCTTCGCTCAAAGACCTGGTATTGGGCCAAGCCAAAATCAACGAAAATCTCACCAAAAAGATGATGCAAAATGATAAGATCCTAGAGAGTGTGAATAATAAGCGGAGAGTCTATCCTTGGCCATGAAGAACCGGCTTCGGCTTCAACAAAATGATAGAAACACAAATTGGCTCGATTGCCGGGCAAGTGCCGCTAATCCATTACGGGTAGGATCCCGGAGCAACCCGAGACTCCGCGCGAGTCCGTTAACATGATAGCTCTGAGATTCGGCCGGACTCGACCATAGAACAAGTCCCTGCATTCGCCGTTCATTGCCAAAAAGGGAGATCCCGGGCGCCCTACTATCACTTGCACCATTGGCCCCCACGTATTCGACAACGCGCGTGCGATCTCGGGGCCAAAGATAAATGTGATGTCCAAGGTCACCTTTGACAAGATCCATGGAGGCACGCTTACTCCTGCAAACTTTCTCCTCCAAATGGCAGATCAGACAACTCGGCGGCCCGAGGGCATATCCGAAGATGTGTTGATCAAAGTCAAAGACGAATACATCCCCGCAGACTTCGTCGTTCTCGACATGGGTCGTGAAGAGGATGTGTCTCTCCTTCTAGGGAGGCCGTTTCTCAATATGGCTAGTGCCGACATATGCGTGGGGAAGGGATTCGTCATCTTCCACGCCCGGGGTAAGGCGGTGAAGTGCCTATTCAATGGGTACAACAAGAAGAGCCCCGAAATACAAGACCATCACATAAGCCGGTGTGGCGTCTTCAAGGATCGACTCAAAAAACCCCGGAGGCAGGTGCTTCCCGCCAAGATGGGAGAGGGAGAGTCGGTGCATCGACTATAAATAATCGACCTTGCTAACGGGGAAATTGGCATTTGAAAAAAAAAAAAAAAAAAAATTTTTAATCTACATAAAATTTATGAACAATAAAAGTTATATAAATAAATTTTGAAAATTAAAATAATAAATTTTTTATAAATAAAATAAATGCTTTTATGAAAAATGAGAAAAATAATTTCTAAATAAATATGTATGAGTTAGAATATCTTTGAAATAATTTTCTAGTATTTTTAAAAAAAGCATTTTGAAAATTTTTGGAGAAAATAAAAAAAAAGTGGGAAAACGGTTCGAAAAACGTGCGAGCAACCAACGACCCACGAACTTCGTGACCGTTGGCCACGCCCGGCCGCCCAAGCCAACGGCCCTTTGTACAATAAAGGCTTCTAATGCTTTGTGTTTAGTTCCCGAAAAATTGAACCCGAAAAGCACTTTGTAGTATTTTTTCGTTTGTTTGTGGTAAATATTGTCCTACCATGGCCTAACTAGGCTCATAAGATTCGTCTCGCAAAGTACATCCAACTGTCCAATTAGTTATTTAATTTACCTACATTTCATACTTCGTGCATGCGTCCAAAGATTCGATGTGGTGGGAAATCTTAGCGATGTGATGGGAAATTCAGGTGAACTAAACACAGCCTAAAGAGCTTTATAGATAAATATTTTTTTTTTGAGAATTATAGATAAATAAGTGGGGAGGAAGGGGCGCCACCATGGGCCGGGTGACTGGCGAGGAGGCCACGCGTGCACGGCCAGTCAAGTCCCAGAGCGGGATGGTGGGAAGCCGGAGCGGCTCAATCAGGCACGGCGTGCTCATTGATAGGGTCCACCGAGATCGCACCCCGGGAGCGCGGGGCCCGTTCCGCTTGCGGTTGCGGCCCTCTCAGCCCCGCTCCAGGGACAACGATTCGTGAGGTACGAATTAGCTAGTCATGATGGTCCAAAAAAAACTCTATTTTGGATACCCATGCATATCATATAATTTATTTAGATGGATATCATATCTAAGGATGTCGGTCTACATAATTTGCTTCACTAATATTATATCAACTCTCACCCTAGATGAGAACCCATTGAGGGATGGGGCATTAAGTTTGCTTAGTTGGCTTTAGAACGGGTAGAAGTCTAGCATGAGAAGGAACTCATGCTCGTGAGCTATAGTTCGATTATACTTTAACTAATGGTCAACTAATTAAAATTTTGTCAAAAAGGGTAACTTGCTAGACAATTCAATTTTGACCGAGGATAAGAACAACCTAACATGGTTATGGAACTTGCTTGTGAGGAAAGAACATGGTGAGGGGCAGGACTATCGCGAGTGTGGGATCTCGGGTGGTATAGCTCGCTTGAGTGTCTAAGTACTGTACATCTGTGGTAGTGAGTTGGAGTAACCCTTGTATAGACAGCATGCCATATTATGGGCATGGTAAGCATAGTATCTTGTGGTGACCAGTTAACCATGTGGATTCGGCACTAGATGGAGCGAGGAGTAGCTAGGAGGGCTGGTACCTCGGCTTACCATCAAACCGTTCATGAGCGATTTGGCCACATTTGAGAAAGGTCGGGAGTCTGAGTCAATCTCTAACAGGACATGGAGGTTTGATCTTGCTTCCTATGTCGATACAGTTGTATACCTCTACAGAGTTTAGATTTACGTAACCCGTCGTCACCATTGTTCTAGCTTCTAGACTTAGAAGGGGGAGAGCAACATGCTCAAAATTAACTCTGGCTGTTCAATTTCATTATGCTTACTTAGTCTTTTGTCACTAAATAATTAGCAACTTGAGCATAGCATGTCATGTTTAAACAACACCATAATTTTATGCAAATTATTAAAATGACTCATAATTCCCTTTGCATACACCGAATAAGTATGTTGGAATAAACCCTCTGTGAGTACCTTTGTACTCACAGTACTGCCGTTAAGCTGTTTTATGTAGCCGAAGGCTATGGCAGCGCCACTGGAGCTAACCTCAATATCTATCTTGACCATGTTACAATGTTTCTCCGTGTTGAAAGAGCGAGCTTACCTGGGCGATAGCGATGTTTAGTCGTTCCAGTTCACGAGAGGAGCAACATTTTGGTCGCTGGCGTCAGCAAAATTGTCAGTTCAAATGCCCCTGCACTAGTTTCACCAGCCATTCCAGTTCATGAGGGAGCAAACATTTTGGTCACTAGCCGTCGGCAAAACAGTCAGTCCAAATGCCCCTGCGCTAGTTTCACCTGCATTACCAGACTCTGTGAAGTCAATTCTTAAAGTACATCAACCGCCTGGATAGTATTTTCAAACTGCCGCGGCAATTATTTATTAAAATATATAAAAAATTTTATACTAAGTAATTAGTATCATTGGAAAGATCTTTAAGTCTAGTTTTTTAACAAATTTATTTGAAGATATAAATGTTGCCATCACCATGGGTTTGTATGCGAAATGGAACGGACATCAACCGCCTGGATCGCCGCTTCCATCACCATGGGTTTGTATGCGACACATCGCCGTTATTGGATCCTAAAAACAGACGTAAATTCCGAATTAGCACACTGCTTATACAGACTTAATCTTAATAATACATTAACTACAATCAAGTAGCAAGGCTAACGATACTAACACACAGCAAATGACCATTAGGGTCCAATCCAGAGGCACGTTCCAGTATCCACAGTACTAGTGCCACCATTGTAATGCAGCCCCACAATGCCATTGCCAGTGACACAGGCAGCGTGCATGGGTCATACAAGCTAGAGACGACAGTCGTACCCACAGGTGCAGGTACCCACGGGTTTCGTATCCGATGGATGTGGACATGGGCACGGAAACTCACTCGCGGGTACATGAGGGTCAGGTGTCAAAATGGCAACGGGTACCCGAAACCCGAGTACCCGACGGGTTTTACCCGATAAAGATGCGGGTATGAAATGATTTTTCTACCCGCGGGTACGTTATTGGAAGAAATCTTCTACCCATTGGGTACACGGGTACGGGTGCGGGTGTAAGCTACCCATACCCGTCTACCCGTGGGTAATAAATACCCGCGTATATCACTAACAATCATAATAAATTTGGCCCATATAACACTAGAATTTGAGCCAATTCAACTAAAGTCTACATATATAACACTAGTATTGTTGCTAATTGATGTTAGATTTGCTTTTGTGCACATATATTGACCTAATATTTATTAAATATTTGAATTTATAAAGCATTTCATATGTCATACTCGGGTATGTTCGCTGGTGCGGGTTACCCGTCGGGTAGAATTTACCCGCGCGAATGCGGGTATGGAATGACTTTCCTACCCGCATGCGGATACGGGTAACCCGACGGGTAAGATTTACTCTGGCGGGTGCGGTGCGGGTGGGCACTACCCGTCGGGTATTTACCCGTTGCCATCTTGAGTCGGTGCCCGTAAAGATGCGGCGTATCAAATTTCACCCGCGGTAGCGGTACTTGCGGTTTGAGAATAAATATGAATATCTGTAACCTGTGGCATATGCATATCATATCGACGGGCCCATTTAACATGTAACTTGTAGCATATGCATAGTATGTCAAACTATGAAGATGATATTTTTCATGAATGAATTAATAATGTTGACACCCAAAAATTATGTTTGGTACGGCGTTCCGTCGGCGGCGGCGCCTATGGTGAAAATCTCGGATCTTAGCCAAGGTGCTCATAGGGGGGTAGGGTTTGCGTGCGTGTGTTCATAGGGGTGAGTGTGCGTGCGTGTTATGAAATGCGTTGTCTTGTGTCGTTCTCAAAAAAAAAAATGAATGAATTAATAATGTTGACACCCAAAAATGGTTTGGACTAAGGCACGGAAAATTCCACTTAGCCAATTCTATGAAGGGCTAAGGCACCGCAAATTTCGACGAAAGAGCTCGAGGCGGCGCGCGCCGGGGAACCCACATCGGGCGCGTCCGGCTCAAGCATCGGACGCGTCCGCGGCCCCGCGGCGCGGTCCTCTGAGCGTCCGGCGTCTTGCGCCGGACGTTGAGCCCTGGCGTCGGCGCCCCTGTCCCAGCGTCCAACGGCCCCCTCGGTGAAGGGGCGCTCGGGACTGCGTCGGCGTGGCGCGACACGCCCGACGCGTATATCTCGGCGTCCGGCGCTGTTCGCGGGCACGCGTGTGAGAGTTCGTGTCCGAACCGATTCGTTTTAGATCGGTTTTTGGAAGGTCATGGTGCTTGGAAACGCATCTAAGGCGGTTCCTAAGGGGATAAGACCACCCTCCCTCTATATAATGAGAGGTTCATGGCGATTTGATATCATATACATCCAATCGACGCAAAACACATCTACAAACCCTAATTTCTCTCCTCTTCCTCTCTCCTTCTTCTTCGCCGCTGCCATGAACAATGATCGGCGGCGACCAAGCCCTAGAACGGTCGGGCCGGCTAGGGCAGCCATATAGCTGCCGCACGCCCTCACGGGGTCCGTCCCGGCGTGTAGGGTTTTGGGTTTCAAGAGACTTCGCCGGCGTGTTTTGCGTATCGCGCTCCTGCCGAGGCTCCTCCGGCGACGTGTCTTGCGTATCGCGCTCATCGTTGGAGGCACACGGTCCAGGTGTGGATATCCCTAGGCGCTAGCCGATTCCTAAATTCGGCTTGCCCTACGTAGAGCGATCTAGCTCTTTGTTTGGTGTGTTATCGATTTAATTGTCAACAAATAAAGTGATTATGTGAGCTATTAACTTATTACTTTAGTTCTTGTGTAAGCTGTGTTGTGTCATTTGTATGAGCATGAAGGACCGAACTATGAATCTATCATGTATTGTGGCTTGTGAGCTACTGTATATTGTCATATTGAACTCTATGTAAATGAGATTGACATATTTGTGTGTCGTTTAATTATAAATTAATTATTTCATATCATTGGAATTTTATTATTTGATGTCTCTTGAATATACCCGATGGGTGCTCGATACACGACGGGTACCCATCAAGCGCGGGTGTGGGTACAAAAACTTATCCTGGGCATGCTCACGAGCGGGTAAAAGCTAAGGTCACAGGCGTGCTCACGGACGGGTAAATACTTTAACCGTACCTTACCCAGTGGCATATCTAGGATTTCAATCATGGGGGTACAGACCTATGCAATGCAATTCGCTAACGATGTAATACGATGACTCAATGACAATAAAATAGTTAGGTATATGTGTCCGAGGCTACAATTCACCAACATTCATCCACGAGTATACGTACAAAGATAGTCATTGCTATTCAGAGTGGACAAAGAAATCTTTTTTAAAAATAGGTAGCACTTACATTAACTTAAGATCATTACAAAGTAAAGCCCGGATCAACTCCGGGGCTACATTTAGGCACATCAAACTAGCTGTCCGGTTAGCTGACTCAACTAATACATGAGCTACCTCATTACAACGTCGACTAACAAAGACAAAAGAAATTTCATCAAGGTTGTTTTTCATCATCTTGATGTCTTGGACGATTGCTCCTATACGAGACCTATATATCCAATTTTTTTGCCATGAGCTTTCGTACCAAGTTTAAGCAGTCAGAAGCAATTACGACTTTCTTGAAGTGTTGATCACAAATGAACTTTAAAGCCCAGCAGACAGCCAAAGCTTCGGCCATTTCTAGTTTAGAGACTCTGCAAATTACTTGGTGTTTGCAGCCAAGAAACTTCCAGTGTGGTCCCGTATCACACATCCAGCTCCCATGCTTTTAGAGTCATTTAAAACAACAGCATCAATATTTGCCTTAACCCAGTCTTCCGGCGGTGGAATCCATCGTTTAGTAAATGTATTAGGCTCACAATTGTCGGAAAAATCAGGAGCATTGTCACAAAGCGTTACCACTTGAATGTATGCTTTTATTTTTCAGCGATTCGGTGCGGATGAATAGTATTTTCCCATAACCACTGCTTTGGAGAAGCAAACGACTTAAGTTTATGATTTATACCATGCCATTTCATTTCGCGCCACATCTCTACCATGTATTGACATTTGATGCATCAACCACCATTTCTACCTGTTCATTGAAGCAGCAAGCATCACTGCATCAGTGATTCAGTGGAAGGAATATGCCGACATAAAAGTTGTTGTCCTGCAGGTAAACAATCATGAGCTAGCCTCCACAAGACTATTTTCATTTTCTCAGGGACATGTATCTTTCAAATGCATTTCTAGTCACTAGTGACTTTTTGAATATTGGATGTTCCTACCTTGCCATCGGTGCTAGAGAACAAATGATTTTTTAAGATTTTGCCAACATATATGCTGATTCAATGGTAAAAATATGTTCTGTGGTGTTTTCCCAAGCCACAAAGTCTTCACATATATTATGACTTGAAGGTATTTTTAGTATCGCATGAAGGTTTTTTTTTTAAGATTACACAAGTACAACGCAGACGCTCAACACGCACGCACACTCACCCCTATGAACACACGTGTCGCAAAAACCCTACCCCTATGAGCACCTTCAAGAATTGAGCCGGCAATCTTGAAGTTCACGAAGTCACCACAGCGCGCCTGCTGTCGACGGGGGCGTCACCTACCACTTAATGCGCGGCGCGGAAAAATCCCTGGAATAAATCCAAGATAATGTGTGTCGCACCCGAGATTTGAACCCCGGGTGCTAGTATCGCACTAGCAGTCTCAGAGTAGAAAGCCCGCACTAACTCCTCATTCCATTGACCGTGTTGTTGATAAATTAGAAAATATACCTTAAGATCTTCTGGTAGTGGTATGATTGGTTGGCCAAATTGTTGTAAAACACCTTGTATTCAGTGAACATACCAGATATTGTCTTTCCATTACCAACTCTCCATGCAATTCCATTCTTCAAAAGTTTCTTCCCGAAATTCAAGCTTCTCCAGGTGTATGAGGCATTACGAGGGCAACTTACGGGTGCAACTTGCCTCCCAGAAGAAAAAAAAAATCAGGAAAGTATATCTATTTTAAGCACCCTAGCAGATAAAGAATCAGGGATAGTAAGTAATTGTGCTTTACTCAGTAGTCCATAAAAAAACTAGGTCATTGTTCCTCTTAGTGCTATGATGTTCTAAAAAATAAAATTATTTATTTATGGAGTAGTGTACAGATAATTTTTTTCAAAAAAATGACTAATTATTAACAAGATCAAGACTCTAACTTCACAAAATAAAACTATAATGATGGTTTGGAAGGAAAAAAAAAACTTTACATATATATCTTTAATAACTCTTCGGTCATTTTTATCTTATATTTGTGCCATGTGAATTAGTTCATTTTGGGCTTATGGGCTTTAGAAGAAAGTGTGTTTGTATAGGGCTGCAGGCTGTTTTCCACCTTAGATGAGCACCTAGAGCATCTCCAAGACTCTCCATATCCTTTCTAAATGTTAAGAATAGAGATTTTTGGTGAAAAACTACCCTGCAACAGCTTATCTAAATGGTCATCCAAATATAGCCATCTTCTATTTCGGATTTTTCGCTAGCTAAAAATAGAAGACGAGAATGACTCTCTAGAGTGCACATAAGATATAGAAAAACTTTTTTTTTTTTTTTTTTTTTTGAACAAGATATAGAAAAACTGTTGGAGAGTGAAAAGATATAGAAAACGATTTTTATGCAAATGACACTCCAAATGGTGATTTAGAGAGTGAGATCTAGAAAGGCTTTTGTAGATGCTCTAAGCTTAAAAGATTGCTATTTGATATAGTGTTCTAGATATTATAGGTATATACATACTCAGTAATTCTACAAAAATTTTGGAGGCACGGCTGTACCCCATGCACTTATACTACATCCGCCCCTTTGGAGGTACAGCTATATCTCGATGCACTTATACCACATCCGACCTTGATACATACTCCTACTACTTAGTATTTGTACACAAATTTTGGAGGTACGGCTGTATCCCCGTACACCTATAATATATTATTAGTACATCCGGTACAGTTGTACCCCCATACACCTATACTATACAACATCGGCAGCTGATACGTACATATTTGGTATTTCTACAAAATTTTTGAAGATACACGGCTGTACCCCCATGCACCTATGCTACATCTGCCTCTGATCTTTGGAGGTACAGTACAGCTTTACCCCATACACCTATACTACGTCCGCCTCTGACTTTACCTGATCCGCAGCCATCGTACACACGGACATCCCGTACACACCTAGATTGCACACAGTACTGTATTAGTTAGCTGCTGAGTGCCGAGCAGCAAGCACACCATTGCAGCTGCAGCTGCAGCTACACCTGCACGGTCCCCTCATGGTGATCACTGATCAGGTACTCGGCGAGCCAAGCCAGTCTATCTGCTGCGCAAGCTCCTCAACCTCTTTCTCGTCCCACGGCTCCGCGGCCTCAGTGGCGGCCGCGGCCGTGACGAGCTCGTCCACCTCGGCGTCGACCTCCACCTGCTCCTCCCCGAGCAGCTCGTACCATATCATGTCCGTGGCGTTGGCGGAGTTGGAAATCTGCTCCGCCGCCACCGCCACCACCGGGCTGGGAGCCGCCTCGACCTCGGCGCCTGCTGCCAGGGCCAGCTCCTCGAAGGCGAGGACGTCCGCTGCGTCCGGCGCGGCGTCGAGCTGCCGCCGCTTCCTGCCGGCTTCTACGGGCGCGCCGCGGCAGAAGGCCGGTTTCCCGATGGCACGCGCCAGGATGGCCGTGCACTGCTCCTGCCGCCGCTCCGTGCCCCGCATACGCTGCTCCATGTCTAGCAGCTGCGCGCGGGCCTGCTGCTGCTCGCGCCGCATCCGCGTCAGCTCCCCCGCCAGCGCCTCCCGGTCCCGCCGCAGCCTCTCGAGCTCGCTAGCACGGTAGCCGCCGGTCTCCGCCGAAGACGACGCAGACGCTGTGGATCCAGCGGCGCCCCCACGGTGCCGCCGGATGTTCACGAGGAGGTGCCGCTGCCCCGCGCGGAAGTCGGCGTGCGCGAACTCCCACCTGTCCAGGTTCACCTTGCGGAATCCCTGCACAGCAACGCACGCGCACGCGCATCGCGCACGACCAACATTATTAGGAATGTTGGTATAGGAGGAGTAGTACACTTAACATTTGCAATGTTTGTTAATTACGAATTGAGATGCGATTACGGACGTAGGTGTTGAGCTGCCGGAGGAAGGAGCAGAAGTTGCCGTGCTTGAAGCGACGCGGAAGGTGCCCCACCGCGAAGGCGTGTGGATCCCACACCACGAAGCTGTTCAGCGCGGCGCCCCACGAGATCACGCCGTCCGTCGCCGGGTCCTCCACCAGCTCGAACGTCTTCGCCAGGAACGGCGGAACCGCAGACCCCGCCGGCGTCTGCCAAGGCTCCGGCGCCGGCGCCGCGCCGGCGCCCGGCCAGTGCCCGCCAGAAGCGCCGCCGGCGCCCGGCACCACCGCCACTTCGTCGTCCTCCTCCGGCTTGACGCGCTCCATCCGGCGGAGGTTCGTCGCGACGAGTAGGCAGGTGGGTGGGTGGGTTGATGTTTTGGCGAGAGTCGAGCAACCACGACAATGTAAATGGACTGGTTAGGCCTTGTTTATTTCGAGGGCATGGTGTCTCGGATGCTAATAAAAATGAACTCGAAACTGTGAGACAAATTTATTAAAGCTAATTAATCTGTCATTAGCAAATGTTTACTATAGCACGACATTGTCTAATCATTAATTAATTAGGTTTAAAAAATCCATCTCGCAAAATACACGCAATCTGTGCCGTTAGTTATTTTTTAAGTATATATTTAATACTTCATGCATGTGTTCAAATATCCGATGTGATATGTGGGTGTGTTTAGATCCTAAAATTTTTGGGGCAAAATTCCTCATAGCGTGTCACATCGCATACACTTTTTAAGACGTTTAGTTTGTTAGTGGTAAATATTATTCTACCATGACGTAACTAGGCTCAAAAGAATAGAATCTCGCAAGAATGTACATCTAAACTGTGCAATTAGTTTTTTATTTACCTAAATTTTATACTTGTACCGGCAAACGTTTTTAGGTGCATTGAATGTTTTAGATGTGATAGGATGTGATGGGAATGCGAGGAAATTTTGGAGAAAAATTGGGGCTCTAAACACACCCATGGTGTAAAGTTTTGGGAGAAACTAAACCTTACGCTGTGTTCAGTTCCCAAAGTTTAGAACTCCAAACTATGTCACATTAATCTTTTGCCCCATGTATGGAGTATTAAATGTATATAAACGAAATAACTAATTACACAGTTTAGATGTACTTTGCGAGACGAATCTTTTAAGCCTAGTTAGGTCATGGTAGGACAACAATTACCACAGACAAACGAGAAGTGTTACCGTGCCAAATTCAGTGCTACATTGCCAAATTTCAGGTACTCAACACAGCATTAGCTGGCATGGGCAGCCTTTGCGTCAGTGCACTACAGTTATTGTTGTTGCCACAATATACATACTCCCTCCGTCCCAAAAAAGAACGACGTTATGGGAAGCGTGCGGGTCAAACTTTCTCAACGTTGACTACGTTTGTAGAAAATACGAGCAACATTTAAATCTTCAAATAAATTTGTTAAAAAACTAGACTTAAAGATCTTTTCGATGATACCAATTACTTAGCATAAATATTTATATATTTTAATATATAATTGCTTGGCATTTTGAAAATGTTGACTCCTCGAAAAGCGAGAATGACAATTATTTTGAGACGGAGGGAGTACACGTAGACTGGGTAGTCTATGAGCGTGTTTAGTTGGTGAAATATATTGGGTTCGGATCTTTAGCATTTTTCGTTTGTATTTGGGAATTATTATCATCCCATGGACTAACTAACTAGACTCAAAAAGATTCGCTCTCCGACTTTTCAGCTAAATTATACAATTAGTTTTTTATTTACCTACATTTAATGCTCATTTATACGTTAAAAGATTTGATCACGGCGTCTCTGTAGTATTTTTTTGGTTCACTTTTCACCAACTAAACAGGGCCAATGAAAAAGGTAAGTGCGCAGAGAAGAATTATTTGTTTATTTCTTCTAGACAGTTCATACGACTATGGATACCTCACTTTATCTCTACGATATTTTAGCTACAGTACCTGGTAAATAATATTTTAATGACTTATGTACTACTATTTTTCTGCAACATCGTGGTGGGGACTGTTTTTCTTGTTCTGCGATTTATTGATCGGTGTCAGATATTTTCTTTGGATAAGCTTTTCACGGACGCCAGAGCTCACGGGAACGGCCGGCGCGTCGCCTGAGCATTGGACGGACGCCAGAGCTCACAGGAACGGGTGGCGCGTCGCCTGAGCATTGGATCCTTTGCTAGTGCTGCATCTGCTACTAGCCAGTGCTGCATCAAGAAAAGATGCGTTCGCTGCAGCCAGTGCTGCATCTGCTACCTCTGCTAGTAGCACAGTACAGTAATTTGGATCCTTTCTTGATTTTTGATTTGATTGATTGATGGGATGTGAACGTCAGTGACCGCTGCCAGTCATTTGGGTCTGCTCCTCCGTAAACAATTTCATTTTTAATCAACTATATAAAAAATATTTAATATTTCTAATACTAGATAAATGTTATTAGATTAATCATGTTATATATTTTTATTTCAAAATAGAAATATTGATATTATTTTCTATAATCTTAGTCAAAATTAAAATTAAAATTGATTGACTCCTCAAAATACGAGTTAAAAACTTATTTTGGAAACAAGAGAGTACTTCCCTTGGTCAAAATAATATATTAATCCTATTTCTTGAAAGTCAAAAGAATTTTAAATTTAATTAAGTTTATAGGAAAAATAGTAACATTTATATATTTATTATATTTATTATAAAAATATATTTCATATTTAGCCTAACTGTACTTATTACGCATCATACAGTATGTACATCTTTTTTTCCAACCGAGAATCCTTCCCGTTTCCATTAAAAGCATAACGGAAATACAGATTAGTTTGGAGAGTGTTTAGACAGAAATCAGAAAAGATAACAAGACCTGGACAGACAGTCTAAGAAACATTTAACCTGGGATACTCTGGCTCAGAGCTAGGAAACGCAACGCTAAAACAGAAACCCAAACCCACCAGCTGCCCTATCGATAGGGAGCCTAACAGAACTAAGAAGCAGCAAAAGAACAGAAGATAACAGGCAAGTGCGGCATATTACAGGACCGATCAAAAGAGTTTTTTCTTTCAGGTTAACATGGACACAACTTGTCGAGCAGAGAGTTTGAACTTTAATCAGAGTTTGATCTTCTTCTCGAGAACAGCTACCACTTCAAACTGGTGTGTTGTCTTGATTGTCAGGATCGCCATCTTGAATCTGACGAACAGCAACTACTTCTTCCTTCTGACGCTTCAGAATCCTCTTGGCCACTTGCAGCATCATGTTGATCCCTTCAATGATCTGCTCCTTATCTGGTTCGTCATTTAATCCTGCCCAATATTTCATAAGTGCACAGACATGACAAATAATGTCCAAGAGGCTTCAAATAACTATTTTATCAAAGCATGCTTTATTCCTAGCTTTCCAAATGGCCCAATAAATTGCAGATACCCCAAGGATATGAATTTTTTTTTTCCCAAAAGGAATCCACTGATCACACCATTGCCAACTCTGATTTAAGTTACAGGGGATGTTGTTGGCCCCCAAACATTGTGCCATTACAGCCCAAATGACCTTTGCTACATGACACCGAAAGAATAAGTGTGTGATGTTTCCAGGATTATTGCAAAAATAATATGATGGATCTCCTTTCTAGTTTCTTTTAATCGGATTGTCTTTTGTCAAAATGGCATCATTACTCATCAACCAAATAAAATTTTTGATCTTAACCCCAGCATCATTCTTTGTCAGTGCATTGTACACAGATTTAACAGAGAATTTACCATTCTTTTCTAAAGTCCAAATGATAAGATGAGGTTCATTAGTCAAAGGATAAGCTATAACATCTTTCCAGATTTGTTCCCATTCTAATCTTAAATCAGCAGGTAACCACCTTCTAAATGTGATTGTGAAGTCTCCATTCCTAACCTTATCTACAGTTGCTTCCTTGGATCATGTACATCTATCTACTTCCTTTCCTTCCCCAAAATGTTTGTCTACAGAGAATCGTATTTCCCATCAAACAAACACGTAGAGACAAACAAAAAGATGGAGGGAGTACGTGGTACGCTTATGTAGAGACAAACAAAAAGATGGAGGGAGTACGTGGTACCTGCTACTGTGGGTGTGTTTAGCACCCCAAATTCCTCCCAAATTCCACTATGCAAAAAGAAGATTCCTCATCACATCCGTCCGGCCCTAAGAACATATATGGAAAGACGAAATATAGGTAAAAAAATTAAACTAATTATACAGTTTAGATGTACATTGCAGGCGATTCTTTTTGAGCCTAGTTACGCCATGGTAGGATAATATTTACCACTAACAAACGAAACGTGCTACAGTGTACGATGTGACATTCCAAAATTTTGCACCAAATTTTGGGTGCTAAACACACCCTGTAGTTCAACAGTTCCTGACCACTCACACGACTCAGGTTACAGTGCAGCTAAAGTGACAACACAGCAGGCCTATAAGCCCGCAACCACGCAACCACAGCAGGCCTACAGGCCTAGTACACAGCAGGTCACCACACAGCAGGCCCACACAGCTAAAGTCATCCCCACTATGGCTTCCCGTCTGATGCGGATGCCTGCCACGCCACGCATCCACCTTCTCGAACCATCCTCGCGTGAGCCCGCAATGTTTATGGCTCCGCTCGGCTGTGCTACTTGGGCTAGCCGCAGCCGCAAGACACGTTGCAGGTTCGACAAGCAGATCCGGTACGAGTCGCGCAAGGCCCGCGCCGACGGCCGGATGCGGATCAAGGGGCGGTTCGCCAAGTCCGGCGAGGTCTGACTCTGAGACTGATCGAGACGCACGCATCACTCACTCAGCTAGTGATCGGACCGGAGGGAGCAGAGCAGGGGACCGCTTTTCGTCATGGCCTGCAGCAGGACAACACGTGTATTATCTGTGATCAGATGCCCGAAATCTTGGATCTCATCATGCTTGGCCTTGTTCAGTTCCCCTCCAAGTTCCACATTTTTTCACTCTCTCTCCATCAAATCAATTTTTGGACATATAAATGGAGCAGTAAATTTAGATAAAAAAAATAACTAATTGCATAGTTTAGTTGTAAATCACGAGACGAATCTTTTAAGCCTAATTAGTCTATAATTGGACAATATTTACCAAATACAAACGAACGAGTTACTATTCATCGGGTTGTAAAATTTTGCGAACTAAACAAGGCCTGGTCCAGGATGCAGAGGAGCCGGTGATGGAGGGGTGGTTGCGGACTAGGAAGAGATTTCCAGACGGGGGGTTTGACTCTATGTCGAAGATATAGGATCGGCAGTCCACGGATGGGTTCCCCACGATGGTAATTGATGGGCGGGTGCACGAGACCAAGATCTAGGTGGTTAATCAGAGACACAAGACACCGATGTATCTAGATTCGCGCCATCGGCGTGACGTAAAACCCTACGTCCTGTGCTCTATTTTCTGTATTGTCTATCGTATACAATGAGGTGACAAACGAGGAAGGTCCCTACCCGCCTTATATAGACGGGGCTAGGGTTATAGATAGAATCTCCGAGGTATAGAAGGAAATGATCTGTTACATATTTCGGGATCGGAGTCTATCCTATCATATCGCCGTCTTCAGGATATCCTCCGGATGTCGTGCGGTATCCAGCGTCTGGTGCTTTGATCCGCACTCCATGTTGTGGGCCGAACTGCCCCTGAGGTCGTGGCCGAAGTAGTGCGCCGTGGGTACCGTGGGTAATTCCCCCACACTCTGCTTTCTTCCGGGGTTTGACTCTGCTTTCTTCTTGATCGGGTGGTTTCTATGGAAAGAGGGCAACACCAGGACTTTTGACAGGAAAGCTACGAATGCGCCAGCGATTGTGATAGCCATCAGCGAGGAGATGGGGGTCTGGAGCACAGTTGGATTTAGGCACTTGGCCGCGTTGAGGCTGTGAGTGTGGTTGGCATCTAGAGCCGAATTCAGTTATCATGTAATCGTTTATTTCCATCAGCTTGTGTGTGTGTTTGTGGTGTTTCGTGGGTCTCGGTAACCCTGTTGTTATCGTGTTTGTATTGTTATGTTAAACTCTTTCTATTTAATAAAATATGCGCCTAGGCATGGCCGAGAAAAAAAAAAAGCTCCAAAACAAACTTTGTCACAGAACGTATCAGCGAGATTGTCATAAGTGATTATCTTGCATACGTTAACACCACCTTTAGCAATGACGTCTCCAATAAAAATGATATCTCAAATTCCGTAAAACAAGGACAAAATGACATCTTGTATCTATACCTTAACATCCAACTTCAATAATTGAAAAGAATGGTACTCAGAACGTCGGATTTTCTATCTCTAACAATTTCCTTGTACAGGTCGTTAGGCCCAACTAGCTAGAGCCGCTCTGCGGCACTCCTCAGGCCCAGGCTTCGACTCCCTATGGGAGCGAATTTTCAGAATGTATGACCGTGGTTAAAAAAAAATCCCCTCGTCTATCCCATGGCCAAAGCACAGGTTGCTAGGCCCGGCCCGGTTCTCACCAGGGTAACGGTGCCCCTGTGTCAGGGTGGGGCAGGGGTTCGGAGGTTTTCTCGACCTGCGTGAGAAGGTCTTCTTCTTAAGCACAATGCCCGGGGCTGTCCTACCCCCGCGGGTTGAGTTTTTTCCCCTTGTACTGGATATAAAATCATATGACAGATACGCATGACGGGCTGCAGCCCATTTCTCCGTTAAGAGCATGTTCACTTGCCATGCAACCCAAAAAAAAGCTACAAGGTACCCGTCACATCAAATCTCTTTATGCATTTTTAGAGCATTAAATGTAGTTAAACAAAATAACTAATTACACAATTTGGTTGAAAAGTGTGAGACGAATCTTTTGAGCCTAGTTAGTCCATAATCGGATAATAATTATCAAATACAAACGAAAAAGTCTTCAAATGGCGAACCCAAAAATATTTCACCAACTAAACACCCCCTAAGTCTTGGACCGTACAAACTGGATTCAGTGTAGCTGGAATTGATTAATCCCTCGCTCTATTCACAAAAGAATACAATTCCTTCACATTAATATTTGTAAGATCAAATAAGTGTCATAAGATTATATTTTATCGCAGCTCTTGTTTCTTATAAAATCTGGTGGGGAAGCTCTCCCCCGTTCATTTCAAAAAAAAAAAAAAAAAAAAGATTATATTTTTTTATACTATATTTACTTGTGTCTTTTCTCGAATATATATTTACTTGTGTCATAAACATTAATATTGTGATACGTTAACTAAGAATATACTTATAGTTACATTTTTTTTCTTCGACAAAGATAGTATTTCTACTTCTACACGACATTAAAAAGTATGTAAAATAACGACGGGTGTAGCAGCACCCGGCTATTTTCACTCACCCATTTTACAACAGTATTTTTTTTTTTTTTTTAAAGGCGGCAAGAGATTTGCCGGATTTTTATTAGACGGGAAAATGAAAAGAACAACTATTACAACTCCATGGGGAAAGTCTAAACGACTAACTGAAACTCCCACAAACCTGAAAAAAGAACAACGCCTACTAACGAAAGCTAACTCTAACAGACTGATCCCCAGGAAAAAGGGAAACAAAGAACACCACAACTTAATACAATTAACTGGACCAAAAGAACCAACCAAGGACAAGTTACTCTGCATTAATCGGGTCGAAGGTTGCGAGAGTGAACTGGGTGATCTCATCTTTGCAGAGAATAGCAACTTGCTCAGGCTGTAACGATTTCTGTTGGAAGGTTCTCCTATTTCTTTCCTTCCACGGGTTCCACCACCAGTAGATCATGAAGCCATCGAAGTTTCTCCTTTGTCCCTTGTCTACTTTAGCCATACATTTTCTCCAATATCCATACACTGACCCCGTCATCGGTATTGTTTCAATAATTGCTAGGTTCAACCATTGCTTTAGCTTTGTCCATACTTGCTTAGCAAACGGGCAGTTGAGGCAGATGTGGTCGGGAGCTTCTGGTTCGCCTCCACATAGTTTACATATCGGATCTGATGGCCAATTACGTTTGATGAGATTGTTTGCCGTTAGTATCTTCTTATGTAATAGTGTCCATGCGAAAAAATGACATTTAGGTTCTGCTTTCGCCCTCCAAATTGGTGTTAGTACAGCTTGGCGAAACTCCCCTCGAACTGGACACGATATGCAATTTGCGTTGTGTACTCACCATCTGCTGTCCACTTCCATCTTATAGTGTCCTCATTGCTCTCATTAAATTGAATGAGTTGGATCTGTTCCCAGAGTTCCACATATTATGTAATTTCCTCTGGAGTTTGTATTGGCAGGACGTGGTCTATCCATTTATTCTCCTGTAACGCTTTCTGAACTGTCAATTTCTTTCGTCTTGCTTTTTTGAAAAGATTTGGCGCTAGGCTTTTGGTGTTCTCCCGTGTAGCCATGATGATGACCAGAAGCTTGCGGTCTTTCCGTCCCCAACTGTCACAACTGTTGATGCCGCAAAAAGATCATGATCTCGTTCATCACAAGGGAGGTCTAATTTATTCCAAGCACTTTCTTTACGTTTCCACTGAAACCACAACCATCTTAGTCTTATGGCTCTAGCAAAACGCTCAAGGTCAAGAATCCCCAATCCACCTTTTTTATTTTCGGTCAACATGTTGTAGGCCAATTAACCAGTGGGTGCCCCCATAAACTTTTCTGGTGTCTCGCCTCTCCAAAGAAAAACTTCGTCGTAATCTATCAATCTCTCGTATGAGTCATTTTTGTTCCGGGAAGGCCGTCATATGGTAGATTGGCTGAGATGATAGTACCGTTTTCACCATTGTTTCTCTGCCAGCTGTAGAGAGGAGCTTGCCTTTCCATCATGGCAATCTGGCCCCAATCTTATCGATTAGGGGGTTGAACCTCAATCCTGCATAATTTTCGGATGTGCAGTGGAAGGCCCAGATACTTTCCAGGGAATTTGCAGATTTTTCCTAGGAAATTTTGTAGTAACTGAAAGCTTGTCTGCTCCTGAACCCTAATAGGGAAGATTTCTGTTTTTGCAATGTTAATCTTGAGACCGGAACACTCCCCAAAGAAAGACAATATCCTTGACAGCCGTTCCAACTCATTTGTCGTTGGAGTTGCAAAAATCGCTGCATCATCAGCATATAACGAGCATCTTAAATTTGCTCCCCGTGGCAGCACTGGTCTAAGCACTCCTTGTTGTCCCGCTTTCTCCATGATACGCTATAAAGGATCGATCGTCAAAATGAAAAGGAGCGGAGAAAGAGGGTCTCCTTGTCTCAATCCTCTAGCATGTCTAATTTCTTTCGTTGGTTGTCCATTAACCATTATTTTAGAGGAGGCGGTTCCCAGCAGCGACGCTACCCAATCCCTCCATTTTGTGCTGAATCCCAGTGCCTGCATTACCTCAAGGAGGAAAGCCCAATTGATTGAGTCAAAAGCCTTGGATATGTCCAACTTGATGAAGAGTGCCGGTTTACGTTTTCGATGTAGCATTTGTATGACTCTCTGGACGTTTATAAAATTATCATGTATGCATCTCTTCTTGATGAAGGTGTTTTGTGTTGTGGACACAAGATCATTCATATGTGGGGCCAGGCGATTGGCTAAGAGCTTTGTGATGATTTTTGCCACACTATTTATAAGGCTGATCGGTCTATATTCAGAGATTGTTGCGTCCACTTGATTTTTGGGTAGGAGAACAATGTTTGCCTCATTAATCAGATTCAGTCTTGCTATTCTGTGGGAGTAGAAACTCCAGATCGCTTGTGTCAGGTCTTTCTTAATGATTGTCCAACATTTTTTTTTAAAAGAGCCCGATGAATCCATCCAGGCCCGGTGCCTTTTCCGTTGGCAAATCCTTAATAACCTCCGCTATCTCCTCTTGTGTGAATGGATTGTCCAAAGCATTTAAGTCGTGTGGGGAGTAACAAAGTTCTTGCCAGTTAATCGACCTGGTGCGTGTATTTGGTACACCCAAAACTTGGGAGAAGTGATTAAAAATCAACTGCGATTTCTTTGCCTGAGCTACCGCAGTCCCTGCTTGTCCATTTAGGTGGGAGATATATGTCTTTCTTCTTCTTGCATTGGCATGCAGGTGAAAAAAATCTAGAGTTGGTATTGTAACACCCCAGGTGTTATCTACTAGTTAAGCAATGGTTTGAAAAAAAATAAGTTTAGTTATAGTTGGTTGAGTTGTTGGCGGAAAAAGACGTGAAAAGAATAGGAATCCGAAAGCTACCCCCTCGGGTCGGAAACCCTAAACCCTAACCTTTCTTTATCCCTTTTCCATAATTCAAAATCTAGGCAAAATTTGATAAAACTTCCAAAAGCTAGTTTATAGATCTTTTCTTGATGAACAAAAGATATGTACAAAGTTTTTCAAGTTTTTAAGTAATTTTAAAAGTAATTTTGAATTCAAATTTATCCCTTTTTGACCTCATTTCAAAAAGTCATATTTGGAGGCGGAATTTGAAAATCTTCCAATTGTGAAAATTGTAGATCTTGAAATTTTAAGCAAAGTTGCTTTTTGGAGTTTTTCGAGTTCAGTTCAAATTTTGGAAGTAATTTGCAAAAAAAAAAAAAAAGTTAGGGTTTGGGTGCTACAGTAACCAGCATGGACGCCCATGCCGGCCACTGTCGCCGCCGGCCGCCGTGGCAGCCTCGCGTTTTCGCGAGCTCGGTCGCGTGTTTGACCACCTGGATGTCTTCGTGAAGGCCCTGAGCAGCTCCTCGAAGCCATCTTCTTCCTTTTGAGCCGCCATCCGTCGTCTGCCGTCCTCTTTTCTTCTTTCGTCACCGTCGGTCACCTCCAGCTCCGCCGCGCCGTGCTGCCGCCGTCGAGCTCCACCAGCCCGAATTGATCACGCCACTAGCTTCGCAACTTTCTTACGCGTTCCTTGAACCCACTCGCGCTGCCCAAACCCTCCAGAATCGGCCGGCGTGCCGTCATCTTCTCTGCGGCCGGCGAGAGCGCCGCCGTGATCCGCCCGTCGTCGACCGGCCATCACGGTGAGCCTCTCGCTGCGCCAGCTTGTGCGTCGAGCTCGCCTTTATGCCGTGATCAAGGTCGGCTCATTGGTGCGCGCAACGCGCACACCGAGGACACCGGAACGCCGCCACGACCACCGGAGCTCCGCCGTCGTTGCCGCGGCCACCGTCGCCGTCCGTTCACCTCCACCACGCCCCCGCCTCAACTAGCGCAAACAACATCGCCGCGGTGAGTTCTTGATCACTCCGGTGTCGCCCGTTTGTCGATTTCCGTACCGCACGCCGGAACGCCGGCCGCGCCGACGAGTCCGCGCCGCCATCCACCGCTGCGTGGCCGCGTCGGGTTAGGGTTCGCCTTAGGCCCGATTAGGTGAGGGGTTTTGGTCGCCTATAGGTGCTAGAGGTGTTGCTACCCTCGCGTTAGCCGGGAGAGCTCCGGTGGCCTGCTCCGACGGTCGCCGCGCCGCCGTGGCCGGTGTTCTGCTCGGGAGAGGCCAGGGACCCGAGAAAACGAGAATAGAAAAACAATCGGGGGTCCCAGTGCAAAGTCCTTGACTCAATGGAATAGTGTTTATTGTGGTTTTGTAGTTTTGAGAAACAAGAGGGACCTTTCTACAATTTTGGTCGGGATGGCTTTGGCAGGGCGCGTTGGGCGGCCTGCTTTCCCCACTGGCGCGCCTTGTATACAGAAACTGAAAAATCTCTTGGCTGCTTTGCGGCAATGGGGCCGAGTGGCTTTAGGCCCGATGGCCTTTTTCTTTTAAAGAAATGTTTTACTAATTTGTTTGTTTTGAATAGTGTCTCGATTTTGTGAATTTCCTATAAATTCAAATAGTGCTTTTAAAATTCTGAAATTTTTTTTTGAGAGCCTTCCCATGAGTACGTGTATCCATGAAAATTGTGAAACTTGAGTTTTTAGTAGTTCTTGCATGTTTCAAAAATATAATTTTTAATTGAAAAATGCATCTTCCATGGTTTTTAGAAAATAAAATATTTATTCAAAAATCATGAAAATTTATTTGGTACTGTTTTATGATGTGACCTTCTTGTATAAAAAGTTTGGAGTCATTTTGAAATGTTTAAATTATTTTCTATTTCATGCTCTATTATTTTATGTGTTTAAATGTTATGTTTAGTGTAGAATGACTTAGGTTTTGCGTGACTTAGGGGTTGTTTTGTGGATCTTGGATCATACCACAATCAAATGGTCCTTGAGAACTCCTTAGGCAATGGTGATGATATCTTGTAGAGTAGTTCAACAAATGGTTGTGTTGGGTTGTAACTTTATCGTGAAGGAAAGTTGTACTCAAGATGTTTATCATTTCATGCATTCATCAAGCATCGTATTTATACTTCATCATGGTAAAGCATGCATCATCATCTACGTGTAGAGCATACGAGAGTGAGATGGTTCATGATGGTCGAGCCTCGAAGAAGATTCATTCATCCGAAGTGTTGATGTCAAGTGTGACGTGGGTGGTCCAACTTCGGAATCTAACTTTTCCCTGCAACACAGGCAAGCCCCTGGATACATTTAAACCTTTCCTTGTATTTTACAAAGCTTTTACACTTATGTTTATAATATGTTGCATTAAGTACTAGAAGCTGAGTGATAACCTAATTGCTGCGTTACCATCCTTGTTTATTGCAATATCATCCTTGTTACCCTGAGTAATTTCGAAAATGCTTAGTATTGCTTAGCCCTGCTTGTTTAGTAAAGCTTTTTCATCAAAATGTTTTATGTATGAATATGGTTCTCTTTTGGAAGAATAATGAGGTGTAGTGTTTAATTTGAGACCTGGACGGGACACGGGTTGTGTCTTTGGTGGTTAAGCCGGCGGGGGTTGCCCGACGTGTTTGTTCCGTCTGGTGTCGGTTAAGGACCTTTCGTTGATTGGCCCTTGGATCAAGAACTTTGTTATACCGCCACATATACGAGTAAGCCCAAGATCTCGGAGGTGAGCCAAATCGGGAACGCATAACCGCGCAAGACCGGGAGTGGAGAGATGGCGGGAGTACAAGTTACCCTCGTGGGTTAAAGTCCCGGATTGGAGGTGTACGGTACTCTCGGGTGGCGTAGGGACGCGGTCCCGCTTTTGGACGGTCCGAGTGAGGGTTGACATATGCAAGTTTAAGTTCTACATATGTCGTGGTGGTGAGGTATCCCCACCGGGTTTTAAGCGGTTCGAATCGGCGTTTGCTCCACGAGAAAAGGAGACTTGATCCTCGCACCGTCATCGTAGTAATTGATGGAATATGGTTTTGAGGAAAGAAAGTTGGCTTATGAAAGAAATGTTTGCTCTAGAATAGGATAACCTAGAGTATATGAGCTACTAATATGAATTAAAAATATTGAAAGTAAGGATTCACTTTTAGTAAGCTTTTTCTCGCAAAAAGAATTCTTGATTCTTGCTAAGCCTTACCTTGATTCCTCTAAACCCCGCATTCCTAAGTCTTCTCCTTTTTTTGTCGGTTAAGTCTTGTTGAGTACTCCCGTACTTTCGGGGTTCGCTTGACCCTTGTTGCGTGTGCCGACTCATCTTCTTTGTTAACCAAGGTTATGTCGGTGGGCACGACATGATTTGGTTGTCTTCTAGTCTATTCAAATTTCCGCAAATTAATTAAGTTAAGTTTACTCAAATTTAACTTATTCATATTTTGTAAAATTAATGTTATTATTCTTCCGCACTCGATCTATATTTTTGTAACACATGTTGTAATGTTGTAGCTACTCCTTTGTTGATCCTGGTATGAGTGGTGTAATCGGGGTTTCCGATGACACTTTCGACGTGCTTCTTAAGTTATTGGGTGCATCCGCACTGCTGCCGAGGTCTTTGGGACAATGACAAAAGCAGGTGGGCCCAATAATTAGGAGGTTCTGTTACGTGTCTCTCCTTAATTTGCGAATCCGGTGAGGCGTGAGTGCTGTCTTGCTCTAGCCTTCGCATTGCGGCCAGCCCCAAATGACTTTGTTTCCAAACCTTTCTTGAATTCTATTTCTTCTTGTGTCGGCCGATCTCTCCTCTTGAGCTCTTCCCAAATTACCTAGCACAATATTCAAGATTGCCCAAATGGATTTTCCATCCCGCAAAATTTTTTCCTCCTCCACAACCTTAAGGCTTTGGCTATTCTAATTAGTTTGACGTGCATTCGTAATATGGCGTCCCGGGTGTCCACAGGTTTCTCCCATACCTCCCGGGCGGTTTCAAAGAAATCAGGCCAATTTCGCCAATGAGATTCGAATCAAAAAACCCTTATAAAACTCAAAATCCACCTCTCCTTGCATGAGTAGTGGGCGGTGATCGGAACCCCATAGAGGCTAGCGCTTGTAGATTGGTTCGAGGGAAAATTTCCATGCATTCCGGGGTTGCGTAAAAGTGGTCGATTTTGGTCATCGTCGGGTTACTTTGATCGTTGCACCATGTGAATCTCTTGCCCCTTAGTTCCATTGGTGCCAATCTTAGGTTATCTATCGTGTTTCAAACCATTAAGAAGGGTCCGATTAATTAAGCCCATTGCTTTTATCTTGTGTTCGGTAGATGAGGTTGAAATCTCCTAGTAGCGGCCGGGCTAGTAGGAGTTGGTTCCGAAGGGATGTGATCTCCTGCATGAAAACCACCTTTTCCCCATCTAATTGCGGACCATACACACCCGTGATTGTTCATTCTTTGTTATCCGATAGCATTTTGATTGTTGCTTGAAATAATGTGGGACGTGTGGGAGTGATAGTTTAGCTTGAAAAGCGGTTCCGACGCAGCCGAGGAGGATACCTCCCGATGCTTCTATGGAAGGCAAAACAACTACATTTTGTGCCATATCATTACCCACTGTTTACGTTAGCAACAAGTTTGTCCAATTAGCGATCTTTGTTTCTTGCAAACAGACTACCGCGGGCGCTGAGGAAATAATCTGTTACGCGACGCTTGCTCGTTTGGCACCGCCGTTTAAGCCACGAACGTTCCAACATATTATTCTACGCCTTTTGCTCGACATTGATCATCATCCGATCCACCGGGTTGAAAGCCGCTAGGCCTTCAAGCCCACCCACGCACCTTCTTGCCCGCCATGTTCTTCTTCTGTTTTTTTGTACGCCTCGCCGACGGTGTCTCTATGGCGCCCATCTTGACTTGGGTAACGGCTTCTTGAAATGCCGTACATAGAAATCAACATTGTGGTCGGGTTCTTCCTCACCAGCTATAACTTCCTCCTCACAAGCCAAATCTCCTAACTTTTTAATAAGGAGGTCTTGTGCTACTTGTTTTTAGATAAAGGATAAAAATCCGGCTTCATCCATCCGTAGATAGAATCGGACCAATTATTACGAGTTCGAACAAAAAGCAGTTTTTCTTTGGATACAACCTCCCACCACACTCAAAACCGATAAAACAAGGAAGTAAAGGCCTTTGGCTAAACATAACCAACGTGTCTCTCGGGATGACCAACCACCGGAACCGAAGAAAGATAACGCCGACACTTCTAGGTGACGTGCCGCAGCCGATTAATTGATCCTCAAGATCTTCATTCCGCCGCAAGCTTGCCCACCGACGTAGCCAATGAGTTCCTCGAGCGATTACGCAAAAAGAGTTTTTGGTTTGCATTTGTCAAAAACAACTTCATTCCTTATTAACCAAATTGCCCATATAAGTGCGGATGTTTGCTGTTAATAACAATGTATTGTACTTTTTGTTCCCCATTTTAGACCAATTGTGGAACAAGTCATTTATACTTTCGGGCGGTGTTAGACCAAAAAGTAAATGTACTGAGCGCCACAAAAATTTGGCATAGAAGCAATCAAAAAATAGGTGTTGAATTGTTTTACGAAGATGATAGAGAGAGCAATTTATCCCCATTCTAATTTCTCCTAGCCAAAGTTATCTTTGGTTAGAACAACACCTTTTTTGATATACCACATAAAATTTTTTATTTTCATTGGTAATTTTGTCTTCCAAATATCTTGTGACACTCTCACCCCATTGTTAATTAAAGCAAAGATACATGGACTTGACCGTAAACGTTCGAGAGGCCTTTAGATCCCATACAAAGACATCTCTTTCCCGAATTAAGTTAATATGTTGTAAGGATGACACAATACAAAGCCAATTAGATAAGTTTACCCCCACTAGATTCCTCCTAAAGGAAATATTTAGTACGGGAGAACTTAGTATGTTAGCTATCGTATCTTACTTTCTCCTAACAATATTAAACAAGCCTGAAAACTTATCTTTGAGGGGTTTATTCCCTAGCCAAGTATCAATCCAAAAACGTGTTTGAAACCCATCTTTGACACTAAAATGACCTAACTTGAAGAAGATATATATCTTTAACATTCATCAAACTTCTCCAGAAATGTGAATCTGTTGGTTTCTTCTCACAGCTGCCTAAAGTCTTATTTTTAATATACTTGTTCCTTAGTAATTCTTGCCATATGCCGTCTTCATTTAATAATTTGAATAACCACTTGCTAAGCAAACATTTGTTTTGAATTTCCAAATTTTGGATACCTAACCCACCTTGATCCTTAGGTTGGCGTATAACATCCCATTTGACCAATCTGTATTTTCTCTTGTGCTGGTCGTTTTGCCAAAAGAAACGAGACCTAAAGCACTCTATTTTTTCAAGTACCCCTTTTGGCACTTCGAAAAAAGACATCATAAACATCGGTAAGCTGGAGAGCACCGAGTTTATAAGGACTAGACGGCCCCCTACCGTGAGCAGCTTGCCTTTCCAACTACTAAGTCTTTTCTCGATTCTTTCTTCTATAAATTTCTAGTCCTTATTAGACAATTTTTTGAAGTGCATTGGTAGGCCGAGGTATCTAAAAGGGTATTTACCAACGGCACACCCGAATAATTGCGAATAAAACTGCTCATGATTCTTAGCTTGTCCAAAACAAAAGATCTCACTTTTGTGGAAATTAATCTTTAAACCAGATAGTTGTTCAAAGGTGCTTAATAACAATTTCATGTTAACCGCCTTTTCAACATCATGGCTCAAAAAAAATTACCGTGTCATCCGCATATTGAAGGATGGACAGTCCATCTTGGATCAAATGTGGAATGACCCCTTCTACCTGGCCTGCTTCCTTTGCTCTTGCAATTAGTATAGCCAACATGTCAACTACTATATTGAATAGTATTGGAGACATGGGGTCACCTTGCCTTAAGCCTTTTTTAGTTTGGAAGTATTGGCCAAGTTGATCATTAAACTTAATGTTTACATTACCCCCCTGAGTAAATTTTTTTATCCAATCACACCACTTCTGAGCATTCTTAAAGTTTGTTGTAGGAAATTCCAGTTAACTTTATCATAAGCTTTTTCAAGTCAATTTTAAAAATTACCCCGTCTTGTTTTTTGGTATGCAATTCATGAATTGTCTCATGCAAGATGACAGCTCCCTCCATGATGTTTCTACCGGTAAAATGGCGATGCAGGTTGGTCTTATCAATTTTTGGGCAATGGTAGATAGTCAATTTGTTGCCACTTTAGTGAAGATTTTGAAAGATACATTCAACAAAATGATAGGTCCGTATTGTTGAACAACTCTCGCATCCTTCTTCTTGGGAAACAGGATAATATTACCAAAATTAAGGCGATTAAGATGTAATGTTCCTTGATAAAAATCATTGAACAAAGCCATCAAATCTTCCTTAATTAGGTCCCAAAAACTTGATAGAATTCTGGAGGGAACCCGTCCTACCCAGTGCTTTATTATGTTCCATTTGGAAAATTGTTGTTCGACTTCCTCTTGAGTGAACGGCTCAACTAGGAAATCGTTTTCCACATCCGACACTTGGGGAATGTCGGCCGTTTGAAGTTCGTCTAATGAAATTAACGACTCTTCAGAGGGACCGAAAAGTTTTTATAATAACTAGTAATATGCTCTTTAAGTTGAGCATCACCAGTTATAATATTATTACCATCCTCAAGTTGAAAGATTCGAGTTTTTCTGTGTCTACCATTGGCTAAAAGGTGGTAATACTTAGTATTTGCATCACCTTCTAAAAGATGTTTCACCTTAGCCCTTTGGTACCACTTGAGCTCTTCTTCTCTAAGAAGTTCAAATGACCTTTCACTCGAAACATGTTTTAGATCTCTCTCGATGTCGCTTAGCATAGTAAGTTACGCTTTTTTGTCTAACCCATCCAATTTATTTAGGAGATTTTTCTTTTTCTTTTTATACATCCCACTAACATGCTTAGCCCAACCTCTTAAATGTTGACGGAGTTTTCTAATTTTTGCTTGCCATCGCTCAATGGGTGACCCTTCAACTACCAGATACGCCATACCCGTGACACCATCTCACAGAAACCGTCCCTTAACAACCAACCTAATTCAAATTTGAACAGAGGTTGATAAGTTGTAGACGCACTATTGGTCGATAGTAGTAGCGGGGTATGGTTAGAAATTTCTCTGGAAAGAGGATGTACTTTAGTATTAGGATATTGAGACTCAAAGTCTCGTGCAAGTTAAAACTCGTCTAATTTCTCGAAGGTTTGATTTGGCAAATTATTAGCCCAAGTGAAATTTCTACCGCACAAGTCTATTTCTCCTCGAGGTTTAGAGTGTCAATTATAGCATTAAACATGAACGGCCATCTGTCATTAAAATTATCATTATTCTTCTCATCCGGCTGCGAATAATATTAAAGTCACCACCTATAATAATAGGTATATGGTTTCTTTTGAGCATACTCGCACCGATTCGGATAAAAAATTAGACTTTAGATCTGCTTGAGCCGGGCCATAAACTGATATTAAATTAAACTTAAAATCAAATTCCTTATGGCGTAACATAAAAAACGAATATAAAAGCCACCCTCCTCAATTTGACCAATATCAAAAGTTTGCAAATGAACTCCTAGAACCATGCCACCGGATCTACCCCCGGAGCCATGCAATGCCAAATAAAATCTCTACCAAAGACAGATGGTATTAAGAGTTTTTGTGGAAAGCTAGCTCTACCTGCTTCCTCGATAAGGCAATAAAATCTAGGTCTTTCTCTTTTGTTAAATCTGAAAGGAATCTATATTTTTTAGTATCCGCAAAACCATTACAATTCCGAAAAATTCCTTTCATTTTTAACAGCTTTTATTTTTTTTTTTTTATTAATCCTGGGGCGCCTCTTTTTCTTTGATGATGATATAGGGGTTTGTAAGATCAATGGATCACAACCCCCATCACCTAGCCCCTCCATTATTTCCGAACAAATGAGATTTAAAGTTTCTAGATCCACGTTGTCTTCAATTGAGCACTCAGTTGTCTCATCCAAATCCAAAACCGAATTATCAATGTTTAAATTAGCACTATGTAGCATTCTACTATGTTCTAAATCTTTTAAAACTTTAATAGAATTTAAACAATCTTTATCAGTTTTTCCTAACACCACCCCTAGAGTATTTGCCGAATCTAGAAAGAATAAATCATCTCTATTAAAAAAAGAGGGAGGATGTTGTGTTGTACCTTTCTCGTTGACCAGCTCCAAGTTCTTCTTTGCCTTGAGCTTGGCAGCCTTCTCCACAGAATCTTGATCCACTGTAGCAGCGTTCCTCTTGCTGGATCTCAAAGGTGAGACTGTCTCACTAGGTAGCTTACTATTGACAATCCTAGAATCAGCCTGTTGGGGCAACATAACAGCTTTCCAATCTCCCGCACCTGACAGGGATACCACAGCTCTTGGCTTTTCATTTGTCTGGGAAGGTTTGGACAGCTCCAAGACCATTGACTGTGCCACCCCAGGCTGCACTGCCGACTGGTCAGGTGCCTTCTCTCCGTTCCCACTGCCATCAGGTGGAGCATCACCTAAGTTCCCATCAATGTCCATGTTTTCCTCTAAACTCCCACCATTTTCATTGTCTTTTTTGGCCTTGTCCCCCTTGGGTCATCATCCTTTGGGTCACCCTCATTGGTAGAGTCCATGTCAATGACTTGAGGCTCACCATCAAGGTTCTCTCTTTCAACTGCAAACTGTAGCTCGTAAACATAATCCCCAATCACTACATCCACAAATTCTGGGATAAGTGATGGATCTAGCACAGCTACTTTCATTCTCACCCTTCCAGTATTTTTTGTGAAGATAGTGTCAACAGCTCTAGGCCCTCCCAAAATTGTTCCAATAGCCCAAATAATTAGAAATTGTTTGAACTCATGGGGTAAACCTCTGAACTGAACCCAAACTTTCGGAATCTCTCTTTTATATACTTCATTGTCAATCCCCTTTTCAAACCTAATTTTTCCTTCAACTTCCCTGGCATCCATAGGACCCCAGTTTGACACTGTCTCCAGTAAGTCAGCTGAAGGAAAATTGACAATAAATGCACCCGGTTCTGTTGTGCAATCTCCCACTTGTGATTCTTACCGGGACGAAGTCTTTCTAGTTCCACTGCCAATTGATTGACAGTAAAAGAACCTTCAAGAACACGCACCACGGCTCTAGTTTCTTGCATATTATCTTTTGGGTTATCAACCTTTGGAATGAAATAAAATCCGAGACCCTCTACAGCATAACTACAAGGAATAGCACTTGTATTAGTTTTTTTGCTGTTTGGGCACAACTTCACTGAATGATCCCCAAAACAAATTTCACAACACAGGACTACAGTGCATTCATGGATTGTATGACCTTTAGTATAACAGCGATAGCAGTAAGGTTTTCCTTTATTTTTCTTGGCCCCTTGAATAGCCGATTCTAGGATGTCAGGAGCTTTACCTAGCATTGCGAGACCCTCTGTGGCACCTTGTGTTGGTTGTTCAGAAACACCCACGAGCGCTGCATCAACCACCATTGTGTCTTGCTTCACTGGTTGCGCAATCGCCCCGCCTTGAGCTGCTGTGGCCTCCACCGAACTGGTCTTGGAAGCGCTCGCCACCGCAGCGCCCACCAAGGTACCCGCCTGCGCCTGCTGGCCGGCATGGATCACCCCACCGAGCTGACTGTTGGCCGTGGAGGTTCCAGCCGTGTTGGCCATGGAGGTTCCAGCCATGTTGGCCGTGGAGGTTCCAGCCATGACAGCCTGCTGGCCAGGGTGAATGACCCCACCATGCTGGAGGTTGGCCATAGGAGCGCCCGCCATGGCAGCACCCGTTACAGCCCCCGCCTGCTGGCCGTTGTAAGCCACCCCCCCCCATGCTGAGGAAGAGCTGCACTTTGATGGCCGATAGGATTAGCACCCTAGTGCCCTTGACCGGCGGGGATAAGCGCCATCTTGCCGTCGTTGCCCCAGGACGGGTTGTTGGCCACCTCCAATGGCGCCTTGCTTTGCCGAGCTGTTGATGGAACGCCCGGCCCCATGGCGGATCCCGAGCTCAGTAGCCACCTCGATGTATGTAGCCGGCCCGGTTGCCGACCACACCTCCACGGTGTGCCGCCACCGCCTCTGCTGAAAGCGGTGGCCACCATGAACTCCTCCGCGCCCATAGCCATAGCGGCCGCCACGGCCACGGCGTCCTCGACCCGGGGGCATGGTACCCGTGGCCGAGTTCATTGTAGCCACCATGGGGGGCATAGCCATAGGCGCCATGACCACCTCTGCCTCCACCGAACCCGTAGCCGCGACCACGCCCGCGATGGCCGAAGCCGCGACCTCCTCTTCCTCCAAAGCCCGAATCAAAACCGGGGGGCGAAACCCGGATTGAAACCCCATCCACCTCGCCTCCGCCGCGACCACCAAAACCTCCACCCGGTGCACCGCCCTGCGCCGCCATGGGTCTCCTCGCTACCTCGACGAATGAGGGTTTGGAAGAAACTAGTGGCGGCTGAACTGGTGCCGGCTTGAGAGGTCTAGGGTACTTGGTTCCCGTGCGTCGGAAAAGGTAGCACAACCCCTTCGTGGGCATGAAAGTTAGACCCGGCCCGAGTTGTATTGTGGACTGAGTAGGCAACGCTATCTGCGGTGGCGACGTCGTTACCATCGTTTGGCAAACGATCGGATCGATCGTATTTGCCTCCCGACGTAGCGGCGGAAAAACTGCATCTAGCTCGTCCTTCTTTAAATTTTCAAAAAAATTCAAATTCCTTGCTTGGTCTGAGATCGTAGGTCGAGAAACTGACACGATCGCCGGCGACCGGCCAACTACCGAGGTCGGAGAACAACGGGTAAGCTTCTGCTGTCTCCGATTACTCGCATGGATGGATGCCGCCGCAGCGATAATGTGTTCTCTCGGGAGATACACGATGCGGTGGCGGGCCCTTGCCATGGAGCTACGGTGTTTAATTTTCTATGCACCATTGTCTCCACTATAGATTTTGAGAGCTTTGCATCGTCGAGTTAAGAACGGTACCTTGAAGAGCTTTCTCATACGACAAGTTGATCAACCGAGAAGCCGGGCGGTCATAGCATCGTTGATGAACTCGGGGTGGAGATGTCCTCTTCAATTTCATCGTCCGAAGAATCTTCACCCGGTCTTGCCCAGAATTTGGAGCAAAATCCATCATCAGAAGTTCCGGCGTGGACCGGCTTTGGTCTCTGACAAGCATCCGCCACCATCTCCACGAATGACGACAAGGCTTGCCGTCCTTCCTTGCAGCGCCGTGCATCCCTCTCCGCAACGTTCGTCTCCACCTCCGGCCCAGATTTGGGGTAAAGCGCACTCATCGTCTTTGGAGCGAGAGTGAAGCGTCGACCCCCTCTCCTGGCCGGTCTACCACCAATGTCGGCGAGGGACACAGTAGGGGTTATGGAGGGAGTGTCAGTCGGAGTGATCTCTCCCCGAGCGGCAACCGGGGTGGTCACCGTGGTAGGTTCGGAAGACACGCCCCGAGACCTCCCTCATCGTCTCCCTAGACCTGGTCTCGACGCGTCGATCTTGCTGCCTTGGAATCGCCACCCGTCCCCACCGTCGAACAAATCGATGGCCCGACGAACGGAAACGCAACGGCGACGAAATCCGCCTCGCCAACCCCATGGCGACCACCGCCGAGCATGGACTAGTGACCGCCACCGAGTCCGGACGATGTGCACCTCGCTTGGGAGATAGCCGCGGCGCGGATACGGCCGCGCCCGCGGCCGCCGTTTCGGGGCGCCGCCCTTCGATCGCCGTCACTCTCACTCACCGAGAAAAGTGGATCGCCTCTCTTGAAGCGAAGCCTCCATATATGGATCGTCTTGTGCTACTTGTACCGGATCTTTTCCTACATTTTGTTCCATCTTTTTAGCGAGCCTACTACTCTTCCGTTGAACTGAAGATTGTATATTGCTACAGGTTGCCTCGGTGATGTTCAGTGTAGTATCATCTAACACATTTAGAATAGGCTGCTGATTGGGAATTGAAATTGATTCTAGAAATACCCCTATCTCATCCATATTTTTAATGGTATTCGGTTGCATAGATCCCTCTCCGACCTCTAACTGCGTAGGTTGTGGGATTATGTGATTATTACACTCTATCCCCTTTTGAAAAACCGTCGTGGTCCCCTGAATGGTTGAGCTCTCTTGCTCTTGAACTACACTTGCAATGTCATCTATGGTTGTATCGGAATGTGCACTCACCATGTTGTTGGGTGTAAGGAGCTGCTGCTTCATAGAGCCTGTTCCACTGACGGCTGATTTTGATTGATTTAATAGTATTTTATGAGGGAGAATAAGTTTGAAACAAGATGAGGCAAGACAAGTGAGATTTTTGGGCCGACGGCGGTGATTTCCTACACTTCAAGGTCTCACCTGTATTTGTGCTCCCTCCTTCTCTGCGCCAGTATCGACCTTTCCACCCTCCAAAGACGGCCGAAAGGCAGGTTCTCTCTAACTCAGTAGGAATAGTAACACAAGCAACTTGAGACAACGCTTCATTCAAAGAAGGGGACATGGGAATTATAGTAAATTGCTCACCAAGTCGGTATGAACATGCATACTCCCTCCGTCCCTTTAAGAGTGTCGTTTTTTGACTTTTGGTTATCGAGTTTGACCATTCGTTTTATTTAATTTTTTTACAAATAATAAATTAAATAAATAATTATTAAAGTATCTATAATGATAAAATAAGTCATAACAAAATAAATAATATTTATAAAAAAATTTTTTGAATAAGACGAGCGATGAAACAAGATGGCACGAAAAACTAAAGTGACACTTTCAAAGGGACGGAGGGGGAGTAGCTGCCTCCCCCCATGTAGTGTTGTTCCCCTCCTTGTCGATCGTAACGACCTCTCCATCCTGTCCTCCCTCCACTTCAGGCTGAACGGTCTTCTCTGATTCTGTAGGAGTAGAAACAACTAAAACCCGAGACAACACATCATTTGCAAGAAGGGATATGGGAGTAACAATAAAATGCTCATTGAAGTGAGTCCGGGCATGCACGATGGCCTGTTAAACTTGGCTTATCGGCCCGACCAATCAGCCAGTATTTTCTCTCACAACATCGGTAGGCCAAAGACCCAGCCCGGCAAGCACTTTCTCTCACAAAGCATCGGCCCGGCCCGGGCCGGACCCGGTAGAGCGGGCTCGATGTCTTGGTTGTCCTTTGCCTCCTCCCCTTTTGCATTGTTGTTAGTTTCTGCAGTTGAAGTGACCATATCTGCTTCTTTCTCCTTAATTAACATGATGCTGTCGTCCTGGATGGTGGGCTTGGGTTGCAATGGGATCGGCGAAGGTGACCCTCTTCTTCTTCTTCTTCTTCCCTAAAAAGAGTTTGGTGGATAGAAAAGGTTTATAATGTTGTAGATGAAGAAAATAACGAAGGGAGTATGTTCCAAAGATAATAATAGGAAAAAAAAGAGAGTTTCATGGCTAGAAGAAGTTTATACAATTGTTTAAAAGAAGGGGAAAAAAAACATTACGTGATGGATTACATGTTAGCACCCAGCAATCCCTGGTGGGCCGCGCTAGAGCAATCGTGAGAAGAAGCCCAACAGGAAGGTGATGGGAAGCGATTGGGCCTAATTGGCATGGTGCTGCGTGCACGAGAGGCTTCGCCGTGTATCGTTAAATAGATCAGTCATGAGCGTGGAGACTCGGCTATTGTGTAACAAACATTCTCGAACTTCGCTAATCATTCATCGTCGCGCCACCTTCGTCCTCTCGCGTCTTTGTTCGTCTACTTTTCCCCAAATTTCTCTGCCGATTTCCCCAACTCTTCCTACCCCCAACTCTTCCATTCCATGCTTTAACAAAGGTGGTATCAGAGACACCGTTCCTCCGGCCTTGATTCCGCGCATTCCATCGATTGATTGAACAAATGAATTTGGTTGGCTCGATCTGGTTCTAGCAGCGTGCTGTTTGAATTCGGGTCGCTGTAATTCCGATTCCCGTTCGATCGATTTGTGGTGCGGAATAGTCTGGATCCACCCAACCCTAGCCCCCTACCACACCACCACTTCACCCGCCGCCAGCACCGATTGGGCGTCATGAATCCGGAGACGAAGATCATCGTCGAGGAGATGCGGCGCATTTCCGCCGAGCAGGACAAAAAGTGGGAGCAGCGTCTCTCCGAGCAGGAGAAGCTCTTCGCCGAGATGGAGGATCGCGTCCTGAGCCAGATCCACGAGTTGGAGCAGGCACAGGGCAAGCGGGTCGCCGTTCTCGAACTCGACTCCATCAAGAGCGACGTGCGCCTCACCAAGGTCGAAGACACCATGCACAACATAGATCTGGAAGTGAAGAAGCTGTCCTTGGGCTGGGAGCGCGCAAGCATCAACAACCCTGCGGATCACACCGGGGTGTTCGCGCCAGCTCCAAACGCGGTGCCACGCCCATCTGTGGAGCTCACCGTCTCGTCGCCCGTTGTTGGGCAACCGTCTGCGCTTCGTAACCGGGAGAATGGATTTGGGTCGGTCACCACCCTCCTCCATTCCCCGGTCATGGGTGAGCACGCCAATCCTCAATCGCAGCAGTCTTCCTTTGAGTTTCATTCCAATCCTGTTCGCCAGTCCGAGATGCACCCATTCACTTCTAATTCCCATTAGCATTCCAGTTCCAAAATTCCTAAAATCGATTTTCCCACTTTTGATGGTGATCAGCCTAAGTTGTGGTTGAGTAATTGCATGGATTATTTTACCCTGTACCATGTAGAGTCCAGTGAGTGGGTTCGAGTCGCTCGCATGCATTTCCATTCAGCTGCCAAATGCTGGTACAATTCTGTTGCTACACAGATGCAGGGAATGGGTTGGGATCGCTTTGCAGAGTCGGTCTTAGCTAGATTTGGACAAGACCACCATGAGTTGTTGTTGCGTCAACTGTTCCAGATCCACCACACTGGGACAGTTCAGGATTACATTGACAAATTTGCTGCAATCATAGACCAGCTGGGTGCATATAACGAGACCACCGATCCTTTGTTGTTCACCATGTGCTTCTTAGATGGCCTTAAGGATTACATTCGCATTCCAGTGTCCTTACAACGTCCACCAAATTGGGATACTGCCTACGTCCTTGCCCTGTTGTAGGAAAATCTGGTGGCCTCTCGGAAACAGGATGTGCAGCGGTGGGATGTTGCCACAGGAGTTAAGCCGTTTCCACGGCAAACTATTGCTCCTGCGCCCCCACCTCCGCGTTACGACAAGCCCGGCGGAGCTCTGGAACCCAGGGCGCCACTAGCCCCTGGGCGTTCTGTTACAGCTGAAGAACGTTGGGCGTCTCTCAGGGCTACCAGGCGAGCACAAGGTCTCTGTTATCGTTGTGGTGAGAAGTGGACTAGAGATCATCGCTGCAATCAGGCTGTGCAACTGCAAGCAATGGAAGAGGTTTTGGCAGTTTTCTCTCCTGAAGATGAGGGTGAACCAATGGATATTGATTCAGGGGAAGTCATTGATGAAGTTAATATGATGCTCTCTGCAGCTGCTTTGACAAGCTCTCATAAGCCTTGCACCATTAACTTTGAGGGTCTGGTAGGAGGTGTTCCAGTCAGGATTCTGTTGGATTCAGGAAGCACTCACACATTCCTCAGTTCTGCTGTGGCAGCCCAGTTTACTGGTTTTCAACAGCTCAGTCCACCTATGCAGGTTAAGGTGGCCAATGGTGCAACTCTGTTATGCTCTCAGGTGTTACCTCAGGCTCTTTGGTCCATTCAGGGTACCCAGTTCCAGACTGACCTCAAGATCCTGCCACTTCCTACTCATGATATGATTTTGGGCATGGACTGGTTGTCTGCACATAGTCCCATGAAGATTCATTGGTCACATCAATGGGTGCAAATTCCACATGAGCAAGGGACAATCCAGTTGAATGGTGTACTATCCACCTTGCCTCCTGGTGCATTGATTCAGTTACTTGAGCTAGAAGCACCTAACTCTGTTGCCTTGCCTAACGTACATCCTGCTGTTCAGCAAGTGCTATGTGATTATATAGATCTCTGAGTCCCCAAGTCAGTTACCTCCATCTAGAAACTGTGACCATGAGATTCCTCTGCAACCAGGAGCTAGTCCAGTCTTCTCCAGGCCTTACAGATTTACTCCTGCTATTAAAGATGAGATAGAAAAGCAAGTCAAAGAAATGATGGATGCAGGACTGATTCAGAAAAGTGTGAGCCCCTTCTCTTCTCCAGTCCTATTAGTCAAGAAGAAGGACAAGACTTGGAGATTTTGTGTTGATTACCGCTAGCTTAACTCTATAACTCTCAAGAGTAAATACCCTGTACCCATTATTGATGAGCTCCTCGATGAACTGGGCCATTCTTCCTGGTTCACTAAGTTGGATCTTCGATCTGGATTCCATCAAATCCGTTTGAAGCCCGGCGAAGAGTTCAAAACAGCATTTCAGACACACTTCGGGCAATTTGAATTCGCTGTGATGCCATTTGGATTGACAGGTGCTCCAGGCACGTTTCAGGCAGCGATGAATGCAACTCTTGCACCCTTTCTTCGTAAGTTTGTATTGGTCTTCTTCGACGATATCTTGATCTACAGCCGATCTTTCGAGGAGCATATGCAGCATATACAGCTGGTGTTTCAGCAGTTGCGGTCTCATCAGTGGAAGCTGAAGATGAGTAAGTGTGAGTTCGCTCAGCGCAGTATCAGCTATCTTGGCCATGTCATATCCTCTGAAGGTGTTGCTACAGACCCTGAAAAGATTCAAGCGGTCTCTTCTTGGCCCACTCCTTCTTGCGTTCGCGATGTCTTGCAGATTTTTGGGACTTGCGGGGCTATTATCGGAAATTCGTCAGAAACTTCGGCATCTTAGCTCGACCCTTGACTGATCTTTTGCGCAAACACACCTTGTTTGTCCGGACATCGACTCATGATGCAGGCGTTCCAAGCACTCAAACAAGCTCTCACCTCAACACCGGTCCTCGCCTTACCAAACTTCCAACGCCCATTCTCTGCGTTGGAGACGGTCTGCAAGTGGTTCCGGCATTGGAGCGGTTCTTCATCGATGGGCACCCTCTAGCATATATCGGTCGTGCTTTGGGCCCCAAGTCACAAGGCTTGAGCACCTATGAGAAGGAGTACCGGCGTTGCTCATGGCGAGACAAAGATTGGAGACAAGATCTTCGGTTTGCGAATTCACCATCTTTACTGCACCAAAGAGTTTGGTCCACTCACCGATCAACGCCGCATACGATCCGCAAATGTGCTTTTCTCTAAACTGTTAGGCCTCCAAAGATGCATAGTGTACAAGCCGGTACATCTAACCGTCTTTGCGGATGCGTTGTCACGCCAAGATCCATGATTCACCTTCCTGCTCTGCAGTTTCAGTGGTCATCCCTCGATGGATTCAGGAGGTCGTGGCCAGTTACGAGGGTGATAAAAGCTGTCAGTCTAAGCTTGCTCAGTTGGCTATTGACATGTATGCAGTTCCCAACTTCACATTACGTGATGGTATTCTGCGTTATAAGGATCGTATTTGGATTGGTGCTAACCAGGAATTGCAACACAAAGTGATTTCAGCTTGTCATTCCAGTGCCTTGGGCGGCCACTCGGGATTTCCTGCTACTTATAGCAGACTCAAGCAGTTGTTCACCTGGGTAGGAATGAAGTCTGCTGTTCGCCAATATGTCAGTTCTTGTCTCACATGTCAGCGGGCCAAACCAGATCGGGCACGCCTCCCCGGTCTACTGCAGCCCCTGCCTGTTCCTTCGTCAGCTTGGGATCACATATCCATGGATTTTGTTGAAGGCTTGCCGCAATCCAAAAATGCCAACTGCATTCTAGTGGTGGTAGATTCATTCACCAAGTATGGCCACTTCCTGCCATTATCTCACCCCTACACTGCAGCAACTGTCGCACGCTTGTTCCTGGACAACGTCTACCGTCTGCATGGTATGCCCTCCTACATCGTCTCTGATCGTGACCGTATCTTCAACAGCAATCTGTGGTCTGAGTTGTTCGAGCTGGCTGGAGTACAACTGAACATGAGCTCTGGGTACCATCCCGAATCTGACGGTCAAACTGAGCGATTGAATCAGACTATGGAAACATTCTTGCGCTGTTTCGTCAATGCATGCCCCACCAAATGGTCATCCTGGCTGTCCTTAGCGGAGTTTTGGTACAACACTACTGTCCATTCTGCCATTGGTTGTTCACCATTTGCGGCCCTCTATGGCTATCCTCCACGGCATTTTGGGATAACAGCTTTGGACACTGTCTCTAACAAAGAGTTATCTGAGTGGCTGGAAGGTCGTAATGTGATGCAAGAACTGATCCAGCAACACCTGTCTCGAGCCAAAGAGCGCATGAAGCGTCAAGCAGATAAGTCTCGCTCTGAACGCCATTTCCAGGTGGGCGATAAGGTATTCGTCAAGCTGCAACCTTATGTTCAGACGACTGTTGCTCATCGGTCTAACCAAAAGCTGTCCTTCAAGTATTATGGGCCATTTGAGATCATTGCTAAAGTGGGCACCGTTGCTTATACAATTGACTTACCAGCTTCATCTGCAGTCCACCCGACATTCCATGTTTCACAACTGAAGGCAGCTATACTCCCAGGTACCTCTGTTTCACCTCACTTTCCATCTGATGTTGAGTTGCCTCGCGTCCCAGTCGCGGTCCTTCAGCGTCGCATTGCTCCTGATGCCTCTGGTGAACAAGTTCTTATTCATTGGTCGGGTTGGCCCAAGAGCATGGCAACTTGGGAATCTTGGGAGTCTATTCGCCAAGCTTTTCCTCGCGCAGCTGCTTGGGGACAAGCAGCTTCTCAAGCGCCGGGGATTGTTAGCACCCCAGCTATCCCTGGTGGGCCGCGCCAGAGCAATCGTGAGAAGAAGCCCAACAGGAAGGTGATGGGAAGCGATTGGGCCTAATTGGCATGGTGCCTGCGTGCACGAGAGGCTTCGGCCGTGTATCGTTAAATAGATCAGGTCATGAGCGTGGAGACTCAGCTATTGTGTAACAAACATTCTGAACTCGCTAATCATTCATCGTCGCGCCACCTTCGTCCTCTCGCGTGCTGTTCGTCTACTTTTCCCCAAATTTCTCTGCCGATTTCCCAACTCTTCCTACCCCTGATTCCATGCTGCTAACATTACAGTCGCATCGTATATGTCTAGTGGCGTGATCTCACATTCTCACTTCCAAGTCCCAACCGTGAAAATGGATAAAAGAGAGTTAAAAACAGCGTTAATCGTCCGTCGGCTGTGTCGACGAACAAGGCAAAGCCCAAAGCAAGCTGCAAGCCCCCGGGGGCGGGGGCGGGGGGGGGGGCGGACCTCACCCTGACGCACGCACGTCCACGCCGAGTTCTTCGGCGCTGCCAACGCGCGCGCCGCGGCCACCCCTTTCGCTTTCCTTTCCCCGTCCGTTTCCCGCCACCCATAAATACTTCGCCGGCCGGGGACGCAAAAGCAACCGAGCCGGCCACCGAGCGTTCCGGAACACGTCCCCTTTTCGACCTCCTTCTCCCTTGGGCAGCTTGGTCGATCGATCGCCATGGAGACCATGCCGGCGATGATGATGATGACGCAGACAGCGTCGGCGTCAGTGACGCGCCCGTCGCAGCAGGGAAACCGGGGCCCGAACAGGGTAGCGTTCCCACCGGCGCGGCAGGGTGGCGGCAGCGCTAGCCGCAGGAACGACCTCAGGGCGGCCGGGCTCGTCGGCCGCTTCTTCGGCGCCGGCGAGAGCCACGACGTGGACGACCTGGCCCCGGCGAGGCTGTTCGTGGGCCTTCCCATCGACTCGGTCACGGACGGCGCGACGGTGAACAGCGCGGCGGCGATCGCGGCGGGGATCCGGGCGGTCCGGCTGCTGGGCGCGGACGGCGTGGAGCTGCCGGTGTTCTGGTCCGTGGCGCAGCCCGAGTCCCCCGACAGGTTCTGCTGGGCCGGCTACCAGGCCGTGGCGGACATGGTGCGCGCCGAGGGGCTCAGCCTCCGCGTGTCGCTCCGCACCCACGGCACCCCCGGCGCCGGCGTCCCCACGCTGCCTTCCTGGGTCAGCGGCGTCGCTGCCGACGACCCCGACATCTTCTTCACCGACCGATCCGGGGCCGGCACGACGGGTGCCTCTCCTTCGCCATCGACGAACTCCCCGTGCTCCGTGGCAAGTCCCCGCTCCAGCTCTACGAGGCCTTCTTCCGCAGCTTCGCCGTCGCCTTCGACGACTTCTTCGACTCCACCATCAGCGTAACATCACATACACATTCCATCCGTTGGCTGTCTTGCATGCATTGCCATTGCCATTCATGGACGGACGGACACGCGCGCATGCAGGACGTGACGGTGGGGCTCGGCGCGCACGGCGTGCTCCGGTACCCGTCGTACCCGCCGGGGAGCGACGCCCGCAAGTTCACGGGGATGGGCGAGTTCCAGTGCTACGACAAGTACATGCGGCAGCAGCTGCGGCAGCACGCCGTGGACGAAGGGCACGCCATGTGGGGGCTGGCGGGGCCGCACGACGCGCCGCGGTACCACGACTCGCCGGACTCGTGCGGCTTCTTCAGGGAGCGCGGCGGGTCCTGGGAGACCCCCTACGGCGACTTCTTCCTGTCGTGGTACGCCGGGCAGCTGGTGGGGCACGGCGACCGCGTCCTGGGCACGGCCAGCGCCGTGTTCGGCGGAAAGCCCGTGGAGCTGTCGGCCAAGATCCCGTTCATGCACTGGTGGCACGGGGCGCAGTCGCGGCCCGCCGAGGCGGCGGCGGGCTTCTACAAGAGCAACAAGAAGAACGGCTACAGCCCCGTGGCCAAGATGTTCGCGCGCCACGACTGCACCATGGTGGTGCCCGGCATGGACGTGTGCATGAACAAGCAGCACCACAGCACGGGGTCCAGCCCCGACACGCTGCTGGTGCAGATGAAGAACGCGTGCCGCCGCCACGGCGCGCGCATCGCCGGCGAGAACGCGTCGCTCGTCATGACGCACACCAGCAGCTTCTCGCGCATCCGGAGCAACATCCTCACCACCGAGCTCATGCGGCCCTGCCACTTCACGTACCAGCGCATGGGCGCCGACTTCTTCTCGCCCGACCACTTCCCGCAGTTCATGGAGTTCGTCCGCAGCGTCGTGTGCGGCGAGTGGGACGAGGAAGACGAGGAGCGCGCCATGGCTGTCGAGGCCAAGGCGGTTTGAAGTGAACATCATCACCATGCATTGCATGCCCCTCAGTCAGCTCAGCTTTCTCAATCATATTTAGAGTGCCACAAATTATATATATTTCCGCTGCTACTATTTCTGAGGGAAATTTCTCGCTACTAGATTTAGCTGACAAGAGCGAGATGATCCAAGTATTAGTGGATCAGGGTTGCAAATGAAATGCGCAATCCCATATGCATTTTTCTTTTGACGATGTTTTTTTTTTTTGGAGGTTTTGTATATGGAGGCTTTGTTACTTGTTATACATATTGCCTCAACTTGAGACCATTTACTCGCAATCCCATATCGCTGCATTTCGGTCAACTATTCTGTACCAACGATGTTCATTCATAGAACAGAACGGACAAATCAGATCTTCAACACCTGTATATACTCACATGGATATGGATGTAATGTAATGCTTTCAGGCACCTTAGAAGGGTCATTTCAAATAGCATGGTTGCATTGGGAGATACAAAGTATGATCTCTCGACTGTAGACTGTAATACTATAAGGTCAAATGCTGAATCGAAAGCGAAATGCTATAGGATACTCTGGTCTGATGCTCACACTTGCCAACCCTAAATGCAAACCACTCCAGCTAGATTGCTGTTTACAACACGATAGCACTGAACACAAGTATCCAGCTCTACTATGGTTACTTGATCACCAAACTCTCCGGCTTAAAAGCTCAGGTAAGTCTAGATTAGGCTATTCTTGCTGTATCTGCTGGTTCACCTGCCTCGCACCTGCTGGGAAATGAGACATGAAAGTAAATAAAAAATGGTTCACGTTAAACGCACTACCTCCGTCCCACAAATAAAAATGTACAGGAACAAATTAAGAAACAAGTAAATGACTTGGATAAACAGTGCTGAGCAATGCCATAGAAACAGTTTCATGGTGTTGATGGACAGCATTGAGAAAGAAAAATTAACAGTCGTGTGTGAGCAGCTTCTAAACTGGACTATCAGCAAATAAAAATCATACCTTGACTCATTCGCGAGTAATTTTGGTATCAAAGCTGCTCAAACAGATGGCAAATGCCTGGAATGCAGATATTGGATAACGGTAGTCCATGGTGAACAAGTCCTTCCCGACCTTGCCAAACTGGAGTATCACGTCATTATCATCCTGGTTATTCGACCACTCTCGCCTGAAGCCACCAACTGGAAGTTCTTAACAGATGCAACCGTGACCCGCCCATGGAAATTCAGGCACCAGCACTGCTGCGGTTCATGCCAACTGGGGGACTTGTTCTTCAGCACCATCTTAGCTTCATTCTGAGTGGCTTGCTGAACACCTGAACTATCCAGACGACCTGATTTCCTGAAGAATGGAACTGATGCAAAAGAGTTGGAGTTAATTGATGGAAATTCAGTCTGCATGGGAGCAGTCCCTCCTTCTTTAATCGCTGATAAAGGGATGGAATCCATGACACAGTTCATCTTTCTTGGCGCCCTGCAAAACATTAGACAAACTTTACAACCCTCATGTAATAAACCAGCAGTCAGCAGCTAATATAATTTTCTGTTACGTTACATTAAACCTATAGCTACTTTCTAACCACCAAGTTCTGGCTTTAAATTCTATAAGTAAATATATAAGGTTGGATTTACTAATATAGTCCTAAGCAGGTCCTGGAATATAACTAAATGTTCCACTAAAGCTTTGAATCCATTTAATGTATTAGCATGTCATGAACTCAGACAACCTTCTAGTCTTATGTTGGCTTGCTTAGCTAGTAATAGCAATTCTCTACAATAAGATTGCTATCAGCAATCCAACCAGCAGGTATAAACAGGGATGCAAGGATAGTCATTAGGGGGAAAAAATCAAAATGATGTTGCAGAATTTGTAATCCTCATAAAAAAAAAATGTATTCACATGATGATCTGTTCATAGGAGAACCTAACATTGGAATGGTTTGCCATACCTAGAAGCAAAAGTCCTTCGTAAGAAATGTGTGAAATTGGATAATTCCCAGCAGGCACCCCAGGAGAAACTTGGGCTGAACCGATCATGTGTGCAGACGGACCCTTTGAAGCCACAGCTCCAGCACAAGGTGGATGGGCATCATAGACAGTAAATTTTGTTCCCAAGAAGTTTGACCTGATTAACAGAGAAGAATATGTTAAACCGAGGTCTCTGTCACAGCAATTCTTTTGGTCTGCTGCACGGCATTGAAAAAACAGAGCAAGTTATGAATTTCTTCAGACACTTTCTTGAATGCTCACCTCAGCTTGCCAATGCAGGTACCTTTTGACGTATTCTTCGCGTCAAATGAAATCAGGTATTCAGTGCCTCCTGGCTTACGACTTTTGCGTGCAGCGAGTAGAAATTTCCCATCATCAGCTAACGCTGCAGAGCAAAAGGAAGGGGAAAAAACAGCACCCTATCAACAATGATGACATCCACACTGTATTTGTTCAAGGGTCATTCATATAGGGGGTGAAAAAAAGCAAACCATCAGTGACTGCAATGCACAGAGAATACGACTGAGCAGCCCGGTTCCTCCTAATGAATAATTTGATTGGGGCATCCCTTGGGCCAGGCTGCAGGTTGCATATTTAGAATGGCAAGTTAATAAAATCACAAATAAATCGACGAACAAAATTTCAGAGTAAAAGAAAGGGATCCTTGAAAAGAAACCTCAAATCAACCATTAACCCTTTTATTACTGTAGAGAATTGTATCTCGACCTACCTAACCTTGTCGCTAAACTTTATTGTGCTTAAGAACTGAATTTTTTTTTAAAAAAAAGTAGCCAGGTAGGTAGTACACCAACAACTGAATTCTGACTGATATCTTCCAGTGACGACGACCAAGGGTCAGACACGCAACCTGGAAGTAATGGAGGTTCTGATCCTAGCAAATAAATTGATGAATGCAGTATGGCAAATACCATCACTGCCAATGACTACTCAAGGTGAAAAGAAAATCTTTTCAAGAACACCAAAGGTTGACCAAGGAACACAGAATAGATTCAGAGTTCGTGGGGAAGGGGAAGCAATAACCAACAAACTAACCTGCTTGAGAGAGATGGGGAAGGTCAATTTCCCACACGCCTCGGGCACTTGCACGATCTCCTTGACGACGGCCCTCCAGTAGCGGCAGACGCCGGCGGACGCGGCGACGGATCTGCGGCCTGGCCATCGCGGCTCGTCGTCCTCGACCCTGGCCAGCACCATCCGCAGGAGCTCGGGGGCACCTCCGCCCAGCAGCTCTCCCGCAGCGCCTCGTCCGGCTCGGCGGCTGCCGACGCTCGCCCGCCGGCGCCGTGAGCCCCCGACCGGAACCGCAGCAGGGGCATCGCCTGCCTGCCTTTCCTTTGGCGTCCTCCCACTTCCCCTTGCCAACCAAAACCACCACCCAAGAACACTCCACAAAAAGCAGCAGCGAATATCGCGGCTTTCAACCGAAGCAAGACATTGGGGAATGATGAACTGGAACCTTTTTTGCTTGTGAACTTCAGAGTTGAGGCTAGGCCATTGAGTGATCTTGAGAGTTGAGATCACAGGCAGACGGTGGGAGGGAAGGAGATGGGAAGCTTCGTGAGCGAGCTGTGTTGATATGGACGTGGAGGGGACCTGAGAGGGATTTGGGGATGTGACTTTTGTCCTTGGCGTGGACATGGACACGGACAAAGGACGTGGAGCCTTCCTTGGCCATGACTCCATGCACGCACTAGCTGGCTGGAGCTGGAGGGACAGTAGGCCAGCTGTAGGTGGACACCGAACAATCTTTTTATCGGTTTTATTCAATCAAATCAATCAGCAAGGTGTGAACGCAGCAGAGAATCAAGACTCTCCATTCCCCATCAGTATGAATCCATAACATTCTCACATGACAATACCAGTAATCTTTTTGATCAGCTAAACCTAGTAGTTTTTTAGCTGGAGCTAGAAAATAATAACCAACTAAAAAATTAGCCAACTGACTGTTAAACTAATATATGTCTGATCCTCGGCTAACATGTGCACACATATAATTAATTAACAATGGGATACTGGTTCTTGGCATTAGTTAACAAAACATGTACCCCTCTGCCGTCCAAGAAAAAAAAATGCAACTATTGGTTTAATACTATTCACATTTTTGGATATAGTTTATTATGAAAATACATTTCGTTATTAATCTAGTATTTTTTGATATTACGAATATTGATACTTTTTATCTATAATTGGTCAAACCTAAGATACTATAAAACGTAATAGTGTGCTAGAGTTGCATTCTTTCTTGATTGAGGGAGTAACATCTAACCGAGGGTGTGCCTAAAATTAATCTATCCAGTTGCTATTTAATTTGGATTAACTGGAACCACTTTTTATCAGACACACTGCTTGTTAACCTACGTAATCAAACTTACTAAAAAACCTACGTAATCAAACAGGATAAAGCCAAGCTTCGATCGGTACTGCAAACTTGCAAAACATCACCTTTTTACACTAGTGTAAAAAGCTGGACAGGGACAGCCATGAGTGAGTGAGGCATCATTTTGTCTGTGGCAATTTGGAGTCTTGTCATGAGCTGATGGTGAGGTAGAAAATTTCTCCTTGCACTGTTCCAACATCAGTTTTATTAAAGCACTGCACTTGCAACATCCAGCTATCCACCTTTCCAAAATCCAGATCTCAGTCTTGATGCAGAGTTATGAGCGAGCCTTGCGCCCTTACCTACGCCTACGACCTACCAATGATGAATGCAATATAGTACTGTATGACGAAAAGAGATTTTTTTTTTTCTGGAGTTGTTGATTATGAGCTGACGGTGAGGTAGAGAATTCTCCTGCTACAGTTCCAACATCACATTTGATAAAGCACTTTTTTTTTTTTTTTTTTTGAAAAAACTCCAAAGCTATTCACGTTTTCTTTGGATCAAATTAAATCCACATGTTAATCAGTCAGCCTTGATGCAGAGTTTTTTTTTTGAGCCTACCAAACAAAGGTGTTGGAAAGCGTCAGTGTCCGGTTCTCTACGAAATTAAAGATGGAAAGAAGATTGCACATGTCAAAAGCTCTGTTGGTGTTTGCGCCGGGATGCCAAAACTCAATGCCCAGATGAAACTTCAGTCTATAGACTAGAGTTGAGATTAGAAATCTGTTCCAAAAAATTAAAAAATTAAAAGATGTACATTGGAACTCAGAAAGGATAATATTTACCAAACAAACGAAAACGTTTCTCATTTGATGCCATCCAAATTTCAGCCCCAAATTGGGGTCCTACACAATAAACATTATGTCATCTCTGTTCGTGTTTGCGCCGGGATGCCAAAACTCTATGCCCAGATGAAAGTTCAGAGTCCATAGACTAGAGTTCAGATTACAATTCAACTTAGGCTGTGTTTGGGGCAAAATTTGGGGAGTATCTAAAACAAACATAATTATCTATTTGTTTTTTTTATCCTACATGATTTTATGCCAAAACATATATGCCTAAACAGATGATTTTTTTACCTACATTTGTGATCTATGGAGAGGATTTTGAAAAGAGTTAGAAACTTTAGCCAATTAAACAAGGCCTTAGAATTTGTCTCTGCAGAAACGGGAATCTGGCCGGGCCCAACATATGGAACGTGCAATTTCCACTATACTATACGACAGTAAATTGCATGTGCTTGACATATAATGTACATGCGATGCTATCGATCATCCATCACTCATGCACACGTTGTGGGTTTTTTTGGTACAGTGGTTTCAGTGATCATCAAGAATATGCATGCCGCTTATTGCTTCC
>JADLZK010012568.1:0-19907 GCA_015847255.1 Hyparrhenia diplandra | reverse complement strand
GAACGGGAGGGGAGGGAGGAGCTGAGCGCGAGAAGAAGGGAGGCGACGGGAGCGTGAGCTGTAGGCATCGGCAGCCGTGGCGCGCTCGCCCCGAGGACCTCCGACCCGTCAGGGCCGCGACGCCACCGCCTCCCTCGCTGGAGACAACTTACACCAAGGACTGCACCGTTGCATTGCAAGGTCGTGCCCGCGCGTGGCTCTCAGCGTGCTCCTCCCTTTTCGCAAATTCCCTCACACCAGGCCACACGCCGCTGTTGAGGTTGTCTCTGGCTGCTCGAGTGCTTGTCCATGGTTTGCCTTTCGAGAGAAATCAAAGGAGAAAAAGAATGATAGATGTGCTAGTGCGGTGGACGGAATGAAGCGGAGCTGAACTGGTGAGGCGATGGAATCCAAAGTGATAAGGTTCGTGCACCCCAGGAGAAAAAGAAATGAGAGGCCAAGACGCGACGTGCAAATGAACAAGAGTGTTCATTATTTATTAGGAGGACAGGGTGTGGCGCTCCCTCTGCTTTTTCCTTTTGATGAAAGCCGATCTCACTCTGCTATGTAGGCGTCGTCCCCTTTTGGGAAGGCCGGGCCGCCACCGTGCCTATGGTTGAAGGCCGTGTCGTTGCATGGCGGCATCGCTGTGCCTACGATCAGGTCCAGGCACAACCTGTACACCGGGCCGGGCTAGCCTGGGCCTACTCGCCTCCGGCCGTGCTTTCAGGCCAAAAATACGGCTTCGTGTTGTGCCATCATGCCTCGGGTTGCACGGAAATCTATAGCACGACAAAGGATAAGAAGAATGGGCTAGAGGCTACCAACAGGTCCCACACGCCAATACCTCACTTTCTGCGTATGCTTCCAACCAAACGTAATACTGAAATGGATTCATCCTTCTCACCTCACACACACATAGGTTCATCCCAACCCACAAAAACTAGAAGCAAAGCTTTAATTCATCCCACGCTGATGCAAAACTTAAACACAAAAGTTATAGAGCAAGCCATTTTAAAGGAGCCTTAGAGAAAAACTAAAACATGTTACATCTCGTTTCCATGAAGATATCCTATGTTTTGTTTCTATGTGTTCTCTCTGCTTCTACCTAAAACTTGCCTTTGTTGTGAAATCCTGTAGGATTTGAAGTTTTATTGTGTTTTCGCCCTTAGAGCATCTCCAATAGTTTCTATAAGATAGGTCATAGAAAAAATTTATTCAATATAGATAGAGAATAATAAGCTAGTCCTTCATGATGAGCTAACTCTTTTACGTATTTTTCTATACCCATGTTAGCTCTTTCATGTGTATATATGCTTACACATTTTTCTATACCCATGTTAGGTTACTCTATTTTATTTATTTATTTATTTTTACATCATATAAGCTGGCAAGTTGACTCTATTGTTCTACGGTATCCTTACATTTTCCCTATTATGTGTTTTTACAATCTTTTGTTCCAAAAAGAGGAGCATACACTAGCCGACAAATCTTGCTCCTCCACGTATGAAATATCAGCCACCACTCATGGCTGGATCATTCCGATTTTGAATAACTGGTTTCGAGAGCAGCTGGCAACACATCGGATATCTGGCTGTACCCGCTAGATGGGGCCGGAATTGACACCGGTCGCTGATCGCCGGGTGGTGAGGATGGCGAGGAGCCAGTGACGGAGGGGCGGCGCGGCAAAGATCATTGCGCCGTGCTGCGGGCTGGGCGCGCTGCGCTGGGCCGGGCCGAAAGTGGGAGGGCGGGCGAGTTGGTGTAGATGACTTAGGCTGACGCTGAACGGCGAGGTAGGGAGACGATGTTGATGACGTCATCAGCCAGCGCGCGGACGGCACGGCGGCGAACGACGCAGGAGACGGCGCGGAGGGCGGCGCTGGGCGCGGCGCTTACGCTGCTACAAGGCTGAGGCGCCGGGAGCGGCGCGGAACAGCGGGCGGCGGCGTTCGTCGGCGGCGACGCGGCGCTGAGAGAGAGAGAGAGATTGAGAGCCAGAGAGCCGAGAGTTTTTGGGGTGTTACCCCTTTTAATTTTTCTCGATTAAAATCCAAATGATTACAGACATTCCCTTTGTATTTATAGTCCAGGGAAGACATTTGCACGCTTAAGCATCTCTAGGAGGTTTCCCATAGATTGGAATACCTCTCTCACAAGTAACCTATTTATTCTTCTATATTTTATTCTATATTTATTCCCTCAAATACTCCATATTACTTAATGACCAGCAAATAGCGCGTGCAAGTCATGGCGGATGACGGCGCGCGTGTCGGGTCATGAGCCGCGTACACAGACAAGACGTGGCCTCTAGGGCCCATGCGGGCGCGCGCGCAGAGTCATGACATATTTCTCCTCTTTCACCGACACAATACGCTCTCGCACACACGCTCGCACCGCTATCGCGCGTTTGTTGATGAGTTGGGGCGAAGATGGATATCCGACCATCGCCGATTGAGAATATCCCGCAGCACTCTTTGATAAGGTCATGACGCATAGTAGCGATGGTTGCTGAGCAAGACACCCTCCATTGCCGGCGCCAATGTTGCCCCTAGCCGGAGCTTTCTGGATGGTTCACGCGGCGGCGTAGGTTGTTGCCAATACGTGTTGCCGTGATGAAAGGATGGAGCCTTCGCAGTGATGAATCCGACGAGGTATAGGTGGATATGGGTGGTATGTACCTCTTGTCGCCGTCGCCGGCGTTTTCTCACAAGTCGAGGCTATCGAAGATGGAAGCCGCCAAACTCCCCGGGACGAAGCAGCTCAGTAGTGCTCCCCTATGCAAGGCGCTCCCCGGTGCAAAGGCAGCCCACGGTATGTTGCGCGTAGTCATACCGCGCAGATGTCGCTGAGGAACATCAGGCCCACCGGGTTAGCTCAGAGTCGCCCCGGCCATGGTCGGCAGAAAGCCGACTGACTGCGATAGTTGTTGGTGTCGCCGCTGAAGGACGCCCCAAAACCGTCGGAATGAGGCACCATGGTATGTTGTCTGCGCTCTCCGCGGTGCCTTGGTAATGCGTAGGAGCCAAAGAAGCAGAGTGCCGCGGTCGCCGCTGGCGTACTCGCGGTACTCGAGTGTTCGCGGCGTGGTACCGATGATGTCGCTTTTGCCGAGCTCGTAGTTTGACTTCATGGTGCTCTCCACTGCTGTCGATGTTGGCCGAATGTCCAACGTAGTAGATCGCAAGGTCGGCGAGTGAACGACCTTCTCCTGGTGGCGCCCGCACGTGCCCTCACCCGCCGGGCGCCCATGTGTGAAACGTTGTCAGATCCGATGGAAGCTCGTAGTGAATAGGCTTAACCCCAAAATTGACCTCGTTAAAACTTCGTAGACCGGCCAAGACAGACAAGAGGCGCCGCACCGCTGCTCGGGCCAAGTCAGCGACCGCCGCGGAACCGACCCACCGTACAGAGTGCATAGCAGAGACACTTCTTCTCGGCAAAGTAGCGCTGGCATCAAGCTGCAGGATCGAGCGGCATCGGCACAGATTACGAAACCGTAGCACTCCCAAAAGCTAGTCCACGAGCCGGGAGTTTGTTGCTCAAAGGTTCCCACTTGTTCCGCACACAAATATACCACGTAAAAACCTTTCCAAGGCCGCAAGTAAAACCCAAGAACTGTAGATCGGGTCGAAGCCCTTTCACAAGACAAATATGCAATAAAAGTAAAGGGGAGAACAAGTGAGACAATGGATTTGACCCGGTGGTTCACCGCGCCCACACAAGCCGGGCTACGCCCATCGTTGCTGAGGTTGCCAATAATAAGGCTTAGCTTGCCCACCGGCTTGCTTTTTTTTCCCCTCGTTCACAAGTCTAGGGAGTTAACCCTAGAGATGTGGGGTAATGTATTATCAGAGTGAGGGTTACAAACCCCAAGGCTGCCACACCAAGGGGGCAAAGCTGGGCGCCTACGTCTAGGAGCAAGCTCCAAGAGTAAAGAACCCTAGGTTCCTACTTTCAAACGTGAACCAAATGCTCTTTGAGTGGGGAAGTAGTAGATCCGGCCTCCACAAGCGCTTGTCGCCTTTTCCTCAAGATTTGATGGTGGAATCGAAATCTTTGCTTGGGGAAAGGAGAAGCAACAATGGAGGAAAGTGAGAGAGAGCAAAGAGGTCTCTTTTTCCGCCGGGCCACAAGGAGGTTGAAGATGAAAGCCAGTGACCGCTGGGGAGGGGTGAACCGGTATTTATACCCCACGGACCCAACGATGGGATTTAAGTGTGGCACTCGCCGCATCGACACGCGCACCGCCGCTGCAGGCGCCGGCACCGCCGGGCACCATTGCGCCGGGTATCGCCGCGCCAACCCGACAGCTGAAAAGGTGAGAAGCAAGTGGAATGTCACCGGTCGTTTGAGCTGAGTGTTGTGTCTCGGATTTGATGTTTAGAGCACTTGCTTGGTCCACAGTACCCGAGAATCCTAGATGATCCCTCTTAATGGGGTACGCATTTCAAACTCAAGACTAAATATAAAATAATTAAACGCCTTGAGCCTAAACACCACCATCTAGCTTTATTTTGGTACTGGACCCGTTTCTACTCAACTGCATTTTAATCCCCCTCGCATGTCATCTTCGTAAAACTCATTAGTCCCCTTATTCCGGTGGTCATCAACGCCAAAAACCCACTTAGAGCTTGATTGCACTTACAGGGGTTGCCACAGGTTGGTCAGGGTGTCGTCGCGTTGTTGATGCCCTTGTAGTTGTTGCCTGGTAGGCATGGTGAAGACGTAGTCGACATCAAGGGGAACGCCATTACGGTGGCATCCTCAGGATGTCGCGCCGCTCATGGCGCCATGGTAGTGTTCTTTGTCGCTGTCGATGTCGCCGATGATGCCGGTCAAGACGTTTTGCCGCTGACGCACGCCGAAATGGCCATCGTTGGAGCATGGGTGATAGAGGTAGAAGCCCTTGTTGAATGGGATGGACTTGCTCGGTGACGTGGAGCGCGTGATGTCCCCGTCGGGCGGTTGTTACGCGATTGGTCATGTCGCCGCTAGCTGTCCGTGGATGTCGCGGGACGTCGGCGTGAGATTGGCGATCGACGCCGGGCAGCCGACGCCGCGACGCCGCTGAGTCGCCCTTGTTGGCACTCCGATGTTCCCAATGTCAAAGATGATGCTGGTAGTGACCGGGAACTTATCCTGCGTCATTGTAGTAACCGTGAGACGCTGGCCTAGTTGGGTAGGCTTTTCGCTCGAACGTACCGGTGGACGCTCGTGGTAGCCTCCCTCGATCCGATTCTCCGATCCGGTCGCAGCACCGCATCCTTGGGGTAGGCGTGCTCGCTGTTTGCGCCGCCGATGATCTTGGAGGGGTGACGTCAGGGCGGCGCCAGAGGGAGCGCCGCCACCGCCGGCGCGCCCTACGGCGTGGACGCCGGTCGGGTGGTGGCCGAGGTGACGCCGTAGGCGCCGCACGCGTCGGACAGCCAAGCGCCGCGTGGCTACGGTTGCCGCCGCTGGCCACCGGTCGCCGTGGGATGTCGATGGGAGCGCTGTTGATGTCGGAGCGCCATGGCAGCCGGGCGGGCTAGTTGGCGGGCGCCGCGGGTCGCGTCGCCGCTGTTCGGCGTCGCCGGCAGTCGCTCATCCAACTTCTCCGTGAGGGCGGTGAAGGTGGCCCTGGATTTTCTCCGCTGATCACGAACTCACAAATCTCCATCCGAGCTCGACGCATTTTGTGGTCGCCCATCGATCTGGCGCTGCGGTGGTCGCGAAGCCGCCGGTGGTGGGAATCGCCCCGTTCGATACTCAGCCGCCGATTCCGCCAGATTGGGCCGAATTGACACTCGATCGCCGATCGTCGGTGGTGTGGATGGCGAGGAGCCATGACGGAGGCGGGCGGCGGAAGATCATTGCCGCCGCGCGGGCGCGGCGCGCGCCGGCCGAAGCGAGGGCGGCGAAGTTGGTGTAGATGACGTGAGGGCCGACGCTGAACTACGAGGTAGGAGACGGCGTTGATGACGCATGCCAAACAGTGGGATTCTCAAGGCGAACGACAGGAGACGGGGCGAGGGGGATGGGGACGACGGCGGCGCCGGGCGGCGGGGCAAGCAGGCCACATGAGGTGCAAGGGAGGCGCCAACAGCTGGCGAACGCGGCGGTCGGGCGGCGCGACGTGCAAAGAGAGAGAGAGAGATTGAGAGCTAGAGAGTTTGAGAGTTTTTGGGTGTTACCCCTCTTTAATTTTTCTTCTCGACAAAAACTAAACGACATGCAGCCCCCTTTGTATTTATAGTCCGTGGAAGACTTGCACGCAGCAATCTCAGCGATGCTTCATTATAGACGTAATACCTCTCTCTCAAAACCTTAATTCTATTTTTATTCTTATATTTATTCCCTAAATATCTATTACTTAATGATGACGGCAAATAACGCGGGTAAGTCATGGCGGATGACGGCGGCGGCCGCCATGAGCCGTCGGCACACAAGACGGGGCCTTAAATTGCGCGCGCGGTCATGACAATATCTTTTTTCTTTAACTACAATTTATTCTCCTTGAAGCCAATAGCGCAATAGTTCAATTTAGTCTAGCGATATTATAACATACTCCTTGAAGCCAATAGCGCAATTTAGTACACAATTGGAGTATGACGTGAACCAATACCACCATCGCGACAAGATTCACTACAAGAAAGGAGGAAAAGGTGTCGTCTTGGCTCCTTCACAGCTCTAGCTTGCTGATTCTCTGACCGACTTTTTCTCACCGATGCTCAGGTCCCCTCAATCTTGTGCCCTTCTTTATCAGCAATCAACCATGTCAAGTGAAATTGCATAAAACAACATGTAGGAGACGAGGGACATTCTAGTTAGTTCAAATTGCTTCTGACTTTCCATTTGAACTTTGATTGATACTATAAAATAAAAAACTATTGTGTAATTTTCATATTGAATACTAATATTGCAATGGGAAAATAAAAAGTTAACTGTTGCATGATCTCAGAGTACAAATTGTTGGACTGGCCATTGCCAGCAACATCCCGACTATGTCCTGAATATTTGGGGAAGCCTTTCCACAGATATAAAAGAAATATTTGGGTAAACTTTTCCCCTAACGGCATATTAGTATATATTACCATGATGAAAGAAACATGAACATGTTTGGCTAGATATTGATTGTTCACAGAAATGTAATAAAGGAATTTTTGATTGTTCCGCAGATATTGATTGCTTTCCAAGTTGCACCCTCAGCTTACTGTAAACTGTACATGGGCTACACTGGTTTCACACAGAACATCCCAATCTCTTGCAAGATAAATAAATAACATAAAAATTTGATCCAATAGCATTATCCTATATCAAGTAGCATTCGTGCATTGGGTCCAAAGCAAGATGTTCCAGAAAATAATAATATTTTTTTACGTATTGTGCAGAGTTTCGACCAAAGTACATATATATTTGTTTTGATATATATTGCCACCATAATCTGGTTTTCAAATTAAATAGTTGTGTCAGAACCCAATGCCAAAAAACACTTGCGCTACCACAAGTTGATCAATGATCATATATAACATATATTGCATCAGAAAAAGCTAATTGTTGTTGGATGAAAAGGATAAATCATATGCCCTCACTCAGCAAATGTTGCATTGGCTACAGCAAGGCCTTTTTCCAAGGCATAATGACATACCATCAATAGAGGAACGTGACGTCACATGAACAAGTTTGGGCAAGCCCTCAGTTGTAAAAAGAACATAATATGAAACAAGTTTGCCTAGTACGAGCTGGTAGCAGAGCAACCCTGTGCCTGCCAACTTGTCATGGACCACACCGGGTTCACACAACAAAAATCACTTGCAAGATACTTAAAAATACAACATTTTATCCATGTAACTCCACTAATGCCAACTCGGCGCCCCACCCAATGATCGACGAGACGGAGGTGCCGGAGGCCGCTGCCGACGGGACGCAGCATATCGCCACGGCATCGACGGCCGCTAGCGTCAACAAGGCCGCGACGCCTACGGTAAACCGTGCCGCGATCCACGCCAGCATTCTCGCTCGACGCTAGCAAGGCACGGATCGGGCGGGCGGGATCAACGCTGGCGCCGGATCGACGCGCTCCCACGCTGCTCAAGGCGCGGCCGCTAGGATCGCTGCTCGGGCGTGAGCTGCCGCTCGCCGATCGGCGCTGCCGCCACGCAGGGCTCGCTCTCGCCTCGCCGCCGCCTCCGCCAATCGATCTCGTGTGGGCTAGGCCAGTCACCGCTCGCGATCTGACGCCGCTGATCGTCGTAGGCGCGCTGCAGCGCACTACACTCGCCGCGCTGATCGATCCGCGGTCCGTCGCGGTGCGGGCGCCAGCGTTACTCTCCGGGCGGCTTGATCCTCTCAGCGCTCGTTGTCGGCGGTCCTAGCCCCTGGCGACCGACCGCGGACGCTGCCGCCGCCCGCCACCGCCCCTCCGCGGAGCAGCTCAACGCCTCGCCGCTTGAGGTGGCGGACTCGGGGCCTAGATCCGCAGCTGCTATCTCCCCGCGGATGGGTCGCTGCGGCGACCGGCAGCCTCGCTGCCGCCCATGGTGCCGCTGCTCGGCACTTGCTCATCCGGACCAACGGAGTAATCCCCGCCCGTCTTCCTCCGCCGACGGTGATGGCGCATCTATTCGCAGGCCGCTAACCTTGTTGAAGGTATCGCCGAAGTTTCCGACGTCGAGCACGCCAGTAGTCGAATGACCGGCACGCTCGGGCGCCGCCGCCTCTTTCCCGGCGCGCGCCGAGCACCGTGGTCGTTCCGCCGCCCGCCGCTTCCCGCGGTGGTCACCATGTTTGTGCCCAAGGAGGTCGTGGAGGGAGTGGATGGGTCGCAGATCCATTGGCTTACTCACCCGCCTTGCCGCCACTGCATGATGGCGCCGCTTCCTCATGCATTCTAGGCAAAGGGTCGGCAGTCAGCGTGCAGTACGCAACAAGGGCACACGATTTCAAGCTGCAATGACTTGCCGCCTTTTGGGGTTGTCTACATCCAATGAGTTTCTTTCAAGTTTATTTCTGCGTGCACGCTTGTTCACAGGCGTGGTGGCTAATTCGATAGACTCACATGAAGTTTACATCGATATTTTGAAGCACTATCTTGAGTAGTAAACTCATTTCTTGATGATAGCGCATCTTTAGTACACATATCTTCATGTACTAAAAGTTTTTATATTCTTAATTTTTGTAATAGGTTTGGTCAGTAGTGGTCACGCTAGAGGCTTTTTGGTCGCAGGCGAGCATCAAGCAGAGGCCGGAATGTTCTTTCCATTATCTAAAAATACTAATGCCAACTAATACTCACTTGGCTCGTGTGAGACATTGTGCTGTTCACCGCAAACTTATAGAGCTTTAGCTTTAATTTTAATTTCAATCAATTATTAAATTAAAAACATTTGGTTATCAACTTAACCTTAACATATATTCTTACCCGAGCAATCATTATAGAAAAACAGAAAAGTATCATGACAAGCATCATATCATAAAAATCATATTTGCATGAAAGGAAATGGGCTGCTGCGCACCAATCAAAAACCATATAATTGCATTCAGAAATGGTTTTCAAAATAACTCCAGTTTTTAGAAGCTACACAACCAAGCAAAAACAATAAACTGATACCTGATTTGCTCAAACCAAACCAAGACGGACAATGTCAACTTTATAGTAGAATTAGTACAAAAACACCTTTTTACGACTCGAGTAGCCCAGAAACAAAAAGAACCCTATGCCTTGACTTATCACCTTCCAGTAACTAGGTTTCTAGTACGAACTTATAAGAAAGCTATCAAATTTAGTCCACTGAACTTACATGAGCATTTAAACTAAAACCAACCTATTTAGTCCATTGACTACATGCAGATGTTGCATTCAACTGTCAATGATGAAATAGAGGCTGTTATTTCTATTCTCTTAAATTGCACACCAGATAAAAGCATGACTCACTTCCTACAAGTTAAGATAAGGAGTGATCAGCTGACTTAATCAGTAACTCATATACATACACTCCTAGAATCACATCATAGCTATCACAAATTTTGAATTCTTGTAGCATTTAATTTGTTTTTATTTCTGGCAAGCTATCTTACCAAATTAATAGCATTCACTCACTCTGTTGTGTGAGAGCATTGTGATAATGTGATGCCAAACTGTCATTTAACACTTAACTTGGGCTGTAGTATAAAAACAAGAATAATATTTTTATTAATTAGACAAATAACTATAATGTTATTTTTCACCAGAATATTAAAAAGGTATATAAGGATTGAATTATTAAGAAATACTGAACTTTTATCAAAAAGGTTCACCGTGCAAAAAGAATTGTTGTCTTACTCTTTTCGCAGAGCTTGTTGATCCTTATAATACAGACTCAAGAAGTCCTTCACAAGCAAAATGCCAGAACCTCTCAAGGCAACGTGATAAGCACTCACTTCTTGCAACCTTGTCTCGTGGGTGCACTATTGAGTTGGTAATTCTCAGGCGTCCAGCATTTCTTGATTGTGTCTCCTCGAAGTCGCCATTGAGAACAACCACTTTTGATTTTAGCAGAGAGAATAAGGAAGCATCGTCGCCCACATTGTGGGTTCCAATCCCACGCCCGTTGCCATCAACGCATCTTCCAGAGGCGCTACTCATCTGTGGTCACAGATGGGGGCTTCTTCGTGAAAACTTCAGTGTCCAAGCCATTCATGAAACAGAGCTTGAATCTCGGAGGATGGTTCTGATCAACCAGTATTTTGTTGTATCTAAAATCAAATCAGTGTTCTTGCACTAACTGTAAAATAAAAGATAGACGTGGTAAGGTGAAGAGGCGAAACACAACTGTATATAGTGGTTCTGATAGGTAATTTTTTTTTTGGGGGGGGTTCAATGGGCATGACACTTTGCAATTCCATTGATAGATAAAGGTACTGATAAGTAATAATTGAGGATGTGAGAGTGCGGATGCTACCTAAGGGCACGGCTTAAAAAGCTTGTAGTGCTTTTGGCAATTTCTTCTGGTATCTGTCAAAAGAGAGCAAAAATAGCGATCTTTTTAAGAGTAATAACCATTCATGAAGCAGATCTTTTTGTTGGCACCTAGGAGCACAGGACTAGTACATATCTATATATGTAATGTACTTTCTCTTTGGATAAAATTTGAATCCCACAAGTGTAAATATTTTTGGGATACAGGAAGTACCACCAGGGACAGGCAAGCATATATTCCAGCTTTTGGCGATGGCACGGAACAAATAGCCTTGAGAATCACACACATTCCAGGAAGAAAAGTATAATCAGTAATCACAAAAGCGTTCATAATTGCTTTCTTTGTACGCTTTACCATCCACAAAAACTCTGATGTAGTGTTAAAAACTCTGATGTGTAGCACTAGTTCAGAAAAGCACTTATTTTTCTTTTCCATAGCAGCAGAGCCATATTTCATTACTCGAAATCAAACGAAATTACAAAGGGTTTTGTCAATCGAACCAGCACAGCGAGCTTTAACCAGCAGCCAAGTTGGAATGAACGCACAGGGTTCATGCAACTGGCGGCACTAGGACGAATTATCAGTTGTGATCCACCATCAGGTTTCGAGGATAATATAGATAGATATTAGCACAAATCACATGATTCTCACAAAGCAAAAGATGCAAATGGCAGAAGCCAGTTCTACCAGCAGTTTGTTCTTTGTCTTCATGAATTGTACCAGCCAACCGCAACAAAGCATGAGTACATAGTTAATGGCACAAATCAGGGCAAAACGACAAAAATGACAAGATTCTGGGGACTAAACTACTAAATAACGGCCTATCATCTAGAGATCAATGCCCATCACTGCTAGAGCGATACTAGCTACTGATGCCTTGCATGACATGGCTAAGCCTTCATTCAGATGCTCCCATACATGCTGCACTGCCACCTCAAGGTCAAGAGAGCAGACCTACCAAAAGAATACAGTGTTATTAGAATAATCAAGGGCGCTTGAGGTAAAGTTGGTTGACTATCTGTGTGCATGTGAAACAAGCATTCATTCTGTACGTTAATGCAATTTTGAAATCTCTGTTGTCAAAGGGATGTATACCAATGATTAAAAACCAGTGCCTTTTTGAAGAGAAAACAGGGAACCAAAAGGTAATGCTGCTCCGGTGTTCAGGCGCTAGAAAAATTTGTCTGTCTAATATTCGAGGCGCTAGCAACTTCAGGTGATACGCGAAGGTACGAGGATGGGCGAGGAATACGTGAAGTGTCAAAGCCAAAGTTAGCTTCAGTTACAAGGGCTCCATGGTGACAATAATGGTGGATGTGAAAATTTGGATATGCCAGCAGGAAGTGCACTTTGGTATAAATAGCATGACATAGGCCAATATAATATAATTCCCAACAGCTGAAGAAACATGGAAGACGGGTTTTACCAGTTCATATGCTTGGCAGTGCCAATGGTGGGCAGAGAATCTTGCATAGAGGAAAAGCAAAGGACTGCACCATATATCGAGGTGCAGAGCTTCTCAATAAGGAATGTCCTGATGTCCAGTACAAAATGCTCATAATTTGGCCATTTGTCATTGTTGTGACGAGTTACTAGAGCTAAAGTAACGCCCTGTAATACCATTAATTACCCAAGCATAGTTGATCCCTATAGTTTTGGGCAACGGAATCTGTTTATCTTGCTGCTCACTTTTGTGCCCCAACACCATTGTTGTGCCAATTCTGCAATACAGGTCAATTGTGCCATCAGAAATAGTTAAGAACCCAAAGCTTCCTCCTCTTCAAAAATGGCACGCTTTGAATAAAAATTGTGAGGCGGAGTTGAATGGTGGAAAATTTCATCTCAATTGTATCCAGCATTAGCGAATTGCCCTGCCATACAACATCCAGTACAAGCAGCCATGCGATAGCAGGGCATGTATTCAATAATAAATCCATTAGGCATAATAGTAGCTTGCCACGTCTGGTTGCAGGAAGAGAAGACGAAAAACCATGACCTTGCCATTGCCTTGGTTCTTCACAGCTGCAGATAACTCTGAACGATTCTTTCCCTCGTCATTCTCCCTGGTTGAGTCAGAACGGATGACACACACCGCGGCATACCATTGTTCCGTGGCGGAGGCCATTAGGTCGTCGGCATGCCGGGGAATCTGAGTATCGGCGATGCAAGGGGTCGCAGACTAGGAAACTCGAATTTGGTTTTGTCTGACAGGCCGGGCGAGGAGAGACGCGGCATGGCAGGCATGGCAAATGCGCCACGCGCTGGGGTCGGGTAGGAAGGAGAAGGTGAAGTCGGCGGCTTTGTTGGAGCGCGGGCTTCCGGGCGGAGCGGTGGGGGCGGCTCGACGGGGATGAATCCATGGCCTCCGAACTTTGATGAACCCAAGGACTGGAGGGGGAGTGGAGGGACCGGAAGCGTGGAGGAACCGGCGCTCGGTGACAACGCGCGCCGGAAGGAGGAGCAGGCGGCGGAGGTGTGGGCGAGGTCGGCCGTGGCGTCGAGGCGCAGGAAGATCTCCTCCCAGATGTCGTCTGAGGACGGTCTGCGCCGCCAGCGCTCTGGAAGTCGGTGCCATCGCAAGCAGGCCGGCCGGCTGTCGGAGAGGAGCGGGACTTTGCAGCCAGAAACGACAGAGATTGCAATTTGGGATTTTGGAGTCTCGGGGTAAGGGGTGGGCGGCGTGGGCTCGCCGGAGTACCAACTCCCTGGTGGCAGGCGAGCAGACAGCCAGGCCAAGATAGGGGGATGGGAGAGAGAATCTCGCCTGCACTAGGGCTGCGCAGAGCTCCGGGTTAGGTGCCATCGGCGATTGCAGAGGTATTGCATTGGTTGAGAAGGCATTGCATTGGTCTGTATACAAAACAGATGACCCGAGATATAATATCGCCGCCGTCAGAATCCACCATCGCCACGCCAAAACCATCGGGCAGTTCAAAAACTGCGCATACGTCACACCTCGTACCGCCAAAACCTCTAGCAAGCACTTTCGATACGACACTCATTGCTCGCCAAAACTTCGAGCAAAAGATCGCACATAAAGACTCAGATAATAAGAAAACTTTACCAATCGACTCGCTAAACCATCGCAAGATGCCAAACTTCGGGCCGCAAACCAATCAAACGCCATCGATCGCAGAACGCAATTTCTCGATCGCGCAGTCTGGAGCAAACTGGTTGCGCCTTACAAGACTACTACTATGGGTCAATAATACATACGATGAAGCATATGGTCAGCAGTGAAAGCTTATGCAAAGCAGATTACAGGGTACTTAGTACTCACTTTAACTCACACTTATCCTGTTGACATGTGTACATGCAGAAGCCTCTATAGCAGGTGATGCTGAAATCATCACAACACAGTACACATTCTGCATTACAAAGCACATAGCAAAAACAATACAAGTTGGAAAACAAGGCCACCCTTAGATATAAGATGCTGAATCGCACAACACAGTACACATTCTGCATTACACATTTCAATCTTATGTGATGAATCTAATTAATTAGCTTTTCTGTTGCCACCACCATGACCAGATCCTGATGAGTCACTGGATACCAGGCGTAGAACATTGTTGATCCTCGGATATGATGAGCAGAACCACCATATATATACCAATATTCACCATGGCCTGTCCCAGGTATAACACTGCTGTGGTGGAAGGGCCTGCTGAGTAGAAGCAGATGCCACTGAGGTGTCATTGAGGGGGCCAAGGATGCTTAGATCTGGCTCTGTGTGCTCCCTGGAGCTGCTCTTGAGGTACCTGGACCAATGTAAACAAGGGATGAGCTACTGCTTGAGAAGTACATAAGCTTAATAAAATGTGCGCAGTGATCGTAGAATTACACACCTACAACTATGAACATGTTCACAGAAAAATTTCATCACAAAAATTCAAATTCTTGGCGCTACCAGAAAATTCTTGCCCCTCTCGCTTTTCAGAACGTAACCAAAACAACAAATTTATAGAGCTGCCTGGTATATGCAAGTCTACTTTATTGAGATTGAGAGAGGTATGTTAAATAAAAGAGAATGAGGTTTTTAATTGCCCTTGGAAGAGATACCAAATTTATATATGAGTTCCAAATTTGATATACAGTAACATCCAAAGATGGTGCTTCTTAGTGAAAAACGTGCAGAGGCATGGTCGACATCCAAGATGGTGAAAAGGCTTGAGAGACATACCACAGAGATTATTCGCTGCTGTGGAGGTAATGTTATATTGATGTAAATCAGAAGCTCGATCCATCTAAGGTGGCATTGCGTAACACCTCGTAGAAGAGCTGACTCTGGATATCCATATGATCTAAACCTGGTGTGCCTGCAAAGAGAGAAAAAGAGGAAAGGAAGCATAGGGACGATGAGCTGCAAGATGTGCAGTTCTCTGCCAGGTGTTTGCGAGATAATCTTTTACAATATGTGTTTCTTCAAAAGAAAAACTCACAAAATAGACGCACCATAGTTGTTAAATTCTGCTTCACGCTGAAGAAATGTCGATTCGACATCTCTCGGGAACACAAATTGACATATATTGCTCGCGCGCAAGGGTCTTGACATGGGGAATTCAAAGAAAAGCCGAGAACTGCCCCTGACCAGCAAGTGGGGTTCCTTTTGATCTGCTACGCCTAAAGACCAGAGCATCAGGAGCTGGTGTGCAAGGCAGCTTGTAAGCAGTTTCAGGACTGAAACAGGTACAGTACCTGGGTAGTCATATGTCTGATCACCAGTGGAGGAACTAGGGCCAGGATCATTATTGTTTGCATTTGCATTGTGCAGATCATGACTCAAGCTTTCAAGTGGGTACAACTGGAATACCTCCACCTGAAAGAAGATTTTCTGTATTAGGTATTGCATAGGTATATAGAACTCCTCTATTTCACATTATAATATGTTTTGGCTTTTCTAGATATATCTAGGCTTAAGCATGCATTTTAGGTATACACTATGTCTAGATATATAAGTAAAAATTATTGTAAACTGGAAAAGCCAAAAATATCTTTTAATTTAGAATAGAAGAAGTTTTGTACTATACTGCATATCTCCATATCAGTACCCTCTGATCACACACAACATAGCGTGTTTTGATGATCCACAAACAGAGGATTCTACAGAAAAGGAAACATTACAGGACCGAAAAACAAGCACCTTGATAGTCATTGTGAAATCCATTTGCACAAGATGACTAATCTGAGAGCATGGCTCGATCTTCAGCTGCTGCCATGCCTAACAATTTGAAGAAAAATCATCAGTATCAAGGTACCATCTGATATTTTTATATCCATAGCATAAGAACAGAAGAAGTAACCGTATTCGCTAACCTGAACAGATGCAAGGCTTAACAGAACAATTTGGTTGTTCACTCAGCACATAGGATGGACCAACACTAATAGTATATTTATCCACATGAATTGGATTAGAGAGTTGTCTGGTATGATATGATCCTCAGGGAGATTATCCAGTTTAGCATATGCACCCTCTTTCAGCTGATCCACTAGCCCTGCAGCCAAACACACTATGTTTAGCATATTCACTTCGATGAAGGAAGTGGCGAAAGCGAAGTCTAAATATGTTGACATGAAAGATTGTACTCGCTGAGCGGAATTAAAGTTATCAGTCAGTGTAAGGACCACTCACAAAAATTCTGCCCCAACAAGACAGTGTACACAATTGAAGAAAAGCTTGACATTTTTCTCTGTGCAAACAAATAATTTCAGCTTGTGTCATCGCTTCGACTAAGCACTCTAGCGTGCTTAGTCATCTTCTTCCAGGGCTTGTGTTCCATGTTTACCTTGAGAATCTACATGCACCGGGATGCCAGTGATGTCATGTAAATAAACTTATTGAAAGTTGTGAAAGAAAAATGTCTGAGAAGTTCAGTCATGTCTGAGATTTAATAGAAAAATATTGAGTTTACTTTGCGAGGTTATAAGATGATCCTTATTTAAAGCCTTTTAAAAAGTGTTCCACAGTAAAGATTTTCTCCTTCAGCCTTTCAGCGTGAAACTTTAGCAATCTCCTCCAAACGTAATCACTGTCATTTAGTTTTGATGATTCTTTTTCATTTGCTGTAGAAAAAAGAAAATGAGAAATACTTGCTGTCAGCCTCGTCATGCATCAACCAGAAAACAATTGAATGCAATAAGAAGAAATTACGGATGGCAAGAAACCCACCTTTGTTTCTGTGCATCCTGCACAACCACAGGTTTCATGACAGCTTGTTGAACCTGAGACCAGATGCCTCACCCTCACAAACCCTGCCCTCAATGATGAACTTCCCGCTGCGAGCCTTGTATGACCCTTTCTGTGAATCTGATGCTACCAAGATCACACTGTCCATTCTGCTGCGTTTTAATTCCTTCACCTGCCAACACATTTATCGACTTTCCATCCCGAGAATTGGCTCTATGTTTATTGAACATTTTAGAGTCCAACTTTTTGGGGAAGCATGAGGAAAGTCGCCCTCGAGGGCGGTTAAGATCTCAATTTGCAGGTTGGAAAGGCTGCCTGATTCGATCATCTTGTCTCCATTAAATATGCCAACTCTAATGTCTGTATTGCTCTCAGACTTTATGTCATCGCCATGGTAGACGGAGTCTTCTGAGTCCATTGAGAAGCGCAGCCGAATGCTGGTGGTTTCACTCTGGCATTCAGCAGTGGCTAATCCTGCCGGTTCAGCACTGGTGCCTTCTTGGCTTTCCGCTGCCTGACAAAGAGAGAGAGTACATACGAATTGAGATTTAGTTACTTAACTAATACTATAGTAAAAACTTTGACGCTTGGACCACCAGGATAGAAGATGACATACGTGAATTGCTCACATGAGGAGAGGTTAGTAGAGCGCCGTCTTATACTATCCCTGCATTTGGTGCTAGAAATTGCAACAATAAGTGAAGAGTGACTGTCAAATAAAAAGGAAAAAGCAACAAAAACAAAGATCTTTTTAACACTCATAATCGAATTTGGGCAAGCAAGCAACAACAAATAAAGAATCTCACAGAAATAGTGAACATGCATGCAACATGGAAATAAGGCCAGACCACTTTGACGGTGAGATCCTGAAACCGCCCTCGAATCCTCCAGTTTTTCCTGAATCACCTCGAATCCTTCCAGTTTGGTTTCCAGTTTGCTGTACCCAACTGCAAGTCAACCCTCTAACCCCCAAATTTCAGGGGTTCGGCTGTAAAAACACCGGCTGTAAGTGGATGTAGATGATGGATCACCTAAACATGGGCTTGATGAAACGAAAATCTGGTCCTGAACCTGTCCAATCATATCAGCATCAAATACAGTAAGTCTCAGTCTTTACAAAGCATGGAATGCTTTTCATATGACAAAAACTCTGATAGTTAATAATAGAACTCTCAGTCGGGACAACCTAGCCAAAAGAAAAAGTTTAGATGATAAAAGTTGTTTGTTTTGTAATAAAAGAAGAGTCAGTTCATCATTTGTTTTTGATCACGCGTTGTTACACAAGTCTGGTGCATTACACCAAAGATTATGTATATTGGATTTTGAAGCTTCCTTAGATAGTATTGGTAAATACTGGCTTAGTAACAAAAAGAAATGCAGTGGTTAACATTTGGAAACTTTGAAATGATATTTGTTTTCAGAGAACTTTTTGGAGGAGTATAGAAATACTACTTCAAAGGATAGCGCTGGGGGTCCTTCAGAGCTGCAATCTTGTGCCCACAAGAAAAGAAAGAGCTGCTGTCAACTATAACCCTCAAGTTCAAGCAAACAGCAAGTGAAGTTCTATGGATACCTTCCCAGGTGGATACCGACATACAAGTTTGACGACAAGTCAATGGCGGGAGTGCTGACAAGCAGTTCAAGTGATGGTGGAAGTACTCGCCCAGTGTTGCCTGGGTGGAGCTCGATGAATGATAAGTGGTGGAGATGACTTAACAAGAACTCTGGATGATTTGGGGAGATGGCTTAAGAAGAAGACGTGCTTGCCTCTCAGTTATCTGTTCTGGGAGTTCGTGGATGTAACTAGCTGGCTTTGTGTTTTGTTCTGTTTTCTTAGTGGTGCTGTTCACCTCAACTCTGGCGTGAGCGTTGAGAGCTGGGTTTTATTAAGAACTGTAAACTGCTGAAATGAGTTTGGTCTTTTTATAATGAAAGGCCAGGGTGGCCGGCCATCATCATCATATAATGAGATATCACGAAACACATGTACGAAAAAGCAGCCATCATCATCATATAATAATAATACTTAAAAGTTCCTATAAATAAATAAACTGCAAGGAGGCGACCAGAAAGTCAGAAATTAGAAGAAAACATTCTCCTGATATTTCCGATATATCACGTTTATTCGTAGGTGCTGATAAGATTTAATCTCTATCTTTTTCATATAAGTCGTTAAAATTGTTTGAATTTGCTTTAAATTCAAATCGAATTTTCCATTGAATTTATCCCCAAGTTTGCAAATACTTTCCTGTTAATTACCCCTTTTATCCATGATCCCGATAAATCTTGTTTTCTGGCTAATGAGAACCCAATTCCATGGGTCGGATTGATTGGTACGGCGTGTAGTACTGGGCCGGTACATATACATACACAGTGATCTCGGAAAACCACATATACATACAGGATGGAAGCGAATTAGCAGGGTATATGGATGATAATGGCCTCACCACACTGACCGGATCTGGCGAGGAGATGCGGGCCCTGGTCCAGTGCTCCGACCCTTCCTGCACGAGCACGGGCATCAACATCAGAGAGAGGGAGGGAGGAGTGGAGGGAGGAGAAAGGGGAAACAGAGAAGCTGCATATGTACGCCGGTCGTTTCGGGCAAGAAGAGGACGACGAGGACGATGGTGAGGAAGTGCTTCGAGACGAAGGCGGCAGACGGCGGCGGAAGCTCGGGGATGCTCCTGCCGCTGGAAGCCGACTCCTGGTCCAGCCCGCTGGCGCTTCTCCGGAGGCAGTAGGCGGGCGGCGGCGCCACTGAACGCGCCCTCTTGGGGAGCCATTGGCAGGCCGGACCC
>JADLZK010012567.1:0-156479 GCA_015847255.1 Hyparrhenia diplandra | reverse complement strand
ATTCATTAACTCTTCCCTCAGAAAGAAAAAGAAAGGAATATCCTCCCCCTCACCCGTTAAGTCAACAGGGGGAACAAATGATCCCTTCTTTCCTATTGGAAGTGAGATCTAGCTCCTTGAATCGATAGAGTTCGACTCCCCTCGAACATATTTAGCACATTCTTACCGACGGATCTGCCACGCAAAACAAGAGACCATCCAATACCTCAAAACCCCTTGCTTTCAACCGGCTCCACTTCCCCGCTCCCGCGCCCCTTCAGACGGGCAATGCTCTATTTATCGATGCATTCATCTAGTCACCCGGATAAGATTTCTTTTTCTTTGCTGATTCCCTCTCAATGAAATTTGCCATGTTGCACTAAGTTACTTACGGATGTATGCATGCAGTCCCAGAACACTTTGGGTGAACACCCATCCGAACAAGTAGGGTCAATAGTTCAGCATTTAGGCCGTAACATTTAGCAAAAAACTAATCTTAAACCCAACAAGTCCTCTCCGAACCAAGCGATAGTCTCCCTATCACTAGGCTCACCAACCAACCTGGACTTTGATTCTTTCTTATTATTCTAACCGGATATGAAAACCATAAGGATTGTTTCCAGCCAAGAGTTCCCATATGACATAAGCGCTCTTGGGTGGGTGGGCCCTCATTCGCCAAAGTCTTTGAGTGCCCGTCGTACCACGTGGTTGGTACACTAGGCTGATCGATACTTTACTTTGAGGATCGGCACTGCGCCCGACTCGGTCCGCCAGTGAATTTTGGCTCTACGCCCGGTCGTGCGTGGTATGTTCGCGATTCGTACAAATGGAAGACATCGCGTCACGTTAACCTTGGCTTTTATTGGGTTGGGCCATTCCATCTTTGAGAAGGGGCCCAATCTCGTGATTTGATGGTCGGCGTGGCAATATGCTTAGCCAGAGACAGGTTTCCCAAATTGTTGCAAAGACTTCTCGAGAACGGTCGTGGGCGCGATTCGGGCCAAGCTAGGGCAAACAAAAGCCGTCCGGCCCTACCGGATTAAGAATGCGAAGGCCTTTCCTTCGAAAGGAAAAAAAAAAGAGCTATGCTATTGACCGACCCTTTCGCATTTACTTATAATCAATAGGCCTATCATTTTTCATGAGGCGGGCCAAATAGAGAATGAAATGCAAATTTAGGGGAAGGGGGATGGTCGCGCCTTTATTTTGTTTAAGGGCTGCTCGCCTTACTAAAGTACCAAAGGCTTTTCACGGCCGACACCCCTACCTTAGAATCTAAGCCCTTTGAAGCCCCGAGTTGTAGCAAAGGGTAAGGCTTTCGCTCAACTCGCTCCGGGTTCCGATCTATATGACCTCTAGACAAGACAGTACACCTCTTCGTAGAGGCAAGCTGGTAGTAACCTAACCTTTTAGAGTCGGGGAGCGAGCCCTAACTCTATCAATAGATAAATCTTAGATGCGTGGCGTGAGTTGAATCCTAGAAAAGGATCGATTGAGACTCCTCCCCGGTTCCACGAAGATCTCTTACGCACTTGTCTAGTCCAGGACAACCGAGATCTTCTCCGGGTCTCGCGTCGCGTGGGAGCAGCTGAAACAAAGAAGAGTCTGGTCCGCCTTCATTCAGCCTCCCCGCCTTACAAATGGGACGCCCCTTGATGAATCGAGCGATCCTTCGACCCGTTTGATTCCAACGGCCGGCATAGATGAAATCCGATGAGACCCGCCCACTATTACTACAAAAAAAGCCCCGCCCGGCACCTTAAGCTAGATCGGAGAGTGGCTGACTTCTATTAGCATCGGACCGTCGAGTCAAATTGATCGTGTTATGTGCAACGCCATCAATGGTGGTTCATTAATGTCCATAGATTTAGACTCCTCCCCTTTCCCTTATACGCAAAAAGATCGAGAGGGGCCCAACCAACCGAGAACGTAATCGACCCGACTCACTCTGACATGGCTTGCCCTCGAGCCCTGGGCGAGTAGGCGGGTCTTCCCTTTGTTCTGCTTTTCGCCCGCGAAAAGACGCATGGAAGAACTATGGTATGCCCAAATGGCGTGGAGGATCCGTTGAGAGTGTCCCTTGTCTCGGTAGGGAATCGGTTACCGACTGCCTTGAAAGAAAGGTCGAAGGTTACGGTCCCCTATTGTTTGATCCAATATTGACCGGTGCGGATCACATCGTTCTACTACCTCCGGCCCCGTGGTCTCACCTCCCATAGTGGTCCTTGCTTTTCTTTGAAAGCTCCGCTAATTTTTCGTACTTGCTCGCTTATGCCCCCTTTTAGAAAGTGCCCCGCCCCGGGCACACGCCCGTTGGCCTACCAAGCAAGCACTTGCCCACAGCTCCCGCGGCTGCTTAAGCGGGCTCCGCGCCGTTGTCCCGACTATTCTCTCCGCCGGGCCCTTTCCTATTGCTCTAACCATAAGCTATGGCAATTCCAGCTCGCACCCACTCCGGCCCGCCCGGCCAGGCCTCGTGAGCTCGATCAGTCAGCCCCGACGTTAGGGGTCTTTTGCCGATCTATAGAGATATTACGAGTCCTCCGTCCCCGCATTCCCGCGGTCATCCGTTCACCGTACAACCAAAAAGTCTCATGCTTACGTTATCGGATCGATATATAAGTATGATCTCGGACTCACGGCACCGGTCGTGCTTACGGTTTCCATTCTCATCATCATATTGAAGGAAACTCCTCGTGCTCGCCATAAGAACTTGGAGTCCGTATCATGGTGAAGGTAAGGTAACGCCGTGATTCTTGCCTAAAAACCGACCGAACACGCTCGAGTTATTGGCTCGTCCGACCCGGCAGCATTCATGAGTCGCCGCTCAACCTGCCCCTCGGAGACACGGTCGAGAAGTGCCAAAAAAGGGACTTCAAGCACGGGCTATGCCACCCATTACTTATGAGGGAAGTCGCATCCGTCCCATCGCAAGCACCTACAATGTTATGATCACATTGGTTTACCCTTTTTGTAGTTCAACGGACGACGCCTCCAACAAGAAAAGGTAGAAATATGGAAACTTCTCTGCCATTTAGATCAGAGAATTTATAGAGGAAATCGGGTTTTAATTTCCAGAAACCACACGATTATATAGCCAAAGGAATACGCCGCGCCTAAAATCATCCCAAGCGCTGCTAATGTGGCTACTAAGCTATTTCTTTGGAAAAAGCTCCAACTAAGATTATAAATTATGAGATCAGATAGAGCCTTTGATCGTAGGGGCGCCCAAACGCAATGAGCCGTTTGGAGATCGAGCAGGCGTGGGAGGTGTACGCATATCAAGACTGACCTACAAGAATGTGTCAATCACATCGCTGGACAGTGCCCCTATATTAGATTCTCTTTCGAATGTGTGAGACCAAAATTTGTAGCTTCAAATGTCTTCAATGACTCTGAATTTATGGATTTCAATTTGGTGGAATTCTAAATATCTTTTTTTAATCTCCACAAATTTGTGTATAATCCATAGATTTGGGGACAAGATATTTATGGGGATCATATGTGCTTTCTTCCAATAAGTTATTTGCTTGTCATATCTTTTACATCTCATGTTGCACCCACCATACAAAAATATCAATGAAATTAACAAAAACATGTTATCTAGAACAACAAAAAGTGGTTATAGTTCGATTGATTTACACGTCAACCAGCTAATTATGGAAAACGAAATAAAGTACCTCACCATTAAAATAATTGAATAAAAGATCTTCCCAAACAAATAACATTGATGATGTGCTGTTCGAACAATGTCTTATACAGAAAGATGATACATCCTTGTACTACATATTGTTACAGTCGTACTTTTTCACTGAGGTCGGCCAGTGATTTCTAGACTATTTTGTCACTGATTTCTTCATACTTAATTTTTTCCTTCTGATACTGGTGTCCCCTTGAATGGCAACAATCATATTTTTCTTCTTCAATTTCATACCTAACTGTGTCATATCATCAAGCTACAAATGGTCCATTTTCCAAACATGATAAGTAATTCATTCTAGTGCCTATTTGCAGCTGGACATGCACAAATATACTACAACATAGAAATTAGTGAGGCCGTGTTTGGATACATATGTATTCACTAGAAACCATATATCTGTTGGAATGGGTTAGGTACGTAGAACTTAGCTTAATAGCCTCGTAATACAATCTACCCCATGTAGATTACCAGGCAGATACAAGTTCATCCAAACAAGCCCTGGCTATGACAAACAGATCCAGTTTCATTAACTGCTCATTAGTTAGTATAGTTCCTAACATCTGATTTCTTATTGATGAACTATGTTGATGCACCCAATCGGCCTATTGAAGCAAGATAGGATTCAATTTGGGGATCGGCCATTACCCAGACATTGAACGTATAATTAGCATGCAATGTATGATACATTGAGCTTCTGAATTGCAAAATGAAAGTTTGGACTCCACAATTGTGACACAGAAATTGAACACTACTTTTTGACCGAAAAAAATTAAACACTAAAAAAATTCCAAATGCATTGGCTCAAAATCCTTTAGGATTAAGTACTTTGGAATAATAGGTTGTAACATGAAGTAGGTGGCACTGAAGTTATTGCCTCCAATATATATAGACATCCATCACATTGGCAGGCATCCAAGTCAAATTCATTTAGGATTAAGCTACTTTGGATAATAACAGGTTGTGTTCAACCATATCTCATATGTGAGAACTGAATAAGTTAGGTGGTAGCACTGAAGCAGGGATTGGGCCATGCACAATCTACAGGCTGTGACAGAAAACATTAGTATACAAGTTAAATAGTAGTATCAATTATAATGCTTAAAATACCGCGGGCTAGCCATCACACTGATCTTGATCTAAGTTTCAGTTGGACTCCATGTCGAGCGAGGTACTTTTGAACAAGTAAACTTCAATTAGAATAGCAATATGATCCTATAGCTAGGATCTACCCAAAATAGTTGTCCCCCGGATGAACATAAATAAACAACACAAAGCTCTTCACTTCTATGAACTACATGTTATCAACAATTCATATTTAACGCTCAGCATAAACATTAAGCAAGTCATAAGATCACATGGTTTAAAAGATAGCATATCCCAAAACTATACTTCCTTGCCTTTAAATATGGATCCTTCTTCAAGTCCAATGCTTCCCCAAAAAACACCTTCTTTAATCAACTCTTATAGATCATCAACTTATTCTAGGATCAACAACGCAGTTTTCCACCGCCTACCCGATTCCAACTCGCGATCACACAAAACATATAGTGCCAATCATGCATAACAAAACAAAAATTACAATTAGAACAGTACACCAATAGTAAATAAAACAGTTTGAAAACCTATAAAACTATTCTACACGTCACTACGCATCACGTGACGAAAGATCACCAAAATCGAGCTAAACGGGCGTGAGTTATAAATTTTACAAGTTTAATGATAATAAATACAAGCCTAATATAAACTAGAAATTTAAAAAGTTGAAAACCTGAATATAAGTAAGATAAACATGTAGGTTATAGATTTTCTTAATCTAACGCAACTTGAACGGATCGATTTGGATTTAAAACAAAAAAAGTTATAAAGATTTGAATCTGCTGATTTCCCAAATTAAATAAATAAAAATAAATGCGATTTTTGGTTGCTGGATGGACTGCAATTTAGATATAGGAGGAGCCTGTAGGTCTATTTAAGATGATGAAGGGGTATCTTTTAATCTGACCCTCATAGATCTTAGATTGACGGTTCAGAACGATATCATGTATATGTGTATTTGGCAATGTATTCCTAGATTTATTTTACTAAAGGAAACGGCAAGAAAACGCGTGATGTCATCATGAGGTCATGGAGCTTTAGAAAACGATGACATCAATGCAAGCAATACGATAAGTGTGCTTGATGATAATGAATAGAGATGTACGTACCATGGCACCTGTATGCTTGGCTTGTTTACATGTACGATGGTAGTTCGATTTGCTTCGTTGCTGGCCTTGGTGACAGCAGTAGTCGAGACCAAGCCAGGATGGCAAATATCAACAACAAGAAGGGCGCAGGTAGGCTGTCATCAGCTTGAAGCATATGGCAGTCAAGCAGAAAGATGGTGATTAGCTTTGGTGGCAAGGCGAGAGAAATCATGGTGATTTACCCATGGTGATTCAGAGTGCAGCACGCGACATATAGTCAGCACGGCAGGGATGGCTTTTGCTGGGCCGGAGCAGCTTGTACGGGGCAGGCGGGCGAAGGCGAGACCTACACGGACATCTTGATCGTTTCATTGATGATGGCCCGGATGAAAACGAATGACGGCAGACGGCAATGATGAGACAGTCGCGCTCTGCGGTGGCAGCTCTAGGGTTGCGGGCGACGGCAGCAATGGTGCAATCATGGGGAGGCGAGGTATCTGCATCAGATGAAAGTTTCATGACCGCCACGGCATCGACGGATGGCCGGTTGCAGGTCCAAACTTGACGATCCCAGTTGCGGCGTCGGCTCCTTGACTCCTGGCCCATGACGCTGCTGTGGCCTGGCTTATAGAGGAGAGACACGGTACGCGTAGAATCGTGGGCTCGGGTCGGTGTCATCTTCCTGGTTCGCTTACGATATCCAGCCTTCTTACGATGATGGAGGGAACGATGAGGAAGGGAAGGCAGGCGGATGATGATCACGAGCTGGAAGCTGAGCTGGGCTGAGTTCCTGCGGCCCAAGATGAAAGAACGAGAGGGCCAAAGACTTGATGCTGGCAAGGAAGTGAAGGCAAGAGGCCTTCGGCCACTCAGATGGAAATAAATCACTTTTCTTTTTCTTTATAAATTTTGAACAGATTTCACCAAGGAGTTTTCAAATAAGTTTCAAATACATTTCTGATTTAGGTAAAAGCCAGTCAACACAAAACAAAAATGCAGCAGCATGAGTGCTCCAACCATGTTCCTAAGCCATGATAAATTTTAATTTAATGAAAAATATTAGTTTTCCTACATTTCATGAACACAAAAATTCATAATTAAGTCAATTTAAAACTATTTCAAAAGAGTCAAAATTTGGGGTGTTGCGAACTTTAAGCTCCCAGTCAGAGACATACAGCTTCAAATCAATTAGAGCCGAAGTAGTCTTCTGTTTGGGTTAATGCACAGTCTGTTCCCAATTAAGGCAGTACAGTTCTTGATCCTAAGGTTATCATCAGGCTAGGGCATTATTACACATCATGAGAATTGAAAGTACAGCCACAAGCCTAGAGCCCGCATTCCAACGAGCTACTGATCTGTTAGGCTTAAATCATTTAGGCTTTGGTGGCATCAGTAATATTTTGATGTGCAATCTGTTTTTGGAATAGTTTTGTTTCAGGGATAACAGTTCTTGTATCAGACAAAGCACACCGTCAATGGTGTCATTGTACTGGCAAAAGTCTCATGCGGCGTGATGAATGCCGCCAGATGAGTCTAGGAGAAAACATGTATAGAAAACAGTGCAAACATACCAGTGATGGTCATCATCAGGACGAGCAAGATGTCAACAAGGTTGAAGGGCATTATACATTGTTCTTCTTTACTTGGATTGACGCAGAATAAAATCAAAAACTTCACACACACAAGCCCTAACTGATGTTGGTCGCCAAAGAAGATATCACGCCAGCAAACTATCAGTCGCCAACCATAGTAAAGAAACGGATCCAGTTTCATCAATAACTGCATTGGTAGAGTCGTTATCAGTCTAAACTCCTGGTTCATTTTTTTTGACTTCAATTGTCCCATTGATGTAAGATAGATTCGCTAGGGATCAAAGAATACCCAGAGATTGAACGATAATTATCATGAAACGTAGGATACCAATTTGATACTTGAGTACACATTCATATGACACCTTTGTTTTACACAGTCCGATCTTGCCCCTCTGATAGCTCCATATACTTCCATCCACATCGTAAAAATTCTCTCCGCAAAATATTTTAAGATTAAGACATTTCCAGAATAAAATGTTGTATCACCCTAATTACACCCGCCAAAACAAGTTTAGGTAGCTATGAAGTTAGCCTTGCACACTGTAGGCTGCGAGAGATCATTTGTAGTAGTTACTATTACATATAACATCCATTCTGAAGAGGAGAATTCAGTACTGGCTTCACAGAACATTTAGCCACCCAGTACATTTAGGCAATGCACGTTGCTGGTTGCCACATCCACTGATGTTGACAATATAAATGGTTTTTGTTTTCTTACCTAGCCGAACAAGGAAAGTAATTATCTCGGCTAGTAGGATACGTGGTAGCTAGTTAGGATCGAGCACATGAAGCAAGGTAACATCGGGTCAATTCATTTAGGTTGGGAAGCATCAGTAACCTACCTTGACAAGTCCATTTGAGGTCTACTTTTGTTGCTCTGCCAGGCAGAGAGAGACATACTTCCAAAATCACGACTAGCAAGAAAGCAACCTGTAGTGCAGTATGCAAGGAACCAAACTACTACAGGCGCCCATCACTTCTTGCGTGTTCTGTTCATCGACTGATCGCCTTTTCTCACTGATGTTTGGCCAGCATTCGTAGAGGAAAAATGGACAGGCAGCCAGAGAAGCGACACTCCTCAACAGCAAGCTACTGAACGCATTATTCCTTTCTTGTGCTCTTCATCGATCTTGTGCTCATGAAAAAAATAGCACACTTCCTCAAGATCAAGCACTGAAGCAGAGTATGATGCTGTGAATGGAAGACAGTCTTCTGAATCATTGAAAGCATTTGGCTCTGCATTCTTCTCTTCGCTTCACCTGACAGGAATAGTTTCTTCCAAAAAAAAAAACTTGACAGGAATAAGTTCAAATGGCAGGTGAAATGCAAGCCTCTAATTACCTGGTGTAGCAAATGTGCATGAGAATCCTTACTTCCTTCTTTGTATAGTTAATTCCTTAATTAGGTTCTTTGTCCTTGATTAGTCTTGTATTGTATTGTCGCTGTTATTCTAGATCTTGCATTTTCTTTAAAGGTTAAGAAACAATATAATGAGGAATGTGAATCAAGCCACACAGTTCACACCTGAGCCATACAAGGATGTGTGGGATGGCTGGAACATGCTGCTCATCGCCAGATCTGCCCCGGCAGGAGGACCAAACATCAATTTGGCACGGCCATGAGCGCCGCCAACGAGTACGTCCTGGCCAGCTCTCGCCCCAGCAGCTACGCTAAGTCCAAGAAGTTGAAAATGCCACGAGGTGTCATATTCATGTTACTAATGGTTCATACCTTCAAACTTGATTGGTGTAAAAGCTTCAGTGTAGTGCAAAGCTGTGCCCGCACACAGTACTGATCAGAGAGGAAGAATGGAAAATGCTTCATAACAAGTACCACTACAGCACACAACACCAATAAGACGCATTAGTGAATGCTTGATTTGGTGATCTTCTTTGGGGGCTAGGCCAAGAAACTTATAAAGAAATAGACACTCAAGCTAATTAGGTATAATGACTAATTACTAAATTAGGCCTCTTATTTTTATGCCCAGTGTCATTGTGCCACTGGCTCTGTGCAGTGTATGGCCATGATTGTGGCAGAGGTAAAATGTTGCGTTTCTTTAACATGAGAGTTTCAATCTCTTTTCCATCCTTGTAAGGGAGCCGTGAAACTATTTCTTCTCTATCAATGAGACGTTCTATACCAAATTTTATTGTGCTATAAAAATTTATAATAAGTTTATACTTGAGATCTTTCCCTCTTTTGAGACAGTTTCAGACCTACAAAGTGTTGATATATATGTTGTGATATGAAAATATAGAATTCCGAGCTAAACGGCGTTTGTAAAAAGCCTTATATATATAAGTTATCGCTGGAAGCCTCTTTCGTGAAAAATGTCGGTGCTAGGCACAAAGGATCCTCTTAATTCACTCAGATATTTATATTCATCTCCATCTAGTGTATGATCTTGCATTATCAAACTGCTTCGCCAGAAACCAGGACATGATGTTTTCAATGCGCATCCAGCCTATGGGCTTGTGGGAGGCATCAGGACTGTTTCTGGGTCACACAAACTCGCGACTCAAGCCAGGTAGTATTAAGAGGGACCAGATATTTTATCCATTAACTAAAAAGTATTAAGAGGGGAACTCGTGAAGTTGCCACTCGCCCAAGTTCTGCAGTTTAGGATTAGCACAACGAGAGGGATGTGCAGTGCCGTATGCCTCTATTGTATCTGAGGTGAGCTTAGATTTGTATTTGTTTTTGAACGCTTTGTTGAACAATCAGACATTGAGTTTCATCAGGAACCAAGATGGTTTGTTGCCTCCAGAGTAGTTACAGGCAACACCCAAACTGTGTTTTGTTTATGTTTTGTAATTTGCATTACCAATTGTGTAGCTGAAGCTCTCTTTTTGCTGGCAAGTTGAAGAAATGCATAGCCACCTGAATGACTCTGTGTTGAAGGTATACTTTCTACTAGTCAAAAGATGTAGGTATACATTTTTTCAAACCAAAAAAGTAAAAAAATATTCCCTTCAACACTTTTGTGGCCTTTGGCTCACAAAATTACATTTTTTCTTTCCTTCATCGTCTCTATGTAATTGACTTGTCATATATGCATGTGTACAAAAATATGTTCCATACTCAAACCTGTGAAGTTATGCACCACGCACAGCTGTACTGAGTGAGGAAGAATGAAAAATGACTAATAGCAAATACCCTCACCAAGATGATTAGTGAATGCTTGGACGGTGATTCTCTTGGGGGCTAGGCCAAGAGAATTATAAAGAAATAGACACTACTAATTAGGTAATGACCTCTTATTTTATTTTTTGCCCCAGTGTCATTGTGCCACTGGCTCTGTGCAGTGTATGGCCATGATTGTGGCAGAGGTAAAATGTTCTTGCGGTTTCTTTAACATGAGAGTTTCAATCTCTCTTTTCCATCCTTGTAAGGGAGCCGTGAAACTATTTCTTCTCTATCAATGAAACGTTCTAGACCAAATTTGTTTGTTATAAAAAAAATTTATAATAAGTTTATACTTGAGACTTTTTTCCCTGAGACAGTTTGGTGACCTACAAAGTGTTGATATATATATGTTGTGATATGAAAATATAGAATTTTATGAGCTAAACGGCGAAGTCAGGAAGCACCATATATAAGGTTATCGCTGGAAGCCTCAGAAAAAAATGTCGGTACCAGCAGCAGACAAAGGATCCCTCTTAATTCACTCAGATATTTATATTCATCTCCATCTAGTGTATGATCTGCATTATCAAACTGGTTGAGGCCAGAAACCAGGACATGATGTTTTTTATATGTCATCCAGCCTATGGGCTTGTGAGGCATCAGGACTGTTTCTGTCACACAAACTCGCGACTCAAGCCAGGTTATTAAGAGGGGACCAGATATTTTATCCATTAACTAAAAAGTATTAAGAGGGAACTCTGAAGCTAAATCACTCGCCTCAAGTTCTGCAGTTTAGATTAGAACAACGAGAGGGATGCAGGCCAGCATGCCCTATTGTATCTGAGGTGAGCTTAGGATTTGTATTTTTTTTGTCGAACGCTTTGTTGAACAATCAGACATTGAGTTTCATCAGGAACTAAGATGGTTTGTTGCCTCCAGAGAAGTTGCGCAAACATCAGCAGTGTTTTGTTTATGTTTTGTAATTTGCATTACCAATTGTAGCTTGAAGGCTCTCTTGCCGGCAAGTTGAAGAAATACATAGCCACCTGAATGACTCTCGTGCTGAAGGTATACTTTCTACTAGTCAAAAGATGTGGTATATTACTTTTTTCAAACCAAAAAAAGTAATAAAATATTCTTCCTTCTAACACTTTTGTGGCCTTGGCTCACAAATACATTTTTTTTTTCATCGTCTCTATGTAATTGACTTGTCATATGCATGTTACAAATATGTTCCATACTCAAACCTGTGAAGCTATGCACCACGCACAGCTGTACTGAGTGAGGAAGAATGAAAATGACTAATAGCAACAAAATAGAATAAGATGATTAGTGAATGCTTGGACGGTGATTTTCTTGGGGCCTAGGCCAAGAGGTTCTAATTACTAATTAGGGGCCTCTTATTTTTTGGGCCCCAGTGTCATTACTAGCTGTCCAGCTCTATGCAGAGTATGGCCATGATTGTGGCAAGCCTAAAACGTTCGGTTTTTTTTAAGTCGGAGTTTCAATCTTTCTTTTCCAGCCTTGTAAGGGAGTTGTTAATCCATCTTCTCTATCAATGAAACAGTGGGCAAGATCTCGGTGCCCATTTGTTCAAAGAAAAAAAACTTTCAGAGAATATAGATAAGCATAATACTATTGTAACTGCTTGCTATGTTATGTCCTAGTCGAAGCAATGGTCATGCACCTGCTTTGTTATGTCCTAGCCAAACCATTGGCCATTCACCACCATGTCAAGGCTCCAACCGCTAAGCCCAAATTAATATATAAGGTACCAGCAGCAGAACAACGCATATGATAGTAGTATCCTGATAATAAAGTGAGCTAGATCAGGTGTGTCAAATGGTTAAAGAGCAAGGTTGGAGGTAGACAAGCTTTACAAGATTTCTTTTTATATGTCAATGTGTCTATGGATATATGGACGCTTGGGCGTATGGTGGAGATTGGGGGAGACAAGGTTCACTGAAAGGGTCATTCGATTTGGACTAGAAATTAATATTATTATCATCTTAGAATTTTAAGCTAAATCTTAAAACACCCTGGATTATATGTCTAGCTCCAGAAAAATTGAAGAATAGATATCCATGTGGCTGAGTAATAGTCTGTCCCACACTTGTTTCCGATGGCCAGAAGTTTGAAGATGGCAATGCTACAACATGAACTGTAACATTTATTCTTTTCTTTCTTATTAGTTACAAACACTTTGCATAGCCACAATTGAATTCCAGTGATCAGCAGCGTTTAGGTCAACAGGTCATCCTTTCACGCTATGATGAACGTTTTTAATAGGAATCTTTATGGTACAATAAAAAAAACAAAAGTTTTCCAATATAATTTGCATATGTCGAGCTTTGCTCTGAACTCAGATAGGACTGCCACCGAATAGTGGCTCTGGATGTCATTACACAAAACAAGGTTATTGAACAGGCCTGTTCCTGAACAGTTCTCTTGTTGGCTCTTTGGGCAAAACAAGCAAAAGGTTGAATGCAAAATCCACACAGCCATCTGTTTGTCCAGAATTTTGTGTTTTCTCCGTTAGCAACAACTGAAATCATAGCAGTAGCAAAAAATAGACTGGGCACAGGTATGAATAGGCACTGCCCGGGAAAGCCATCCACAGCCTCACAGGTTCTGTTTTTCCTAGCCACAGCCATCTTTAACCTGGGAGCCTAGCTAAGCAGTTGCAGGTATTAAAATTACGAAGCCTCCAAGTTCCTTTTTGTAAAGATTTACCTTTGCCACGCTATCAGACAATTCCTACGGGATCGTGTCCACTGCCTTCAAGAACCAATGGGCAAGGTCTACGGTGGTATTATATATATGATCATAGCAGGGACGTAGAAAGCACATGCTTTCTTAAGTCTTGAGATATTAATGTGTTTGGTGAAAAGCAGGGTGCAGTTACAAAGGCTATCTTGGAGCAAGTCTATATAAGACCGATTGATATGATAGGCTCCAAATGCAAAGCAGTGAGGTTCCCTGGTAGGGCCACGAATACTTTGAAAGAGAAAGGTCACCTGCTGAGGGTAGAAATGCCATTGCACATATAAAAACGTTGCCATGGTTAGATATGGGCTTGGGTGGCATGTGGAAATCAAATGTAGAATCTCAAATGTGGCAAAAGACGATGTTAAAAAGATGGTTGCAGAGTCTCGTTGGTTCCACCACCACAAATGCCCGCCCGTGGACATATGGACGCTTGGGTGCATTATGGTGGAGCATGAAAGGAGACAACTCACGAGGTGTGTGAGTTGTCTTACAATCAGCTCTGTTGCAGAGAAACTTGATCCGGGAGTGCTTCATACATCTGTCATAGGCTAGATGTCATGTGCCGGAAGAGGAAAAACATCCTAAAGAAGTCTAGGTGGGGTGAGTAATGCCTAGGCTTTCTTTGGTAAGGAGTTCTTCTGGGGCTTGACTACTAAAAGCACCTGGGCCGAGTTTGGCTGCTGCTGGACACGCGCATGGGTACATTAGAAGGGCCTGCATGCTTGAAGCGGTATAAGACCCAGTACAATGGTTGAAGCAAGCATCAAAGTTGAATTGTTAGTTGCCTCCCAACAAAGTTCTTCCGAACCCTTCCTCGTTGTTTGTTCTTGCTGCTCCCAGCCCTTCCATTCTTGTATCCCGGATTCCACCTCCTGAACCATCATGCTCTAGTTATCGGTTACATTACACTAGACGCAATGTCTTGACAGGCCTGTTGGACTTCTGTGAAAGCGTTGATTTCTTCACCAAAACAAGAGACAGCAGGAATGTATAGTTCACAGAAATGATCGCTCAGATTGAAGGTGCGTAACAGAAATTAGTACTATCATGGAATGATCGTATCTCACTGTTTCATGCCAATTAAGGAACAGAAAAAGAGTGATTAGATAAACATGAAGAGTAGTATTTGTCTTTTTTTTTTCTTGTTAGTTTGGAAACATAATGCATATAGTCACAGTTTAATTCCTGTGATCTTTCAGATTTAGGTTAAAGATTTATGATTGCACATTTGCCAATGATGTTCACTAAGTAGGCTGTAAAAACTCTCTTCCCAATGAATGAAATTGGCACAATCTCATGCCCATTTATTATAATAAACTATATAGAGAATAGAGATAAGAAAACTATTGTATTTACTATATGTCCTTGCAAAAGTAAATGGTCATTCACTACACTATGTCTTGATTCCAATGGCTAAGGCCTAATATATACATGGTAGCAAAAGTCAGAACACAGGTCCAGAGAAAGGATGTGTATAACGTAGGCTTGGGAATTTGAGAATTCAACATTTCAATTTCTTTATTTGATCCAAGATTAGGACTAGCAAGGTGGTCCTGGGGTTTTAGTTTTCGTTGTGTCATGGTTAATTCAGCAGTATGCTTAGTTCAACGAGCTTAGGACTTGCAAGGTAGTTCTTGTTGCATATGCTTATTATTGCCGCTTCTATTCATTGGCATGTCCCTGTACTCAATATAATATCCCGTATTCTGTCTTCCAGTGTGATTGCAGCGCACAATTGTCCAAAAAGAAATATTGCAGCAAACAAAGCATACGATAGTTGTATCCTGATAATAAAGTGAGCTAGATCAAGTGTCCAACGGTTTAAGAGGCAGGTGATAGGAGTTAGACAAGCTTTGCGCTTTTTTGTATGTCAATTAGTCTACGAGTGCGAAGCATTTGGGCATGGCATGGAAGGTATTGGGTGTTCAAGGTTGACTAAACTGATCATACAGATTTAAGCTGCAGAATAGAAATGAGTATTATTATTGTAACAAACCAAGATCGATATCTTAGCTTAGCATCTCAAGCCAATTCTTGGAACAGCGTGGTTTATACATATCTAGCTGCAGAAAAGGGAAGATTAGATATCTATCATGAATAAAGTAATAATTTGTCCCACCCGCTTTGTTCCTATGGCCAGAAGTCCGAAGATGGCAATGGTACAGAATGTACAGTGCATTTATCTTTTTTCATTCTACTTAGTTGCAAAAACATTTTGCATAGCCACAGTTGAACTCCAGTGTCGTGATCTGCTGGGTTTATGCCAACCGGTCATCCTTTCTCTATGAATGTTTTTAATGGATAATGGACTGGCTAATCTTTATGTTAATAAACATAAAAAATCCAATGTCTAACACGATGATAATCTCAAAAGCAGGCAAATCCTCACAGAAAGCACATCTGAAGTTACTATTAAATGTGTCGGGCAAGCGTGCCACTTGCATCAAATTCATTACACGATCATATATGTAACGGGCATTCCCTACAGTGATGTTCACTAAATGGAGTCCCAAAGTTACTGTCAGCTTATGAGTTACACGTTGTTGTGAGCACATGCTTTCTTTAGCTTGAGATGTATATATAAATGTATTGGATGCAGAGCAGGGTGCAGTTACATATATGCTTGCTTGGAACAAGTATATTATAAGACAGATTGATCTGACTAGTTTGAAGGAGTATCGCCACCAGCTTGGAGGTGGAAATGTCCTTCGATATCAAAGACGTTGGCATAAGTTCGATAGGCTTGGGTGGCATGTGGAATTTAGTTGTATGAAAGCTTCTCAGCAGCATCTGAAATGGTGCAAAAGACATTGTAGCGAAGCTTAATACAGAGGTCGTTCGTCGTTGGTTCCTACGCCCCGAATTCCCGTCCGTGGACATGTTGACGCTTGGGTGCGTCATGGTGTAGCATCTCATTGGTGAGAGCGTGATTAGTAGATTATGGAAGAGGTGTGTGTTGCGAGATTAGAAGCTTGATCTGCAGTCCTTCTCGGATCTGTCGGAGGCTAGACGTGAGGTGTTCATAGGCCATGCTGGCCTTCTGTCTTGGAAACGGTATCACAGCGACCAAATATTAAATTAAACCAGACCTAAGACCACGGTACATTCGGCTATGGCAGCTTAATTAATTTCTCTTTTATGCATTCTTTCCAAAACGGAGTCCAGCCCGGTGATTATAGTGGATGCAATATAATGTTAGTGAGCCGTAGCGGAATCCAGCCCGTAATTATACCCCGAGCCGACGCTTAAACAGGTCTAGGTCCAACGGAGTCCACAACAACAAGAACTTGGACCTAACTCAACCCAAAAGACTAGCCTTATGGGTGATGACTGCCCCATCTTTATGTTGTGCTCCCCACCATCAATTTCCGATGTGGGACTAAACCCAACATATAATTGTGTCAGTGCCTGTATGTTTAAAGTCGACTAAAAACAAAATCAGGGAGCCATGGGAATCACTCTTTATTCAGAGCATATTTATATTATTAGCATGCTGATCTGCTGTCTTTTTACAACATGTGAAAAATGATTTACATTTAAGTCAAACTACAAGTTAGGGCCACTAATCCACTAACCTACCTACATCTCAAAGAGTTCTAGATTTTTTCAATGATATTTTCCCTTTTATGTTTTTTTATGAAAAATAATTTTCAGTGAATTAAATCTAGTTTAAGAACAAAACAATTTTTGAAGAAATTATGTCATCTTCAAAAACGTTTATTCAAAGAATCTATGGACCTTATTGTTCATATATATGTATGAAAAACTACAGGAGTATACTTGGGTTTAAAAAGTTGTACGGTTTCAAAGCAGTCTCTATCTGTTTTATATTAAATGTTCTCCTAATTATTTTTTCACCAGTGTCACATCGGCAGTATTAGAAGCGCGGAGGCGGTGGCTATGGCACGCCCCAGGGAACTACTCCGCTCCTATGCTGGGGCTCTCATGGAAACAAAAAAAAAAAAGAAAAAAAGAAAGGTGACCAAACATGGGATCTTGGGTGAGATAATTAAGTTCACCTTGGATCTGGACTGGAAATAGTTTGCGTGTGGATGCCCAGTGTGGGACCGAATGGAAAAAATTCATTGGATCGGCTGCTTTGGGATCCGTGTAATTTCTGGAAAGAGGAGTATTCGAGTAGTTCTCACTATATATTTAGCTCAAAACGTTACAAAAATGAGCCATATTGAATAATTGGTATAATATCACCATGATAGCACATAAGTTCTGGTTGCAGGTAAGTTTCCCTTGCACACAAACATAGTCCATCTTGCTTTGAGATCCTTATCAGTAGCTATTATGGACATCCACTGTAAAACGAAATCATGGATACTGGACACACCGAACAGATACCTCTAGTATACATCCTAAGCAGAAGTCCTTCTTAACAAAGTTTATATTAAATTGCTGGGAAACAGTATGTGCATTGGTGTTTTTTTTTCATTCTATATACCACTATAATAAATGTCATATTTTCTGGACTAGCCTGGGCTGAGAAAAGTGAGCCTATAAATCATAACAGGGCTCATACTACAAACGAACTCAAGAATGAGTAGTATATAGTTCCAGAATGCTAGGCTCTGTCACCAAAGTCCAAAGCATTATACATGGTGCGCGATTTGGTGTGCAGTTTAGGGCAGACGGCTTCATGGTAGTTCTTTTGCTTTTTGTTAGGTTCGTCCTCTGATTGAGTGGAGCCGATAGGATAGGATCTTTCACCTGGCCATTCTACGCAATTTGAGGTTTCATATCACTTTGGTTTGCCGGTGAACTTCTCACCGGTGTCGGCCTCCAGGAAATATTCATCGCTCCTCTCCTTCACTGATAAGAGTCCTGTGTGCAATCTGCTACTTCGGTTCTTCAAGCTTCTCTTGGAGAAAAGATAACTCGGATCTTTACAATTTCCATCAGTTGAGTGATCATGCATGTATTTCATTTTAGAGTTGGCCTCCTCCAAAGTTGTGCGTTCAACCGTTTACACCTCAAATGCAGAGCAAAAATCTGCCTGATGCAAATATCTCAGAGGGGCCTGCATTCAATATGGCTATTGAAGTAAGTTCAGGTTCAAGTTGCAGACACATGGAGCTTCGGAATTGCAAAACCAAAGCTTCAACCACCCACAATACCGAATAAGTTCAGATAGAGTAGAGTTGGCCTTCCACACATAATAGGGGCTGTCAGAGATCATTAGTTAGTTATTGTGGATATCCACATGGAAGCTGATCACTGCTCCAGTGTATGACATTATAGCTTGTTTCGGGGCTTGTCTAGCTATAAATAAATTATAAAATGACTGGTACATACAAGCAAATGAGGTAGTTCATATTATAGTTCCACATCACTAGGTGGTCACTAGGTATTGTAGACCATGTGAGACAACTGAGAATACAAGGACGAACTACTAACAGTCTTGTAGGAGGTTCCATATCCTAGCAAGGATATTAGGGTTGGGAGGCTTCAGGTATCCACAGAATGCGCTCTTTCAAGTCTTCTTCCATTGCTTGGCCAGCTGATACATACAACCTTCCATGTCCACGATGGTTGGAAGAACGACCAGCAGTAGCATGCAAGGCAAACTAGACACGCCCTACAGCTCCACCTGGCGCTGTACGGTGCGACCTTTATTTTATGGAAGCCCGTGCACATTGCACGGCGTGCAGATGGTGGATGGGTGAGCCCATGGACGGTCACGACGTCGTGGCTTGCAAGCCTCCACCACGACCTGCGATTCTACGCGCTTACAACTGAAACATGTTCATGCATAATCAGACTAGCTAATGCACCTAACATGGATACAAAATCATCGACACGATTACAAGTAAATGATCCAATACTAAGTGACGAACCTATTCCAGCAAGGAACCTTGTCGTACCTTCAGTCTTCCACACGTACGACTACTCATGAATCTGTGCATTACTTTCCTTGTGCGCTTATGTCATGGTGGGAGGAAGAGGTTCCACCCCCTCACAAGGCATCAGCTCTGCTAGTTGGCTGCAGGAAACAAGATGAACGGGCATGGAACGATCGGCAACCAGTGATCCCTGCAGTGGTGCTAGACGGGCATGGAACTACTAGGCTCCTATGCTCGGGGCTCTCATGGAAACAAAAAATGAATGGTGACCGAACAAGGGATCTTGGGTAAGATGAGTTCATCTTGGTTCTGGACTGGAAATAGTTTGCATTTGGGCTTGACAGCAGGATGCCCAGTGTGGGACCCAATGGAAAATAATCGGCTGCTTTGATATCCGTGTAATTTCGGGAAAGCGGAGCATTGGAGTAGTTCTCGCCATGTTGAATAATTTTTTAAAATATCACCATGATAGCACAAAAAAAAGTTCTGGTTGCTGGTAAGTTTCCCTTGCACACAAACGTAGTCCATCTTGCTTTTAGATCCTTATGAACAATTATTATGAACATTCACGATAAAACGACATCATGGATACTGGATACACACAGAACACGATAGCTCTAGTCTACATCCTAAGGCAGAGGTCCTTCTTAACAAAGTTTCTATTAAATCGCATGGAAACCTTATATGCTTCAGTGTTTTTCATTTTATATAACATTATAATAAATGACATATTCTCTGGACTAGCCCGCAGACGCAAGCAAGCCTATAAATCATAACAGCTAGGCTCATACTAAAGTCCAAAGCATTATACATGGTGCGTGAGAACTGAGAGTGCAGGGCTGAGGTACTGATCTGGTACGAGAAAAATATCAGAATTGATCAGGTTTGTGCTAAGGTCGGCTTTAATCACTTAGGCAGTTAGGCTCGGGAGGCATCAGTAATGAATAACGCACAGGCCTCTTGTCAGCTGCTTTTGTTTCAGGGCTAGCTTCCATACACAAAAACAACATTTTCAGGGTATAAAATTGCAGTTGTTTTTTTTAGATAATGGATAGTAAAATCGGGCCTCTACATCCAGGGATGTACACAGCCAATAAAATTGCATTTGTGCATAAGCAGGAATAGGGCAATAGCAGTTGGAGTTGAATTGTGGCTTTACCAAGCCCGTTAAAGCCCTTTGCGCCTCTACCCTGTCTCCATGCCTGCAGATGTTGTCGAGGAGGAGGTCAAACTCATGGCATGCCAAAAAATGGAGTTAGGCTGCCGCCCCGCCTCGCGTTTGTGGCTGGTGTGCAGTTTGGGGCAGCCGAGTTCATGGTAGTTCTTTTGCTTTTTTTTTATTCTATACCTTTCCCAAGCTAACAATAGGATCCCGTAGCGTACGTCTCAAATTATGTTATACGCAGCCCTACGTGGGCTATAACAAAAGTGTAGGAGGTGAGTGAGCCCGACAAGCCTATGTCTTAACCTCCGCCTTAGCCTCACTTCTGGAAGAGTGAAAGTGGAGTAAAGAAACCTAGTAAAAGTAGATGATTTGAGACTATAAATATTCAATCTCAGTTTGAATGAGCTGTTGGCTCTTCCTCTCTGATTGAGTGGAGTGGATACCTGTTGATCAAGCTTGTGCTAAAGTCGGATTAAATCACTTATTAGGCAGTTAGGCTTGGGAGGCATCAGTAATGAACGACGCACAGTCCTTTTCTTCATTGCTTTTTTGTTTCAGGGCTAGCTTCCATACACAAAAACAACATTTTCAGGGAATATAATTGCGGTTGCGCAGAAGCAAGAATAGGGCAATAGCAATTGGAGGTGAATGGCAGCTGTTGTCCTCTCTGATTGATCGAGTGGAGTGGATAGCTAGGACAGGATCGTTCACCTAGCTGTTCTTCCCAATTTGAGGTTTCAAACTACTTTTGTCTGCCGCTGAACTTCTCGCTGGGTATTGTATCCTGGAATTCTTTCTCGCTCATTCTCTCCTTTGGCTGATGCGAGGTCAGGGTCTGTATGCAATCTGTTCCTTTGGTTCTTTAAGCTGTATAGAAAAGATAACTCGGATCTTTACAATTTCCATCAGTTGAGTGCTCATGTATTTCATTTTTTTTTTTTTTGAGATCATGCTGAAGCACGTTTTTCATTGAGATACATGTATTTCATTTTAGAGTTGGTCTCCTACAATGTTGGGCATTCAACCGTTTACTGACAGAAACTACTGACAGTATGGGAGTAGTATGGGACATAAATTAAAGGTGACTGAGGTATGGGAGTAGTATGGGACAGCTTATTGTTTCCTATATTATCAACCACCACGATACCAAATAAGTTCAGATAACAGTAGAGTTAGCCTTCCACACATAATAGGGGCTGTCAGAGATCATTAGTTAGTAATTATAGACATCCACATGGAAGCAGAGCACTGCTCCAGTGTATGACATTATAGCCTGTTTCAGGCTTGCCTGGCTATAAATAAATTATAAAATAAAATGACTGGTACATACAAGCAAATGAGGTAGTTCGTAGTATAGTTCTTGATAACTAGGCAGTCACTAAGGCATTGTAGACCATGTGAGAACTGAGAATACAAGAACGAAATACTAAGAGTCTTGTAGGAGGTTCCATAGGGTAGCTTAGTCACTGATAATTAGGCTTTGGAGGCTTCAGGAATCCAAGGTATGCAGTTCTACTAGGTCTTCGTCCAATGCTCTGCCCAGCTAGCTGATACATACTAGCTTCCATGTCCATGGTGGCTGGAAGAGCAACCTGTAGTAGCGTGCAAGGCAAACTAGACACGCCATACAGCTCAGCGCTTCTCAGGACGGCTGCCCTTAGAAGATGACGCTGAACATGTGGCTAATGCATTTTTTTCAACAGTGACTCTTTGATCTCGTGGCCATGAAAACTCTCAAGATATCAAGCGCTAAATTAAGAGGAGTTTGATGTCTTGGCCAACATGGCCTTTGAATGCATTTGTCTGTACGTGCAATGCAATATTCTTCATGAACATCAGCAAAATTTGTTATAAGGTGCGCATGCGAAAACGGCACAGCCCTGTTGTATCACAAGCAAAACGGGCCTAGCACCCAGATCCAAGCGGGCAACACATATAAAGGCTTGGGCCTAACTCAACCCAAAAGACTAGCCTGATAGGTGAGGACTGCCCCATCCTATATGTTGTGCTCCCCCTCCACCGATTCTTGATGTGGGACTAAACCCAACAATCTCCCCGTCACACATCGGACCCAACTCTTCCATCACATGACAACCCATGTGATCTCATAGAAGAAGATTTTTACGGGCCCGAAGTTTTAATTCTCTGGTCACAAGGACTTTCGTGACCCTTTAGAGACACGGGCTCCCCGTCAACATGTGACTTGGAGATGTTTTCACAGGTTTCCCGATCTTTGGCTCTGATACCACTTGTTATAAGGTGCACAGCGGAAAACGACCCAGCTCGTTGTATCACAAGCAAAACGGGCCTAGCACCCCAGTCCAACGGAGCAACACATATAAAGGCTTGGGCCTAACTCAACCCAAAAGACTAGCCTTATAGGTGAGGACTGCCCCATCCTATATGTTGTGCTCCCCCCCTCCATCGATTACCGATGTGGGACTAAACCTAACAATCTCCCCGCACACATCGGACCTAACTCTTCCATCACATGACAATTCATGTGATCTCACGTAAAAATTTTTACAGGGCCCGAAGTTTAATTCTCCAGTCACAAGGCTTTTCGTGACACTTTAGCTTTGATACCACTTGTTATAAGGTGCGCAGCGGAAAACGGCACAGCTTGTTGTATCACAAGCAAAACGGGCCTAGCACCCAGATCCAAACGGAGCAACACATATAAAGGCTTGGGCCTAACTCAACCCAAAAGACTAGCCTGATAGGTGACGACGCCCCCATCCAATATGTTGTGCCCCCCTCACCGACACCGATGTGGGACTAAACCCAACAAAATTATGGTCGTTTGCATTTGTTCTCTTCCTCTTAAGGAAGCCATCTACTGCGATAGTGTATCATGCTGTTTACTTATCAACTGAATTGGAGGCAGACAAGCTTTAGCATGGAACTTTTTTTTTTTGAAGCGAGCTTAGCTCGTACTTCATTAAGAGAAGATAAAGAGTTCATACACGACTTCCATAGTGAGATGCCGTGGAAATGGTGCAAGTAAAAACACTAACATAAGTCACTGGCTAACACGGTGGAGCAACTTGGTTATGACTAAGGGGAAATCAATTGTGCTACAAAGAGGGAGCGAGAAAGAGAAGCGTGCTCAGGTAGCCCGAAAGCACCGCTATCACCGGCTGGATCCCTCTCAAGCCGGGCTGCCACCCAGTCCTCCGCCTCCATTCGATGACCTCGAAAAGCTGAGGGGCGTTAGGGAGACAACATCGAAGGTTCACTGGTTGCGCCTTCCAAGTCTCCCGTAAGACGAGGAGCACCAGGGAGTCAAAAGCTCGCCTTGAACTTGTGGGGCGATACAAGGAAGAAGGACTTAGCTAGAGAAGAAAGAAGACCATGGGTGACACGACAAACTGAAGCGACGAAGGATCTCAGCTTCGCCAAGCGCCGGCCGGCCGGCATTTAGGGAAGGAAACGCCATGGCGGCGCATTTTTCGCCGTAAGGAGGCGCCATGGAGAGAAGCTTCTCAGATGGAGGCCCATCTAATGTTATTTTTTTACTAAACACGTGTGTTTTTTGGATGATTCTCAATAGAATGCCCAACTGGGCCACATAAAAAGACTTTAAAATGCTCTAGTTCTTCCTCACAAACTTATTAAATGTCTGCAAATTAAATTCCAAATTTGGTTGTTTCTTCATTCGAGTCGTTCGAAATATTCAAATTTAAAATTTGACAAATGGGTCCTGCTCTGGCCCGCTCGGCGGCGCTGCCGCCCACCGCCGCCATCGCCGGCCGATCCGCCCGCCACCGCCGCGTTCACGACCGCCGCCAGGCCGGGCCGGGCAGATTCTATAGCCGGGGAGAGGATGGAGGCGGGGGGAGCTCGCCGGCGACCTCGCCGGAACCCTAAAGCGAGGCAGTCCGGGCGGAACCCTAAAGCTAGGCCACGGCGGCGCCGCCTGCTCGTCCACCGCCCGGCCGCGGCGCCGCTCGCGGCCGCCGCCCGCCCCCCCCCGGCCCCCGGCCCGGCGCCGCGCGCGTCCGTTCGCGGCTATGGATAGCGGCGCGTGCGGCGCCGTATAAGAATCGTGATGTAGATGGGTCTCTTGTCAGGCCGTGTAATTCATGCTGTTGTTGACGACTGTCATAAGGTGTGGCGAGTTTGCAAACTATTTTTTGTTACTTGCAGTCAGGACTGAAACTCGCAATTTAGTCAACAATTTCTGTTTGAGATAATTCTAAAAAAAAAGTATGAGAATCTGAACAACAAATTCAAGTTTTAATTTGGAATTCTTTTGTCAGTAGTGTGTGAAATAATTCCATCTCTATTTCTTCAAAAAAAAAAAAGAAATAATTCCATCTCTACATCAGAAAAGGACAAGTCTGATTTTATCATACTTTTACTTTTCTACAGCTTCGAACCTAGTGGTGATCGCCCCTACTCAGCTTGACAACAGAAGGTCATTGAATATGGGGTACAGATGTGATTGACCCTCATCCGCTTGAATATTCCTACTCCTGCAGGGCCAAGCCCATATATTGCAACAAGTATTACCTTGATAAGTTCAGGTAGCAGTGAAGTTAGCCTTGCACACTGCTGACATGTAGATCACGAAGAACAATACAGAGGCAAATGCATTCAAAGGGTTTGTTCGCCATAGCATCATACGGCGCTTCGGTGTTTGATCTCGAAGACATGTGGAGCTGTAGGCAGTGTTCAGGTTCCTCTACCTGTCGTGCATATGGAAGCTGGTATGTCTATGCCTGACAGTGCAATGGAACTATGGAAGTGGAACAAAATGATCAGGACACCATAGGTTACTGATGCCTCTCAATCCTGAATTATTTAAGACGACATGGTTTATCAAATCCCAGCTGAGATCTGTAACTCGTGCATGTACTTCCAGTCTCACACGATGTGTAATGCCTTGGTGAAAGGCTAGGGATCCGAACTACATATACTACTTGAGTTTGTGTGTCGGTATCAGTCATCTTATAATTCATAGGTACACTTGCAATGATTGGCTAGCCAAGAAAACAAGCCATTTATAATGCAAACCACTCGAAATGGACAACATCAAGGCATGTAACATTCGGTGTGGTGCAAGGCCTAAATATCATGTACTCCCTCCGTCCCAAAATGTTTGTCACTTGCGCTTCCCGACAAAACAATTTTGACAAATTATATATTAAAAAATATTAATATTTATTATACATAATTAGTATCATTTGAAATATCTTTGAGTCTAGTTTTTTAATAAATTTATTTGAAAATACAAATGTTGCACGTATTTTATACAAATCGAGTCAAAAGTTGTGGCACGAAAACAAAAAAAACGACTAACATTTTAGGACAGAGGGAGTATATACTTGATCAGAACTATATGTTCTATGGTGGCCAATATTGAATTCTCTGCTTCAGAATTCATGTCCATATTTTTCTAGTATTGTTTCTTTTGTGTAGCTGTTAGTATATTTTCTACATGCTATTTTCATGCCCTTTTAAGCCTATGTATTTTTTTTTTTAGATAAGGGAACAAAGTTCCAGCCTCTACCATTCGAGAATGGTACACACTTGAGTAACACAAAACAAAAAATGCCATTAGGCAATTACAACGCCATATGGCACACATAACCAAGTGGAAAGAAACTGAGTTGCACTCAACTAGTGAGGCTGAAACAAGGAAAAAGACAACTCTAAATACTAATATGGTTTGTGAATTTCCAACCAAACTTCGCAAAAAAAACTTGCATGATCAATGTCTCCCATCTTTTGCATCCTTCATTGAAGAGCGGGCGATCCTCTTCTTTAAGCCTATGTATATGTATACAAAAGATGAAACCAGTCGCTAATTAACTCAATTTAAAGTCTTTGCTTTTTGACTGGCACTATGTTAGCAACCCCTAGGGTATTGGCACAGATAACTCGATTGAGTAACAGTTAACTCGAATCCGGTTGCCGGATACAAGGCCTCGGGAGAAGGTAGATCGGGATCAGCAAGCGCTAGGAGGATGATGCTAGAAGGTTCTAGAAGATCCGGGTATAGAGAGGAGGAGACTTGGGGAGGAAGTTGAACAGTAGATTCGAGAGAGAGGAGTTCTGATTCTGATATGATTTCCCCTTTCTCTTGCCATCCTGGCCCTTTGTATTGTCTTGGCCTTACCTTTGCTTGTCTGACAAACTGGCCTCACCTGGCAGTCCATCCTACATATATCCTGACATTCCCCTCTTCACCCGGCTTGCCCCCAAGCCGATGGAGAAGTTCAGAACCACCAGACTCCCAAGGAAACTGTGGAAACTTGTCATCAATCCAGTCGGACTGAATAGAAGTATATGTTCCTTCACACTCCAACCAATGACTGAGAGAAGGAGCGTCAGCAAGATTCAATCAAGGAGTCTTCAACTCTCAATCCTGTTTGGAACCCTTGTCCCAACAGCCCATATACGAACACCCGTTAACAATGTGCAACTCTTGCTCTTGACAACAGCATTCCAGATTACTCAATCCATTCCTAAATAGTGATTTATGGATGTTATGACAGTCTTGAGCAATTCCTAGCATATATGGAATCTCCTACTGCATCAGTAGGTCGTCAATGATGTTGTCACACTAATCTCAGGCGGGGCCACCGCCCTCAGCCATCCTCACTGACCATTGCCAGCCATTTCTTGGCCTGCTGCGCTGTTGCACAAATCTAGGCTGGAGCATGGGGATTGGGGCATGCGTGCTTCCACTTTAGCCAGTTGGCCTATACGCCTCCTATAAACACAGCAGTCTTCCACTGTGACACAAACACTCCTGATGTCTCACAAGCCCATAGCTAGCCTGCATCCAAACTGAACATCAAATCCCGAGTTCTTCTGGCTGCTTGTGGCCTAGCACCTATATTATTCGTGAGTCATTCGGCAAGACTTATAAGGCTTTGCCTTTCATTAACTCCTGGATAAAATTAAACGAAATATATGTTCATCCGTGGAATCAAATGCACCGACAAGCAATTATAATGCCCACATGGAGAGAAGTGGCACAGTGGGCATGTTGAAATATTAAATTCGGTTGTCATAATAACTACACTTTATTTCCTCTAGCTAGCTACTTTCAGTAATCAGAGATAACAGAGACAATACTACTAGCAATCTTTTTTTTTTGCATCTAAAAATATCAGTTTGATAAGCCACTCGTTTGACATAATTTTGGAAAGGCACTTTATTTATGATTGATTGATTGTAAGCAATTCGTCTGTATAAAAAAAAACTTGGCATTTAGTAATTGTCGATCAGAAGCCCCTTTCATTTAAATCCATTCCAATTGGACATTAAAAACTCTGGTTTGATACTTGTCGAAAGGTAGCCTTTGTTCATGGTGCAGGCCGCCGCCCTTGGTATTTCTGTTGTTGCCTCGTGCACTGCTGTGTCCCCACCATTGGACCATGCCTCTGGTGGTGGCGCTGGTGTGCGAATTTTGTGTCTCTCTTGAGAGGATAAAAACCTTGTGTGTTACACACATAAACAGAATGTGCATGAAAATATTGAATACATCATGATGACTCTGGAAATTGACATGTTTACAGTGAATGTCAGAAACTTCGGAAAATCACATTAATTATCCATCATAATTGTCTGCGTGACTCCTGCTCCCGCTCTTGTCTGGAGCATGGCCATTCTGGCTTGGTGGCAACGTTCGATCTGCTCCTGCATCTGGTTCCATATCGATCTTGATCTGGCCAGAAGAGGATGTTGTAATGATATCTAGCTGTTACCGGAATAATGTGGTGGCATGATCCCACGAGACCTGACAGGTTTTTTTTTTTTTTTTTTTTGCGGAAATAAAAATTTATCGGTGGTCACCCGATAAAAGCGAAATTTCGGAAATTTTGATGGTCACTGTAACATTTTCTCTTTTTAAAATAATTAGTTTTGCGCTAAAAAATAAAATATAATAGCATAGGTATTTGTTTTCGTTTCGGCACTCACCGATAAAAGCGAAATTGTTTCGACGTGGTCAATCACTTCTCTTGCCAGCCTTCGTTAGGTGTGTCCATCTCAGGCCAGCCTCTGAAAGGAGACCTTCGCCCGGCATTCGTCGAGAGGGTCTACTCTGGCCGGTATTTATCGGAGGACCTCTGCGCAGAACCTCCACGAGGATCCCTCCGCATCAGAGCTTCATGCAGGAGCCTTCACTAGCTACCCTCGAGTCTTCTACTCTCGATCCTGTTTGGGACCCTTGTTCTCCAACAGCGTATATAAGAACACCCGTTAACAATGTGCAACTCTTGCTCTGCACAACACCATTCTATATTACTGAGCTTCATGCAGGCTTAAGCAATTCATAGCATTTATGGAATCTCATACTGTATCATCAGTATATCGTCGATGATGTGCTCTCAATTCTCACACGGTGATAGCCTAGAGATATGGAATTATACCACAAGCTCGTTCTTGAGTTCTTATCTATATGAGCCATTTATGCCAAAGAAATGGAACATTATTATACAACTCTCTTTGGTTGTAATGCGGGGACCTATCCTTTTAGGTATTTAGGCATCCCTATGAACCATAGACAACTCATGAATTCTGAATGGAGAAAGGTAGAAGAACGCTTTGAACAAAAACTATCTTGCTGGAAAGCTAAGTACTTATCCTATGGGGGGAGACTTGTTTTACTTAATTCAGTCTTAAGCAGTCTCCCAATGTTGATGATGTCCTTTTTGAGATTCCAAAGGGAGTCCTCAAGAGTCTTGATAAATTCAGATCAAGATTCTTCTGGCAAGGATCTACAGATAGACACAAATATAGACTTGCTAAGTGGAATATTCTATGTCGCCTCAAGGATCAAGGTGGTCTTGGAATTCTTGATTTGCAGATACATAACAAATGTTTATTGGCCAAATGGATTGTTAATCTTATAAACACCCCCATGGCACTTGGTAATCCTTGCTAAGGAATAAATATTTGCATTCCAAGACCCTAACCCAAGTATCACCTAAACCAAATGATTCTTATTTTTGGAGGCCTCATGCATATTAAAGATGAGGTACTTGCAAAAGGCTGTTTTCTTTTTTTTCTTTTGAGAATTACACAATTTAACGCAGACGCTCACAACACGCACGCGCACACTCACCCCTATGAACACACGCACGCAAAACCCTACCCCTATGAGCACCTCCGGGGGACTGGGCAACCCGGCAGATCTGGAGATTCTCGAAGTCACCATAGGCGCCTTTGTCGAATCCGACGGAACGTCGCTACCACTTAATGCATAACAGCGGTAAATCCTTAGGAAAATCCCGGGAAGGTCACGAGCACCTGGATTTGAACCCCGGTGGGTAGCGTCCCCACCGGACCGCCCTACCATTTCTTCGATTAAAGATGGAACCCGATTATATAAGGTTTTGGGATGATACTTGGTTTAGGTGATAAGCCTCTCAAACTTCGGATACCCAAGCTTATATAATATAGCTAGGGATAAACATGCAAAGTTTCAAAAAGTTATGTCCTCGACCCTCTCAATATTTCTTTTAGGAGATCTTTGGTGGATAATAACCTGTTGGATTGGCTTAGCCTTGTAGCACGCACCTCCAATGTGGCTCGTGGATGGATTTTTTTGAAAGGAAAAAACCACTTTAAATGGCTATTAACTAAGTCTGGAGTTTTCTCTGTCCGGACTATGTATCTTGATTCCATAGACACAAATCCACCCTTCCAACATAGGAGGATCTGGAAATGGAAAATACCTCTAAAAATAAAAAAAAAATTCTCTGGTTTGTCCAAAAAGGTGTCGTTTTTAGAAAAGACAATCTTGCTAGGAAAAATTGGAAGGGCGTCCAGAAATGTGAATCTTTGTAATTTGAAGGAGACTATCCAACATCTCTTTTTTTGACCCCATTTGCTAAAATGATTTTGGAGGATTATTTTCTATGCTACTAATCTAACACAACCAGTTTACTGTTAACCATTTGTTTGGTATATGACTTAGTAATCGAGAATAGACAGACTAAGCCTCTGATTTGGGTTGGTGTGGGCTGCTCTTTTTCCAGGTTATCCGGAGGTGTCGTAATGACAAGATTTTTAAAAAATTGAAATCTAATTCTATTATGCGGGGTTATTTTCAAAGGGAGCTTATCGGGCTTCCGTTTCTAGGCCCAACTACAACGTCTTGAGTAAACAAAAGAATCCCTCGTGTGTTTTGAGCAAGCGTTTAGAGATGGTTGCTTTAGAAATTTCAAATAGAGGGTGGAAACAACTTTTTCGCTTGTTATAATGCTCTTGTCGTTTTAAAGACATTGTGCTTCTCGAACTTTGTAATAATTGGTTGTGTACATCCACGGATGTAGAAGCGGATTGTATTATCCATTATCTAAAAAAAAATCTATATGAGCCATTTACAATTTATTGGCATGCCTGTCTTGATCGCTAGTCAAGAAAACATTTTTGTTCTACTTGTAATGCTGTCATACAGATCTGGGTGGGGCCACCACACCCTCCGCACCCTCCGCAGTCCTCACTCACCACGACTATTGCCAGCCATTCCCTGGCCTCCTCCGAGCCCTTGCACAAATCATGCTAGAACATGGGGACTGGGGGCATGCGTGCCTCCACTTTAGCCTATATGCCCAACGCATCCTCACCTCATTCCTATCAAGACAGAGGAATGAGGTAACGCACACAGCCAAAGCCTCTGCATATATAATTATCGATCACAAGCCAGAAGCCCTTTCATTTCAATCCATTCCAATTGGGCATTGGCTCTGGTTTTTTAGATAACGGAATTACATTCCGGCCTCTGTGGTAACGCACACAGCCAAAGCCTCTGCGTGACCACACACAACCAAACTTATTACAACATCTAAGAACAAAAAGAAACTTTTGAGTGCGTAAACATATATGTACTAAAGATCAACAAACATCCATAGCGTTGAAGAATTGAGATCCATGGAAACCACACCTCAGCGCACACCCGACGAGAGGCAAAGTGATGCTGCCTTCCGGACATCCCCACTGCAGCTTGACAACCGCCCACGCGATTCGATCCAAAAACCGGGTTGTGGATCAGATCTAGCGATAGATATGTCACCGACTCTATGTGATACCGGGTTGCCATGGTGCATTGCGGCGTCGAATAGTCGCCATTGGAGAAGCACCAGCCCCGGACAAAGAGAGGTCGTTGCTCATTGTTGGAATGTGCGAGCAACGGTCGCCGTCTTCGCCTCGGTGAGGATGGGAAGTCGACACCGGATCTGCGACCCCATCCTCTCCTCTTCGACCTCCACCTTGGGCACCCCACGTGTAGTTTATCGCCGAAGCCGCGTGAGGTGCTGCTGCCGACATCGGATATGCTAGCGGCGTGAGGTCCGAATCATGGGAAGACGGGCGAATTTTGGGGAGAGAACGGACGCCCGGGATCCAGCCGTCCTCCTCTTGAATTTTGACGGCTCGTCAAAAGCGCCGCCGTCGGCCCGCGAGGTGGGCCAAACCTGGAGATGGCAGCACCGTTCCACACAATATCGATGGCTTCGGATCGCTGCCGTTGGGGAAACGGGCCGCCATGCGCTACATCTTGAAGGCCGGTGCGTGTAATCCGCAAGAAGCTGGCGCTTCGGCGATTGTCGAGGCGGCCTCCTCCGCGTCGCCCAAGGGCGGATCGAGGGAGCTCCATCCGCGTTCCGCCCACCGGAGTCCCATCGCCGCGATCAGGGGAGAGGCCACGCGCCACCTGCCGGAGCCCCATTGTCGCGGATCAGGAGAGGTTGTTCGCGCAGCATGAGCTCGACGTGGACGAGATCAACGTGGAGACGGAGGCCGATTGGTTCGCTGCAGTCACGGATCAGGCTTCCTCGGCCTTGCGCAGCGCCATCCCGACGTCGTGCGCTCCTCCAGCAGCAGCTGGGACCATCGCCCTCATCACGGCATCGGAGGGTGGGCGAAGTCGATCGATGGATCGCCCTTCTCGATCGCGCCGGCCGGCGACTCTGTCCACCGCCCCTCGCGGATCGCAGCTCAGCGCACGCACTCCTAACGGTAGAGATTGTCCGCGCGCACATGCGGATCACATATCCCGCCCGGCGCCGGCCGGGCGGTAATGCTGCTGCTGCCTGTGCGATGCCACTGCGCTTGGAAAGGAGGGAAGATGGGGGAGGACAGGGATCAGAGCGGAGGAGAGGTGGGCAGCGCCGCCGGGCCCGGCGGTGGCAGCAGAGAAGGCCCCATCAGGCAGCTGTCGGGAGAGCCTTCCAAAAATATGAAAAGATATAGTGGTGCTAGTGTCACCGTCGCCAATCTCAGCTCTTCTCTCCTTGCGAGCATCCTTATAGGTCGTTCAGGAGGCCTCAGGAATATATGTGCTAGGCTACAGAAGCAACCAGAAGTCAGGATGTGAGGTTTTCAGTAAGCTTGCAGCCAAGTTATGGGCTTGTGAGGTATCAGGAGTGTTTGTATCACAGCTTTTCAAATCTCTTGCTAATAGAAAGGTAGACTTGTAGGCTCGTAGCCTAGAGATCATAGAAGTTGAATGAGGATTTGAGCAAGACCAAGAGAGTGTTCCTCTCGACTGAAGTGAAAGTACGGGCATCAAATTGTGATGTTGAGGAGGAAGTGGGTTGGTGATCCTTGATGCTACTTCTGTGATCTTGATGAAATTCCTTCTCACCTTTTTTCCAATGTGGTAGTACTGCCGAAGGCGGTTTGGGCAATAGTCGCCAGCTGCTTTGGGGCAACAAATGAGCCCAGATCCTTTCAACAATGCTGGTCGTTATGGTTTAAAAGGTGGATTCGGTATGGTAAACAGTTTCATCAACTTGGTATAGCGGCCATCTATTGAGGCGCCATATGGAAAACTCGAAACGAAGTCTGCTTTCATAACAAGTTGCTTAAAGATCCTGGTTCGATGAAGGAGAGGAGGAGGATGGAGGGACGGCTTGGTCTACATGATGGCTCCAGGAGTGATATCCAGCAGTAATGAAAGCCGGTTGTGGATGAAGATCAAGTGGCCAGGATATGGCTGGAAAAACACAGCTTGTAATTTGGTTTTGGTTTTCAAGTCAGACTTAGTCTTCTGCTATGTTTTTCTCTCCTGTTTATCGAACTCAAAACTCTTTAGTTTCATTTGTCTGAAATGGAAACGGGTCAACACAGTTTGAAAAAAAATTGTGATGTTCAGTTTTGTTTCCTTGGAAGGTGTGTATAGGCCAACAAGGTAAAGAGGAGGCGTGCATGCACCAGTCCAAAATGCCGAGGCCTAGATTTGCGCAATGGTGCCACTGACGAGGAATTGCTTGGAGTTGATCAAGTCTGTGCCAATGTCCGCTTAAATTATTATTTTTTTCGTGAATACGCGTGTGTGCTTATCTTTGTATTAGAAGGAAACAATTATATGTACAAGGGAGCCGCAAGCGGCGACACAAAATCAAGAAAAATGATTACATAATGGAGCTTGAACATTCTTCAGATAAGCTGGTCATGGCAGCACAGGCTCTACGCGTACGCTAAGGCGTTCAAGCCCTTTGCTCCAGCCTTGATCCAACGTTCGACCTCCAACTTGGCTGTTGTGGCCATAGCATTTCTGAAATAGCGGCGTTATGTTCCTTCCATAGATACAACAACACCAGCGCGACGAGTTAGTCCATTCCTTTCCAACGATCACCATCGAGCCCCATCTGCATCCTTCGCCACCACCTGATCGATTTTCGGGCTGTTGTCAGGGATTGGAGGGCAAGGGCTTACACAGCCAGGAACCATACCTCCCTAGAATATGAACATATGTGGTGATGATATGGCCTATGGACTCATCTTCTCGTTCACAGAGATAACAACTTTGTTGTGCGTCGAGCTTGTGTCTCCTTTTTAGGTCCTGTGTCCAATGTCGGCGTTTCAATGCAAGTCACAAGAAGAATTTAATCTTGAGCGGCACCGAAATCTTCTAGATCGGCTTGTGACCAGCGGGTGGGATGATCCTGCATGCAACATCTTGTATGTTGATTGTGCTAAATATTTTCCATCCACGCTCCATCGCCATACCGTGTGATCCTGTTCGTTGGATAGCTGGGTATTGCTTATTGTGCGCCACAGGTGAATGTAGTCAAGGATGGCCTGCGTGGGCATACCACCTTGGATGCAGCGAGCCCAGCACCTGTTCAACAAGCCCTCCCTAACTGTTTGTTGTCGTCTAACATGAGGAAACACCAATATGTAGTTGCATGGGGTGATGTCGGCAAAACATTCACCATGTATCTACCGATCCACCCATAAGTGCGTTAATTCTTCATTAACAAAGGCAGCCATGTTCATACAGTCACCTCTGTTAATATTTTAATAGACAATGCAGGCTTCTTAAGGTGTTCGGCTCTGTTATTGCTCCATTGACAGAGGTTAGTGTTAAACAATGTATTATCTCGTGTCCTAGTTTATCCTCTGGTTAGTTAGTTGGATAGGATAGACTAGACTAGACTTGTATCTCAAGTAACTTGTAACACAATATGCAATCTTTGACTTGTTGTAAGCACCATGGTAGAGGCATTTTCTACCTATATAAACGCGTAACCTAGCACCCCAAAAGGTATCCCGTTCCTCCCATTTTCACATGGTATCAAAGCCTATTTCCAATCAGAAATCATCCATGGCTTTCACTTCTTCCTCCTCCACGCTCTCGACTGCACATTCCCCGACCACATTCTTGTCGTCGGTCTCGAAAAAGCTCAACCGCACAAACCACCAATCCTGGAAAGCACAAGTTCTTGCAGCGCTGAGAGGAGCCCAACTTGCCGATTGGCTTGATGCCGATAGCAAATCGTCCTCAGCTACCTCCTCACCAACCTCCACAAGGAGATCCTCGCCACGTCAACATGGAGACCAAGGTCAGAGGAGCATGATGGACCGCAATCAAGGCACTTTTCGCGTCTCAGTCTCTTGCCAAGATCATCACGCATGGCACTCATGTCGGCCACCAAAGGTACTTCCACTGTTAGTCTATACTTTAAAAAGATCAAAAGTGTAGCAGATGAGATGGCGGCGGCAGGCCGCAAGCTCGAAGATGAAGAGTTCGTGTTCTACGTGCTGACAGGGATGGATCAGAATTTTGATTCAATCGTGTCGGTCGTGGCAGCACAAGTCGAGCCCATCACCATTTTCGAGTTACACACCCAGCTGGTCACCCATGAGCAGCACTTGGAGATGCACAATGGAGGCAACCAGTCCTCCGCAAACCTTGCCACCAAAGGCAAGGGTGGTGGGGGAACTTCACTCATGGAGGACGTGGTGGCAGAGGCCACAATGGTGGCTGTGGCAATCGTGGGGGCTTCACCCGCGGTGGAGGCAACATTGGCGGCGGCGGTCGCAGCTCGTTCCAGCCCGGGGTCTACTGCCAGATCTGTGGCAAGGAAGGACACCCGGCTCAACGCCGTTTCAAGCGGTTCGACTCCAACTATAGCGGACCTCCACAAAAGTCTGCGTCGAACATCATGACCTCCTAGTATGGCATCGATACCAACTGATACATGGACGTCGGCACCACCGACCACATCACTGGCGACCTGGAGCGCCTAAGCTTCCACGAGAAGTATCATGGTGGCGAGCAGGTGGACGCTACCAATGGTTGAGGTATAGACATCATGCACATTGGACATAGTTCATTACACTCCCTTCCAGCAATCTTAGATTGAATTATATTCTTCATGTTCCCAAAAATAGAAAGAACTTGCTATCTGTCCATCGTTTTACAAATGATAGTATTGTGTTTGTTGAATTTCATCCATAACATTTTGCGGTGAAGGAGTAGGAGACGAAGAGAATGCTCCTCAGAGGTAGGTGCGAAGGAGGCCTCTACCCGCTGTGATCATCTAAAAATAAATCCGCGTCTTCAAATAAACAAGTCCTCAGGGTTGCTAGATCGACGACGTCTCTATGGCATAATAGGCTAGGGCACGCTTCATCTCAAGTAGTGAAAAGTGTTCTTAGTCGCCATAAGCTTTCTTTTGTGTCATACCCCATTTCTGAGGTTCCTTAATCACACGTATTTGCGACAGGATCATGCACAAATTCGCCTAATTAATTACATATATGATATCAAAAACTATACTTTTATTACTATTGAGGAAAATATGATACATGGTTTGGGTTTACATGACTCGCCCATAGGCCTAACATCTTAAACCTATTAGAGATCCTACGCAACACCTATCATAGGGCGCCATTCCTGCAGGCAAGCTTGTAGTGCAGACAAACCCTGAACTTACTCCTATGGAACGATCCTATATCGTGATCACAACTTCTTTACGTAGCTTCTTTGTGATCACCTCCGTCTTTAGGTGTCTTGTGGTCTCATCCTCGTGACGTCCTTCATAGCTCGTATGTCCACACATCTCATAGATGGCATCTCTACGCCCAACTAAACAATTACGTGGAAGATCACATAACATCTACACCAACCGGACCATGGGGCCACTCTCCCCATGTTCGCTCCTGATAGATCATTTGCCTACGCCGGCCACCTTGGTTCGAAATTATACCTCAACCCAACGGGGTTTGGAATCAAGTCATCCCATAATGGCTTGTGGTTGTACATAATATCTTACTAGGTAGAAGGTCCATGAACCAGTCCTTAGGGAGGCGAGTATCTCTCCGTAGGAACCCCTCACGATGATTCCCGGTGTGGTATTTAGGCTCTACCAGACTACCACTACTCACCTCTTTCATTGGTTAGGTTCATTTTATCATTATAATTCAATAGCAATTAACATCATGGCTATTATCGTATGTCCACACATCTCATAATAAAACTTGAGTACTTAGCTCCTCTACAATCTCGAGCACCTAGCAGGATATAATCTCTGACTTGTTGTAAGCGCCACGGTAGAGGCATTTTCTACCTATACAAACACGTAACCGGGCACCCCAAAGGGTATCCCGCTCCTCCCATTTTCATAGTTAGCACCTTAAGACACCTATCTCTGTTAACTAGCGATGTCTTTGGGGACTCTACAGGTGACCTGTCCCTACCCCCGCTCACGAGTCATTACACATAACCAATGGTACCTTGGTGATTCAGGACCTTTGTCCAGGAGGTTTGTATGACCTTCTCTTGCCACCCTTCGTTAGGAGTCCATCTCAGGCCAGTCTCTATGTGGAGACCTTCTTCAGTTGGTTTTTCTCGAGAGGTCTACACTTTCCTCCGTTTATCGGGGGACCTCTGCACAGAACCTCCATTAGGGCCCCTCCGCATGAGAGGTTCACCCAGGAGCTACCCTTAATCAAGGAGTCTTCTACTCGATCCTGCTTGGGACCCTTGTCCCAACAGCCCAAATAAGAACACCTGTTAACAATGTGTAAGGCTCCCAAACATTGCTAGCCACGATCACGACCATCTTCACTCGCCACGACCATTGCTAGCCATTTCTCAGCTTGCCGCGCTCTTGCACAAATCTAGGCTGGAGGATGGGGATTAGGGGCATGCGTGCCTCCAATTTAGCCAGTTGGCCAATACGCCTCCTCTAACCATCCATGAGAGTCTTCGGTCGTGACACCAACACTCCTGACGCCTCACAAGCCCATAGCTAGGGTGAACATCACATTCTGAGTTCTGGCTGCTTGTATCCTAGCTCCTACATTTTTCCAAAGGCATTGGGCAAGACTTATAAGGCTTTGCCTTTCATTAGCTTATGGATAAAATTAAATGAAATGTTCTTCTGTGGAATCATGTGCACTGAAAAGCAATTATAATGCCCACATGGACACTACAGAGAAGTGGCACAGCGGGCATGTTGAAATATTAATCCGGTTGTCATAATAACTACACTTTATTTCCTCTAGCTACTTTCAGTAATCAGAGATAACAGAGACAATGCTTCCAGCAATCCATTTTTGCATCTCAAAAATATCATAATTCAGAAGTGTAAGCAATTCATTTGACATAAGCACTAATTTATGATTGTAAGCAATTAGTCTTTATAAAAAAAAATACTTGGCATATAATTCTCGACCAGAAGCCCCTTTCATTTTTTTTTTTTTTTTTTGGAGAAAACTGAAGCCCCTTTCATTTGAAGCAATTCCAATTGGACTTTAAAAAATTGGTTTGATATTTGTCAAAACGTAGCCTGTTCACGGTTCCTTGTAGGGTGCAGGCCGCCGTTCGCCATGTTAGTTAAAACTACTGAATAATTGAGTCCATTGTAATCTAGATATTCACTACTACATGATTGATTTTGCGAGGTGTTCGGTTTTTATTTTCCGTGGCGGGCATTTTAAAACCGCCACGTAAAATAGCTGGCCCAGCAGCCCCGGCCAGAAACAAAAACCGCCACGGTTATCGATTAACCCGTGGCGGGCATTGTAAAAATAACCGCCACGGTTTTAATCTTAACGTGGGCGGTTATTTTACAATGCCCGCCACCAGAATCGATTAACCGTGGCGGTTTTTATAAAATGCCCGTCACGGTTAACACGTTCACGTATATATAGCCCCACGGACCCTAACTCAACTCACTTTCGGTCGCTCTCTCACCCCCTCCCCCCGCCCGAGCCCCGTCCCTCCACCCGCGAGGCATCTCCCTCCCTCCCTCTTCACTCCTCGGGCGCGCGGCCGGCCATGTCTCCCACGGCGGCGCTCCGGCCGGCGCATCCGCAGCCTCCCTTCCCTTCAACTCTAGCGGCACGGTAGAGGTCGGATCCGTGGCGGCACGGCGGGCCCACGGCGGCTTCCCTCCCCTTCAACTCCGGCGGTGCGGCGGAGGCCGGATCCGGTGGCGGCGCTCCGGGCGAGGCGGCGCTGCTCCAAGGCGGGACGGCGGCGCGCTCCAAAGCGGGCGAGGCGGCGGTGCTCGTCGGATCCCTCTCCCTCGACCGCGCCCGAGGCGGATCCGGGCCCCGGGCGGTGGATCCCGCCTCCCCAGCCGGCGGCGGCGGCCGAGCCGCGGCGGGATCCGGTGGCCGAGCATGGGCGGATCCGGCCTCCTCCGAAAGGTGGGTTTGCCGGGCGCAACGGCGCGGCGCGCCCCCCTCGCCGTGGCGTCCCTCGTCCCTCCCACCACCACGCCGACGCTGACCTATACGCGAGCCCAGATCCGGGCCCATTTGGGCCTGGATCTCGGTTTTTTTTTTTATATATTTTTTTATTTTGTTTACCATGGCGGGCATTGTAAGAAGACCGCCACGGAAAATAGGGATACCGCCCGCGGTTAATCTATTTTTGCGTGGCGGACATTTGCCCGTCCCGGTTAATCGTTCGATTAACCGTGACCCTAGCTGCGTGGCGGTTTTAATGTCCGCCACGGAAAATCAAAAAAGTCCACCACGGAAAATCATTTCAGTAGTAGTGATTAGCTAGATCATGTTTAGGATCAGGAGGTCGGTGAGTTAGTTGAGATTGGGCGTGGACCGGGGCGTGCTCGGCCACGACATAGTCAGGGATGTTGAGTCCTCGCGGACGAAACGTGCTGCGCCGCGTAGCGTCCGTCGCGGTGAAATGACGAGGCGTTCATCATGTTCTCGTGGCGTGGGGGGCTCGGAGTCTGTACCTCGAGTGTGTACAAATACCAAAGAGTAATGAACGTCCAAGGTTGCTGGTGGCAACGCCATTAACTTGTTTCCCCGTGTGAATTTCCATATAGATCTAGCTCTCGCTCGCCGCGTTGATCACGATCACCACGTCATTTTCGTCAGCGACGTTCACTGTTCATCGATGCGATCTAGCTCCAACAGGCCATTGCTATTACTGTTGTTGCCTCGTGCACTGCTGTGCCCACCCCTGGGCATTGGCTCTGCTAGTGTCACTGTCTCCATCCTCGCTCATGTCATCTTGGTTGTCATCCATGCTTTGCAACCTCGGATGGAGCCGTCGTCGGGCACTCATCACTGAACATTGCGTCGTTGGGCACTCATCCAGTTCTTTGGCACTGCTAGCACAACCACCAGACAACTACAACCGCAGACATTTTGTAATACAGCTTCTGCACAATTAAGATATGTTTCATAATTTTCATGGGTAGTCAACCAACTAAACATCATTATTCACTCAAGAAACCTCTGTGTGTAGGCACCAGGCACTTGATTTGCATGGCCTGGCAGAGGATCACTTGCCTGACACAAGCAGTTAAACCGGACATGAACCAAACATGGCACAGGCACGGTACAGGCATCAGACTGGCCAAGCAAAATCGCTCAGGCTCCTAACCAAACAAGCTCAAGTGCCTTTCTGAATCATGTCAAATAATCACATCGAGATTAATAATACACCTGTACTACATTGATTCGCGCTTCCAGAAACGGATTGCGAGACGGAGCATCTCTCATTACTCAAAGTAGCTAGGAAATACAGTATCATTATTATTATTATGATGACTGAATTTTTTTTTGAAGGATTCAGTGGGGGAAACCCCCACCTAATCTTTTTTCATTGAATAATAAAAAAGGGTAGAGTTTACAATGCACGAGCTGTGCTACAAAGATTTTGGAGTTGTCACAGCTCAAAAGAAAAAAGGAAAAAATCTAGGGGATATTCTCCAACCACAATTTTAATTGGTCCGCAAGGCTCGCCTTGGCTTTGATACAAATCAAATCCATTTGACCTTTGAAGTGTCTGCTCCAATTTGCATAAGTGCATTGTTTGCTTTCAAAAATGAGGTCATTCCTCATATTCCAAATGGACTAGCATGCTGTTATCAAAATCTCCCTAAAGAAAGATGTTCCAAAATCAATTCTGGCCTGAATCAGCATGTCCAGGGGAGGAAGAGAAAGATTCCAATTAATCCCAAGCACTATCCAGCAAGCTTCACTAAATGGACACTCAAAGAATAAGTGCCAAATAGTTTCCTCAGTATTAGAATTGCATATAGCACAAGAATAACTAGGCAAAACCATATTCTTCCTTTTGAGCATACTTCTAGTATTCAATCTATCTCTCAGCAAAAGCCAGAAGAAAAATTTGTGTTTACCCAAATTGGATCCCTTCCACATCCATTCAAAAAGAGGAGATGCCACCTGTTCTCCCAACAAAATTCTGTAAGCCTTTTTCGATGAGTATAGTGAGGAATTCCAAACATAACTCCAGTGATCAATGTCTTCTGAATCCCAGTTTAAAGATTCCACTAAATTTAAAAGAAGATCCGGTTCAGTGTGTGCTTGAGTCGAAAGAGGCAAGAAGAAAGTGCTGTCCAAACCATGATCCATGAAAAATTTAATTGAGCATTTCTTCTTTTTGACAAAAGAGTATAGAGTTGGAAATTTTTCATTCATACAGGGCTCAAACCAATTATCTAACCAGAAGAGGATAGAAGCACCAGAGGCTGGCATGCAAATGGTAATCCTTCTGTAATCTGGATATAACTTTAGAAGATCTCTCCACCAAAAAGGATCCAACAGGGCTCCTAGCATGAGGAGGGTATTACTATTTGAATAAAATTTCTCCCAAGTTAAGTGAACCCAAGGAACATCAGCATGGTTATAAAATTTATCCAAAGGACTTCATGAGCAGAGCTTTATTTTGTGCTTCAATATCAATAATACCAAGGCCCCCTTGGATTTCCAAGCAGCTAAGCATTTTCCTCTCTTGGTTATATCACCCTCACTCCACAGAGAATGTTTTCTATATTAATGTATTAACATGCAACTTCACTGTAGTGTCCATGTGGGCATTGTATTATTGCTTTTCAGTGTACGGATGAGCAATATTTCATTTTATTATATCCATGAGCTTATATAAAGCAAAGCCTTATAAGTCTTTCGGCAGGCCTGAGGAAAATATATGTGCTAGGCTACAGAATCAACCAGAAGTCGGGATGTGATGTTTTCAGTAAGCTTGCAGCCAAGTTATGGGCTTGTGAGGTACCAGGAGTATTTCTGTCACAGCTTTTCAATTCTTTTCTTAAGAGAAAGGTAGAGTCGTAGGCTGGAGACGTTGAATGAGCAAGACCAAGAGAGTGTTCCTCTCGAGTGATGTGAAAGTACGGCATCAAATTGTGACTTTGATGACGAAGTGGGTTGGTGATCCATGATGTTACTTCTGTGATCTTGATGAGACTTCTCACTTTTTTTTTTTTCAATGTAGTACTGCCAAAGGCGGTTTGGGCAATAGTCGCCAGCTGGTTTGGGGCCAAAAATGTGCCCATATCCTTTGAACATTGCTGGTCATTATGGTTTGAAAGGTGGATTCCTTGTGGTAAACAATTTCATACTTTTGGTATAGTAGCCCTCTGTTGGGGTGCCATATGGAAAACTCGGAACAAAGTGTGCTTTGATAACAAGTTGCTTAAAGATCCTGCCTCATTTGTGTGCTATGCTTGTGCTCCAATGGCTTATTGGGCAGGCCTATATTTCTAGAGAATGTAACAAAGGAAGCTCTGGAGGCGATGCTACAAATTACTGCTCTAGAGGCTGCGTCTGCAGGATGACTCCAGGAGCGATATGCAACAGTAATGAAAGCTGGTTTTGGATGAAGATTGAGTGGCCAGGATATGGCTGGAAAAACAGAGCTTGAAATTTGGTTTTGCTTGTCAACTCAGACTTAGCTTCATCTTTCTTTTTCCTGTTCTGATGGCCCATAAGTGGCATCCCTTTTGGCCCTCTGTTGCCAATGGTAGATGGTGGTGGGGTCCGGTTGGTAAGGTGCTAGGCCGTGTTTCCTTTTTCTCTCCTGTCTATCAAACTCAAAACTCTGTATTTCAGTCTGTCTAAAATGGAAATGGGTCAACTCGGTTCGAAAAAAAAGATTGTGATGTTGAGAATTGTTTCCTTGGAAGGGGTTGTATAAGCCAACAGGGTAAAGAGGAGGTGCATGCTCCATTCCAAGTTGTGATGTTGAGATTTGTGCAAGGGCACGACAGGTGAGGAATTGCTGGGAATTGATCAAGTCTGTGCCAACGTCCGCTTGAATTTTATTTTGGACGTGCAGTCTGTTTTTTGGACTACTTTGATTTCAGGACATTGGCACACTGCTATGTTCTATTCGCTCTCTACCCACTCTATAGGATCTGACCTCCCTTATATTTTGTGGTAGATCGGGTACAAGATGCTTGTAGAGTTTGTGTCTCACGGTCTACCTATGCGGAGTCCGTAGAGGCCTTGTCATGAATCGTGAAGATGTCTCCGAGCCAAAGAAGTTGTGGGCGTTGTCCGGCTACTCTGCCCATTTTGCTGGCTTGAACAAGTCTCCCACAGGTACACCTTCTGGAGTCTTCTTGCATTGGTGGCAAGGGAGGCCAGTTTGAGGAGCAGATGTGCATGGGCCCGGATGCCCCTGAGCCACTTCAGGCCACGAAGGAGGATTTTTCTTATTGGGTCATGCCCCGTGTGTGATCTATCAGGGAGCAGTAGGCAAGGCCGCGCCCAAGGAGTAGCTCCTCGGAGCCTGAGCCTTGGAAAGGATGAGGGCGGAGCCAAGGGTCTGGTCCAGGACTCGACAATCGGGAGCCCAGGGCTCGTGTGAGCCCCCGAGCTCAACGTAGAGGCGCAAGCATGCTTGGGCTCGGCCATCCCCCTTGGCCTAATGGCGCGCGCGAGCGCAACCGATGGTTGTGGCCCCAGCTATCCTAAAGGGGTCGGTCGGGGGATCTCACAGTCGGGAACACTTACCCCGAGGATTAACGTACCCATATATGTTAGGATCTCGACACCAACACACCTTGAATCGGCTGACCTTTCCTTTGTCCTCCTGAGCATGGATGACTACAGAGCACCATGCTTAGGTGACGAAGAACTCTAAGTTCTCACGCAGCAAATTTAGCCGAGTAAATATAAACAACTCTTACTCAGGTGATCAAAATGCCATGAATTTACACAAAAGAAACAAAAAATTAGAATATGCATAAAAGGAGCATATGAAAGAAAAAACAAATTCCCTACGGACACCTCCATGAAAAAACAAGATCAAAACCTCCCCCTTGAACAATGAAGTTTCCTTGAAGAAATTAGACTTGTTCACAATACTAAAATCTGTGTGGATGAGGCTATAGAGGATGAAGAGGGAGTGGTTGGGCTGCTTTATAAGGCAGCTGCCTCTGTTAATCATGATTCATGAATATACACATATGTCTGAAGGTGTTCACCTCTATTAATTAATCAATGCTTTAACTGCACTTATATTAATTAATTAATTAATTAATCATGAATTAACTGCCACTTACCTATAGCGTCCATGTGGCCATTATATTGCTTTTCAGTATACATGATTGCATGGATGCACAATATTTGTTTTATACATGAGCTTATAAAAGGTGCCTGCTGAAGCCATCGGAAAAACTATAGGTGCTGGGCAACATAAGCAGACCTCTTCGTTCCGTGTTCATTTTCAACCATCTACTTCCTATGAATCCTATAATCAAACTAAAGAGTGTCCCCTGGCAGGATGTGATGTTTCCGGTATGCATGCAGCCTTTTAGCTTGTGAGGCATCAGGAGTGTTTGTGTCACGACTCTGTTCATCTCACTGAGACACAGGACGAAATAAGGTACATTGTGGAGTGGTGCCTTGAGAAGAGTATGGATCAACTGGGTAAAGGGGCATATTGCAGGCCTGCAGCTCTGCATTGGATACGGAACAGAGAATTGTATTTAGATTTTTGACTTGATGGACCTGATCAGTAGGGGAAGAACAGAGTCTGGGTTGTTTGAATGCTTTGTGTGTGGGAGCTGCTACATAGGCACTCAGACAGTGGAGTTTCGGAAGCCGTGTTCTCCAAGTTTGCTGTAGCAATTGTACCTCTTTCTTTACAAAACTTCATAGGCACTCCTACATCCACTTTGCTAGATCTCTTGTGTTGAAGGTTTACTAAATGTCAAAAGATCATGCTTATTACTTTCGACAAGCCAAAAAGATTATCTGGTGCCTTATTTTAGTACCACTATAACTTTTTATGTTTTATTTTTCAATTAGGTTTTCTTATTTTTAATTTCTTTCTTCAAACACCTTTGTGGCCTTAGCATAGAAACAAACATTATTTCACACCGATGTTTTAAGAGTGTACTTGGTAGGGGTCCAAATTCACGTTAAAACTATTTAGATCTAGCATCTCTCAAAAAATGTTCAAACGACGAATCAAAATTATTTCATATGATTGTCAGTTGGATTTTGATTCACAAAAATATTTTTTTCATAAAAATCTGAAGTTTTTGCGCCTAAAGAACATCTTAAAGACAACAAAATAACTTGTTCGACCTAGGTTACTAGCACAAATGGGGCAAGAAACAGAATCGTATGATACACATTTGTTGAATGTTTCTCCTTGCATTTATAAGCATAAAAACAGGAAATTATACAAGTGATTCTCAAGCTAAATGTTCTTTTCCTAGTCCATCTAGCAGCAATTCTAGAGATTCACGCTATAATAGGAAATGATCAGTATATAGTGCTTGTGTGTAGCTATGCCAGCACACTAAAGCAGAGTACCAAAATCAGTATATAGTGCTTCCTTCTCTTGCCATTTTGTTTCGGTGGGCTTCTCAAGAACCCAAAAACCATGTATGTGAACAACTCACTAGTAGATAGAGACGGTTTTCAATCACTGTTAGGACCCCATTTAGTTACCGGGACTAAAAGCCCATCTTCAAGACAAAAAACAATATTTAAACCTAGAACCTCTTGGTAGATGCATAGCTTACTTATCAACTCAACTATAAAACATGTGAGACATAGTCCTGGATGCTCTCCTTTTGAATTCACTCGTGAGTGACCTTTAGTCAAGGTTGGTGACACCAACCGAGAGGTCCTGTTGCCATACGAGAATTTTGGATGCAAGATTAATGCTTATATTAGTCCCGGTCCAATTATAGCTGAGACTAATGTGTGGTGAAACCGAAAGTCCTTTCTCTACTAGTGATTGTTGTTGTCCTGGGTACATGGCACTCACCTTATGCTTTAATTTTAACACTGAAAACCTTGTCCCTCGCATACTTATTGTAGAAAATGGACACCGTGGGTTATGTATATATACCCAGATCAGCTAAAGAGTGACGGACGATAAAATGGAACAAAATGATGAATCACTGTTTTCATTTTGTTCTACCATAGCATTAAATTAATTGTTGAATGGTGCTGTGAAACAGTTTAGGGATGAAATGAAATACTCTGATTTCTGATGCATGCATTGCAAATGGTACGTTACACTGGATTTTAGATAGACAACTCATTTTGTGTCCCTGAAATACTGATTTTTGATAGACAACTCATATTACCCCATAACGTTTAAGTTGTGGTACAATAGGATATTTATTTCACCGACCATCGTCCATGTACATAGAGATACAGGTGCCTACCTGTTTTTTTTTATTGCGGACTATATATAAAGTTGTAGACAAAGTGAGATCAGTGTGTGGCAGTGGCTTATGTATGCACTCATGAGAGATAAGGCTTGGGAGGCGTAGGGAATTCCCAAGTACTAAAGTTGCATAGTGGTGAACGTCTTCCATGTAAACCTCGTGGTTCAAGTGAAGAAAATTGTGGGTAATATATGCTGTAGCTCTTTTCTTTCTTCCATTTAAACTTTGGTCCTGGTTTTTCACCTTTTCAATAATTAAGTGTATGTATGACTCGAAACAAAATAAACTTTCCTATTTACGGATGAGGAGAAGTTCTGTTGATCACTAGTTCGAAAAGAAAACTTTGCTTCATCCCTCGGTCAAACACCTCCAGCCCGCCGCGCCTTGGTCGATCACTGGAGAAGGAAGGATATATCGGCAGAAAAGAAAGGGCCATGTGGCCGTAACTAGCAGATTAAGCAATATTTTTTTCTTTTCCTATTTTAATTAAGTAATTAGTTAATTCAAAAATTAGGTGGTCAGATTTATTTGAGGTATTACCTTCTAAGTAAGTAATGACAGTAACATAGCATTATCCTATCTAACCTTCAACAAGCAAATATTTACCAACCAAACAAGATCAACTAAAGGACTTGGCCCATGCGAAAAGGTCTCTCCTTGTGGTTAGAGCACCAGAGTGGCATCGAATAGGCCTGGGTTTGACTCCCCTTGTGAGTGAATAAAATATGTCTGAAATAAAAAAAAAAAATTACAACTTTGGTAAAAAAAGGATTTGGCCCATGACACATGAAAGATGCATCATCAAATCAGGATATGCGCACATGTGTACTGCTTTAATTCAATAAGTTCTCTTCTGATATTAATTTAGATAAGCGAAATATGTTTTGCCTGGGCCATGTCTCTCAGTACTCAAAGTAGGGAATACAACAGTCAATGAATTTAATGTTTTAACATGTGCATGGTACACAACTACAGACACAGAGGCATTATATTTCTTAGTATATGATTTGCCCAGACAAAAAATATTTTCTTTTTTATCCATGACCTAATTAAAATGCCTAAAGACTTGTATGTAATTCTCGACACAGGACCTAATTAAAATGCCTACAAGACTTGTATGTAATTCTCCACACTGTATATATGTAATTCTCGACACACTCCCTACGTCAACTCAGATGATAATTGCTGCTGGGCCGAATGCCCCCATCACTGCTGGAATCCAGAGTAGTTTAACAGACCGACCTTTGTGATGGATTTCAATATAAATAAGCAAAGCGCGATATAAAACCAAGCCAGAGGGGTGGGTCAATCTCTTAGTCTAGAATATATGATTGTCATCTTTAGTTGAAATATATGTGTGTCGCAAATGATGACGATGTCCATCGTGATGTAGCGGACGTTAATGACAACCATCGAGCCTAATCAAGAGTCTACCTATGTGATACACTGATATCACGAGTTAAACCACCACACAAACTTTTCAGCCATTAGAACCTCAGCTTTGGAGAACGCCTGTGCGGCTCACGTTACCTTGTTGGGTGTAAATCTAACTACTGCCTCACAGCTGCCAACATTTGTTCCAAGGCTCAATCTCTTGTAGAACAAAGAGAAAAAAATAATCAAAATGTGCTTAGGTGACTTATTACTTCGTCTCTGACAAAATTATATATTTCAACCTTCCATCTGTTTGCATTTCATTAAATTAAACGTGTTGGAACTTTGTATGGCCGGCTGATTCTTGAGGATGCAGCTATGACAATAATCATCCCAAGGCACCCCTACAATTGCTAACTGTTGTTGCAGTGAGCCATACACAGATATATGTAGGCTAGAGGTCAGTGCCTCCTGTTTACATTAAAAAAGCAGGGCAATCCTCACTCAAAAGTACATCTTGAACTAGAAATATTAATGTGTCAACATATGCTACAAGGATCCAACTTCATGATTATGCAATGGGCGTTACCTACAAATAGTAGGCTACAATGATGCACACTAAATGGAGCCCCCAAAAGTACTTTCATCTTGTAGGTTACGTCTTATGATTGCACTGTAGGGAGCAGAGCACATGCTTTCTTAAGTTTGCGATATGCATGTGTGTGGCGCAGCATACAATTGAATGCTTGATTGGATCAGCGAGTAGGCTGGGGTATATTATAAGATGATTGTTATGATAGAATGCAACATGCAATGGGACGCCAAGGTAGAAGCATCGAAAGTGAGGAAGGCCACCTGCTGGAGGGTGGAAATGTTCTTTGATATATCAAAGATGCTTAGCATATGCTACATAGGCTTAGGTGGTGTCTGGAATTCAAAACCTTCACTAAATCCCCGATAATGGTGAAATATAATGCAGCGAGAAGCCCCAAGTGTAAGGCTGCTGGTTTCGTCCTTCCTCAACACTGGTTTCCTCCTTGAAGGATGACCCATGAAGACGAAGAACTGTGCTCTCTAGCTAAGGTTATGAGTTGTGGAGGAGGCTGAAATTTGGACATCATGTGGCTCTCTAGGATTAATCGGTCCCAATTGTCAATTTGTCATGGATTGGACGTAATTTTTCTTGCTCCCTTTTCTCTTGGATAAGCCAAGGCTACTGAACTTGTTCTTGTACTCTATATTTGTTTATCTCCCTCCTATTAATGAAAAAAATGCTACTAGCACGCTTGGTAAAGGAGTTGATCACAACCATCGAGGAGGTTCCATCAGGACGAAGATGGAAGGAATCTGCATCCCGATGCAGCCAATAACGTCTTTCCTCTGCAAGGCCAGGAAAGCCATTCCATATTATAAGATGATCGTGCATTATGATAGAATTCATGCAATGGGTTGCCAGGGTAGAAATGTTCTTGAATATATCAAAGACGTTTGCATAGCTAGATAGGTTTGGGTAGTATATGCAATTCAAAAGATTCATAGAAACTCAGATGTAGCAAAATATAATGCAGCGAAGCATCAAGTGTAAGGTTATTGTTTTCGTCCTTCCTCCAGACTGCTTTCCTCACTGAAGGATGAACCCGAAGACGAAGTGTGCTCTCTAGCAAAAGCTGATCTGATCGATGAGTTGTGGAGGAGGAGGATGAGTAAAAAAAGTCAGCCGCGAACTAGAAACTGAAATGTTGTTTGTAGAGACCATACATGATTGCAATTAGGACTGCACTACAGCCTGCACGCGCAGGTTTTCTGCCTTCCGCCTGCACATTTCTATTTTTGGAAAGATCCCCCACCACTTTCCTTTTATGGCAAATTTGCTACTTGCTGTGGTCTGCTTGCTATATCGAGGCGAGAGGAAGTTCAGGCATCCCATAGTTTTGCGCCAAAAATTGAAGGGCTGACGCTCTTTGATGCTTTTTGAAAAAAAAAAAAGAACTTATTTTTACATGCAAAATTTTCACATATAAAAGGGTGACGCTTTTGGATGTTTTTTTAAAAAAATTACATGCAAAATTTTCACATCAAAATTTTCCCACCGTAAACAACAAATACCTAGGAAATCACATTTCATAGGAAAATCACCCATGTAATCACAAGGATCATGAAGAATGTCACATACATTCAAGAGTGAAACATTCATCTTGAGCCAAAAAGTATCAACGGGAACACATATTCAAGTCGGATTAACATGTTCTACATTTCCTCCCATCACATCTCCTTCCAAGGTTCTCCCCTTTTCATTTCTTACTACTTTTCTTTGTATATCTTGTGATGGGTATTTTCTAGACATTCAAGAAAGTCACGTATTGGTAGTTGTCTACATATGTTCACATATTGCTAGGAAGTGACAATTTGCTAGAAATTCACGCATCGCTACACATTGCTATAAAGTCCGCATTTGCTAGGTTTTGACAGATTTGCTAGGTACATGTCTTCATATCTTGAGATCTGCTGGTGCCTTCTCACTTTGTTGTCCGACATGTAGGAAAAAAACAACATTAGTGCATATTAGATCTATGATTGTTAAAATGAACAGGCAATGCGAATAATGCTTACATAGAGAATACACAAACTAGCAGATTTATACCAGATTGTAGCTTGCTTGCATATAAAAATACACATACTAGCAAATTGAAACTAGCATACCAGATTTATACCACATTTGGAGAATACCCTAATATGTTCATGTGCTAATTTCAACTATCCAAGTGCTTATGTAGAATCTGAAGCTTTTTAGTTTGTTGTACATACACAAACAATAGTGTCATTTTCGGTTTCTATGGTAGGTTTCATCCTAAAATGATCTTGAGCCACAACTTTGGAGCCCTTACGCGCAAACTTGGCATTGATGCAAGGCAATGGGCAAAATGGCAAAACTTTTGCATCCTCCTGATAGCCATGCAAAGATGTGTGGTTGCGGCTTTTGCTTGTGGCGATAAATTCATAATAGATCAGCTAGCGATCAAGGACAACATGAGGATCAACTATTTGGTACTGTATGACCAAAGTATACAAGAACAACTTACTCTTCACTAGTCATTTTGTCCGGTTAGAGAGTTTGGGTTTTAGTAAATGATAACTGAAGTATCTAACAATGAATATGCTATAGAAAGAAAAGTTGAGGTAATCAAATATGTTTTGTCATCTTCTTAAACAAATGGATGGTTGCTGAAATTTTTTTATTTTCAAAATAAGGTTAAAGATTAAGTGTGCTCACTATTGGATTTATTGCCTTTTTGGTTTTATTTCATAAGTCGACTTCTCAAAAAATGTTTCTTAGCATATGTAGTGTATATATTTAGACTTTATTTGTTTGTTACCATAAGATACCCACAATGCACACCATAAGCTGCTTTGCTTTTCATACGTAAATGCCTTGTGCATCATACTAAATTGCTAGTTTTTATTCCCACGCACACAGGTGCACCATATAGTTTTAATGCCCTCCATGATTTTGTTGCAGCTTTTTCCTAGCCTTTGGTCTCCCAAACTCCTCATTGAGTCCATTACCTCAAATATTTTTCCCCTAGGTTTAGAACCAAGAACTAGTAGTGTCCCGTATGCGTGATCCGTTGTTTCCCATGGCCTCAAGCACGTGAAACATTACCTATGTTGTTTTTTTTGTTGACATCTCGTTAGTAACACAACAAATCTGAATATTGTGAATTTTAGGAAACCATTCATATGTGAACACACCATCCGGCGGTGGGTCGAGGTTGTTATCGGCAGACGCCTGAATACGCGAGTCACCTGATTCCTATCAAGCTGGCCCGATTGGTTGCACGGTGCGCCAAAAAAATGGAGAAAAAGCCAAAACACAATTACAAAACTGCTAATGGGAAGATGTAAATATACTTGACTGTGAAAAGAAAAAAAATGCTAAAGGAAAAGGGGTAGTCTACAACTAGCTAAATTATACTACCTAAGGTAGTGGTGAACACAAGGACCAATTGTAACATGTACTATATTAAACAAGAATGCATATAGAATCTGACCATGCCTTGTAATAGAAGCACACAATGTTGATGGCTGACCTCGGTTGTCTCCTCTTTGTTTAACCGATGCAACAAAGTGCTCTAGGTAGACATAGAACTCCAAGAAATTTACTATCATTGTCCTGCTGCCATAGAACAAAAATGATGTCGAGATAAAGTTGGTAGGATGTAGTAAAATGCTTAACTTGAACTGAATAAATGCTCGAGTAAAATAAATGAATTGCTTAGCCGTAACTAAATAAATGCTAGACTGAAAACAACTGTGTATATTACATCAAAGAAGGAAGTAAGCAAATATTGCATTCAAATTAGTATATTACTACTAGCGATGCAAGTTTTCTATCACAAAATTATCCAAAAAGATTGGGGCTAGGCTCGGCTCCCACCACAAAAAGTTTCGAGTTTGTCCGGTTCAAGGTAGCACTACAAAATTCTAAATAACTACTTGGACAATGTGGAGAATGCTTGCTTTGTGGGGAGCTGGGAGCAAGTTTGACCACTGGTGGCACAAATTTGCTTAGGCTGAGTGGCTACGACTCTAGATCGCGGCATAAAATGTGGGATGGCATAAGGCAAGGATAGAGGAAGATTAAGAACGACTAGAGAATCAAGGCTGATAAAACCCAAGTAATATGCTCAATCTACTAAATGCTACTATAAATGTGCTTATTACAAGATAGGGAAGCGTGATTCCTTTTATCCTCAACATTTCTTGTACCCTAAACGAGGAGAAGTCAAATATAAAATGCTTAAAAAATATACAAAAATGCTACATGGGGTACACATAAATGCAAGAAAAAATACATCATTGTGTCAAAGTTGTCTAAATGTGAAATCCAATGAAATCTATGATGCAACATAATGGACTTAGGAGCCCTATACTCTAAAATTGTTTTCATGTATTGACATGACCACCTATAATCTGATTACTTAGGAGCCCTATACTTTGTATCAACTAGAAAAAAAATCCCAATGTGCCAAATACAGAACTATTGTGTATACCGAAAAGCACTAGATTTACATTAAACATGGCAAGCTAGAAAGATATTGGGTAGCTAACCAAACAGAAAGCAAAGAGAAGGAACTCGACCGATTGGTATCTCCACAAAAATGCTACATGGGACCCACAAAAATGCTACCACGAAGTACACAAAAATGCTAGAAAAGATACACCATATATACCTGATTGGAAGAAGGTGCATTTTGTCGTTATCAAAGTCCGTGGCCATTTTCCTGCATATAATGAGAAAAAATGTGATAAACTAAAGACAATGCTGAAGATGCAAGCCAACATAAAGTAGCTACAAAAAAGATCAATGCATATGTAGTATTGCATCGTAAGGTGTGTACTTAGAACAATACGAGAATGGGGTAATTTTTTGGCAGACCGTGCAAACAATCGGGCCAGCTTGATAGGAATCGGGTGACTCGGCGTATTCAGCGTCTTGATAACAACCTCGACCACCGTCGATGGTGTGTTCACATATGAATGGTTTCCTAAAATTCACAATATTCAGATTTGTTGTGTTACTAACGAGATGTCAACAAAAAAACAACATAGGTAATGTTTCCTGTGCTTGAGGCCATGGGAAACAACGGATCACGAGCAGCGGGACACTACTAGTTGCTGGTTCTAAACCTAAGGGAAAAATATTTGAGGTAATGGACTCAATGAGGAGTTTGGGAGACCAAAGGCTAGGAAAAAAGCTGCAACAAAATCATGGAGGGCATTAAAACTATATGGTGCACCAGGTACGTGGGAATAAAAAACTAGCAATTTAGTATGATGCACAAGGCATTTACGTATGAAAAGCAAAGCAGTTATGGTGTGCATTGTGGGTATCTTATGGTAACAAACAAATAAAGTCTAAATATATACACTACATATGCTAAGAAACATTTTTTGAGAAGTCAGACTTATGAAATAAAACCAAAAAGGCAATAAATCCAATAGTGAGCACACTTAATCTTTAACCTTATTTTGAAAATAAAAAAAAAAATTTCAGCAACCATTTCAACAAATGATACAAAGGTGTGTTCACTACAGCCTTTTGTGGCTGCTACTACTACTGCAGTTGTGACATGTATAAGGAAAAAAAAAGGTGTGATTCCCACTACTGGATCCATGGATTATGTATGCATGCAAGATCAGTAAGAAATAAACAGTAAGTGGGGGATGAAGCGTATCAAGTCCAACCACATTATTCTAAGCCATGAGAAGTGTGACAAATGGATCGCATCAAGGGAGGAGCAATCAAACAAAAAGAGGGAGCAGCAATCAAACAAAAAGAAGGGGCCAACAAATTTTGTCATACCTCCTCAGTTGGCACACAAACTAAATTGCTAAAATAAAATTGAAAAAATGCTAGGGAAAAATAAATAAACTGCTTACCCGTAACTGAATAAATGCTAGACTGAAAAATGTGGAACAGGAAAATATTCCGTTCAAATCAGTATACTACTACTAGTACTCCATTCAAATTGTTTTTCGCCAACCATATCTCTAGCTGAATGGAAATCAGTATACTACAGTTCCGCACCTCTGCCTAAACCGTGACATGTTGGCCATTCTATTTGGGGAGGCAGCCATGCATGGTAAGGAAAGAAGTACAAGGGCAGATTTGTTGTGGTAGACAAGTGGGAAGAGGAGCAACAGGGAAAGAATAAACACAGGAAAGCAGGCTAGCACAGAGCAAGTTAGGTTGGGTTGGGTTTTAGTTAATTTAGAATGGGGTGCAAATGGGTCGAGATCTCTCCATTTAGCAGGCCTATTGACTAAAAAATTAAATACTAACCATGCTCCCATATGCATACAACCATATAGTAATAGTTGTTAGCCACATTGCTAAAATTGCTAACCTATAGTTGAAAAATTGCTAAGGCACAATAAGTAAATTGCTTAAGCATAAACATTTACATTAGACAATTTAAGCTGCATTTGTTAGGAACAATGTCTACCTAAAATAGACAATTTATGTATTCTGAAAAAGCAAGTATAGTGTGCTGCACCATACCTAGTAGACTCATAGATAAGAAAGTGATCAATCACTTGTAGTCATCTTTCACATTCACCATATCTAGTAGACTCTCGTAGATAATAAAATGATTTGCTAGTACTGAATCACAAATGGAACATAATGGTCCATGCCAACATACCAAGCTAGCTTGCAAAAATACTGCAACTTCTGAACATTGACCGGTATGTCATTAGAAATGTCATGGTCGATGATGGGGAAAAATGGTGGCCAGCTCTCCTTAATCAGCATGCTTGCTGCACCAAAAGCCAAAATTGGAGGAAAAGCGAATGATCACACATCAGTATTCAGTCAAAAAAATTGACAAGAAATGCCAATGATCACACATCACTATTCAGTATAAACAGGTGACAATTCAAACACCACTGATAGTTTGAATAGGTAGCAAAAAAACGGTGCAGGGAAATTCATCATACATTTCTGAGGAAACCATATTTCAATGCTCGGTCAACAACCATACAAAGCCAATATATTTGGTTTCATGAATGATTTTGGATCTGCCATTAATTAAGCCAATATATACTGGTGCATGGTCAAAATATTTTTGTTACTCCAAAAGATGCATCAAAATAGACTGCCAAGTAGCAGATGCATGATCATTGGCATTTCGGAACCAAAATTGACCGCCAAGTAGTAAAAGTTGTCGGACACTAGCTGAACTCATCAGTGCATTATCTAAATCCCAAACCATGCATGGTCCACAAGTCTCTGGACGAATCTGGGGTCAATGACTCAAAACTCCACATCTGTCCAGTCAATAAGTGGAAGCCAATTAAATCACCATGAGCACAAACAGTACTAGTAGCCAGTAGTACTAGGTGTTACGGTTAATTGCCTGGGCAGCAGCCACTTAATCATCATCATCATAATATCCAGACGAGGTTGGAACCATCGAGAGCGAGAGACTGTGATTCACTATCGCGAACCACACCTAAGAGAAGAACTTGGTTACTGTAGGTAACCACGGACGGAAGTGGCGGCGGTCACAAGGCGATGAGGCAATTCGATGGAGTTAGAGGCCGAGCACGATGGCAGCGGTGGGGAGGTGAGCACGGTGGTAGTGGTGGGGCGCGGTTGGCGCAGGTGGTGAGGGACGGTTCTTGCGGTGGGGGGCGAGGAGGAGGGTGACTGGGGCGCTCGCTCGAGGAAGAGGCACTAGACCCCTGCGTGCGGGACGAGCAGACCTGACTCGGCTCGCAATTCATCCTGACACGCTGCTAACATGCTGCTAACCCTAACCCGAACTATGATGTGGTCATTTCTCAATTCAAGTGGAGGAGGGAGGAGGAGGAGGCCTACCTGCCGTGGATCCGTGGCCGCCACTGCTAGATCTCCAACGGATCCGCGATTGCCGCCGCCTACCTCGCCGGCAAGCTTGAATTGCCGGAACACCACTGGAGCACCGGTGCGGGGGAGCAGCTCGCTGCGGCCATGCAGGAGACAGCGGTCACCGGGCGTAGCCTGAAGCCTACCTCGCCGGCGTCGGAGCCGGAGGTCGCCGGAGCGCCGGTCTTGTGATGGAGCTTCGCGTCGCGCCATGGGGAGGCAGTGGATCGCCCGGCATGGTGTGCGGGTGGCTTGGGGACGAGTTGGGGATGAGTGGTGGAGGACAGGTAGACGAGTGGTGGAGAGGCGCTCAAGAAACGAGTGGTGGACAACGAGCATGCGTAGGATGGACGGTAGATTAGGTGCGCATGCCAATTAGTAACATCCTGCTTGCGGCGAGAAGTAGTATTTAGGTTTATGAGTTGTGGAGGAGGCTGAAATTTGGACATCATGTGGCTCTCTAGGATTAATCGGTCCCAATTGTCAATTTGTCATGGATTGGACGTAATTTTTCTTGCTCCCTTTTCTCTTGGATAAGCCAAGGCTACTGAACTTGTTCTTGTACTCTATATTTGTTTATCTCCCTCCTATTAATGAAAAAATGCTACTAGCACGCTTGGTAAAGGAGTTGATCACAACCATCGAGGAGGTTCCATCAGGACGAAGATGGAAGGAATCTGCATCCCGATGCAGCCAATAACGTCTTTCCTCTGCAAGGCCAGGAAAGCCATTCCATATTATAAGATGATCGTGCATTATGATAGAATTCATGCAATGGGTTGCCAGGGTAGAAATGTTCTTGAATATATCAAAGACGTTTGCATAGCTAGATAGGTTTGGGTAGTATATGCAATTCAAAAGATTCATAGAAACTCAGATGTAGCAAAATATAATGCAGCGAAGCATCAAGTGTAAGGTTATTGTTTTCGTCCTTCCTCCAGACTGCTTTCCTCACTGAAGGATGAACCCCGAAGACGAAGTGTGCTCTCTAGCAAAAGCTGATCTGATCGATGAGTTGTGGAGGAGGAGGATGAGTAAAAAAAGTCAGCCGCGAACTAGAAACTGAAATGTTGTTTGTAGAGACCATACATGATTGCAATTATATTATATATGATCTCTAGAAAAACAATGTCAACATCGAGTTAAATCACCTATATATTGTGAACTGGTCATGTACTGCTCGTTTTAAAAATTTGTACGAATTTCAAAGCAGTCTCTATCTAATTTTTTATTAAATATTTTCCTCATTAATTTTCACCTGCGTCCCACATGGCCTGGCTCGTCCAAGCCTAGATCCAAGCCAAACACATCTAGCTCTAATCCACTTCCTTTCAATTATTACATTCGTCAGTCCATCGATTATTACATTCATCAGTTTAGGGACGAACCTAATATGCATCAGTCATTACAAAACCATCAATACTAGTTTTTTTTGGATTATAGCTTGGTAGGAGTTGATCACAACCATCGAGGAGGTTCCATCAGGACGAAGATGGAAGGAATCTGCATCCCGATGCAGCCAATAACGTCTTTCCTCTGCAAGGCCAGGAAAGCCATTCCATATTATAAGATGATCGTGCATTATGATAGAATACATGCAATGGGTTGCCAGGGTAGAAATATTCTTGAATATATCAAAGACGTTTGCATAGCTAGATAGGTTTGGGGGTAGTATGTCGAATTCAAAAGATTCATAGAAACTCAGATGTAGCAAAATATAATGCAGCGAAGCATCAAGTGTAAGGTTATTGTTTTCGTCCTTCCTCCAGATTGGTTTCCTCATTGAACGATGAACCCCGAAGACGAAGTGTGCTCTCTAGCAAAAGCTGATCTGATCGATGAGTTGCCACATGTGGAGGAGGATGATGAGTAAAAAAAAGTCAGCCGCAAACTAGAAACTGAAATGTTGTTTGTAGAGACCCATACATGATTGCATTTATAATATATATGATCGAACTTCTAGAAAAACAATGTCAACATCGGGTTAAATCACCTATATATTGTGAACTGGTCCTGTACTGCTCTTTTTAAAAATTTGTACGAATTTCAAAGCAGTCTCTATCTAATTTTTTATTAAATATTTTCCTCATTACTTTTCACCTGCGTCCCACATGGCCTGGCTCGTCAAGCCTAGATCCAAGCCAAACACATCTAGCTCTAATCCACTTCCTTTCAATTATTACATTCGTCAGTCCATCGATTATTACATTCAGTTTAGGGACGAACCTAATATGCATCAGTCAGTACAAAACCATCAATACTAGTTGCACAGAACAGATATTTAGGCCACACACATTGGTTGACATCCTATATTAAGTCAGAGGTCCTTCATCATAATGTTTCCAGTAAATCGCTGGGCAACCTTGTGTGCTTTAGTGGTTGTACATGTTAACACTATAAATGACATGTTCTTCACTAGCCAACCGAGCCAAACATGCCTATAAATTATAATAGGGCTCATATACAAACAAACTCATGAATGAGTAGTATAGTTCCGGATTGCTAGGCTGTCACCAAGGTCAAGGGTGCGTGAGAACTGAGAGCACAGCAATGACGTACTGATCTGGTAGCTAGGACACAATATCGGAATTGATCAAGCCATCATTTAGGCTTCGGAGGCATCAGTAACGAACGATGTGCAGTCCATCAGCTGTCTGTTTCGATTGTTTCAGGGCTATCTTCCATAAACACAAGCAACATTTTGGGGGAATATGATTGCTAATGTGCAGAATTAGGAATAGAGCCATAGCACTTGGAGGAGAATTCTGGCTTCACTGACCTACCTTGCCGCCCGCCCGGTCGCTGTCCTCTGTGGCGCTGGCGCCCAACCCCAGCAGCCTCCTGTGCCGCTCTGTGCCTGTCTCCATTCCTGCAGATGTTGTAGAGGAAGAGGTCGAGCTCATGGCGTGACAAAAGATGGAGTTGGGCCGCCGCTCCTTCACTGGTGATCTGTGTAGGCATGTGACAGGATAGTGCAGTTGATGGTTCTTGGGCTGGATCGAGCGGATATGACAGGATCTTTCACGTGGCCGTTCTTCTCAATTAGAGGGTTCAAAAGCTTTGGTTTGCCGGTGAACTTCTTGCTTGGTGTTGGTCTCCAGCAATTCTTCCTCGCTGTTGGTTCTCTCCGTTGGCTGATGCGTGTTCAGGGTCTGTGTGCAACAGTTGTAGAGAAAATATAACTCGGATCTTTATAATGTTCATCAGCTGAATGATCCTGTGTTTCATTTTACTTTTTGTTCTCCTCTAATGTGGTGCGTTTACACATCTACGGGTCAGAATCTCTACAGACTGATTCGTTAAAGTTCTTTGTTCATCTTTGCGGTAATTGTGGGGCTATCTGTAGCTTTTCTAGTCTACTTTTATGACTGATTTTTATACTTTCTAAATTTCTTCCTGCTGTGACACTATTGTGGCCTTGGCACAAAAGCAATAATGTCTCCTCTCATTTCACGCTGATGCAAGTTACAGACGGTCCATTTCAAAACATGACTAGTATAGTGCCTGCCTTGCTGGCTTGATGTTGCGCACCCAAACTATAACCCAACACTAAAATTAGTGTCTGATGAAGGTTAAAATTAGCAATGAACTATGAGTTGCCAAATCATAGCAACAAACGAATCCACACTTTCATCAATATCACATTAGCGTTAACTGTTGGTTCCTTTTTGGGCAAACTGTACATTCGACTATATATATGGAAGTAAGCTAAGATTCAAGTTGAGCATATATACATTGAGCTTCCGAATTGCAAAACCAAACTTGAACTGCATAGTAGTGACAGAAACTAAAGCTGACTCAGCTCTGGAACAGCTCATTGCTTCCTATATATATTGTTGGAGTTAGCCTGCCACACATATAAGCTGTCAGAGATCATTCATTATTTATTATGGACATCCACTTGGAAGGAGAGCTTTCCTCTAGTGTATCATGACATTATAGTTGGCTTGTTTCAAGCTTATCTGGCTATAGATAAAATGACTGAGTGCTACATACAAGCAGAAGAATGAGTTTGTACTCTGTAGTATAGTTCCGGTTCTGGATCTCTAGGCGGTCACCAAGGCATTATAGTGTGTGAACTAAGAATACAGGAACAAACTGCTAATGTAGTAGGAGGTTCAATTCCATGCTAGCTAGGAACTTAGGCTTGGGAAGCTTCAGTAATCCATGGTTTGCTGCCCCTTTTAGGTCTAGTGCCATTGCTCCGCCCAGGTGATACACACTAGCTCCCATTGCTCTGCCCCCGCTGATACATACTAGCTATCATTGCTCTGCACAGCTCATACATCCGGCAGTGGCGTGCAAGGAAAACAAGTGCTTCACAACGAATCTAGTTGCATCCTGCAAAATGGGCTGGCTGCCCTGAGAAGTGATACTCATCTGGATACCTAGATTGCCCTGAGTGGCGTGCAAGCAAAATGGCCAGTGATCTTGTGATCATCAAAAGTCTCAAGATCAAGTGCCAAAGCAGAGTATGATGATCCACTGTGGGATATCCCCACAGTCCTTTGATTCAAAAAAATGGAGTATGATGGCATGGCAATCATCTTCATGAACTGCATGATAATTGACTCACACTAAGTCAAGGTCCACCTACTAATAATTGCTACAAGAGCATCTAGCTTACTTATCGTTGAAGCATTTTTAAAATAATTTCCTTCTATCCCATTTTTTTAGGGAAAATTTCCTTCTATCCCATGGGATGCCTAGCTTTACCCTAAAATGGTTTGCATTTTTTTTTGGCAAAGAGACATAAATTAAAGAGTAGTAATTGTCTAAAGAATTAATTTCCTGCAGTAGTTCATTGCAAAGAGACACTTTTAAAATGGAATTGGCAAGGAGAGCCATGCTGCTATTTCTGTCAATCTGATGAAAATTTGCAACATTTGTTCTTTGAATGTAATATGTCTAAAGTAGTCTGGGCTACCTTTGCATTTTGTTTGGGTCAAGGGATATTCCTAGATCTTTTAATCAATGCTGGTCTTTGTAACACCCCAAATTTTGCCTCTTCTGAAATTAGAATAAAAATGATTTAATGCGTATTTTTGTGCTCATGAAATATAGGAAAATAATATTTTTCATTATATTAAAATTTATCAGGGGATAACAACTTTGGTTGTGCACTCATGCTGCTGCATTAATATTTTTGTGTTGACTGGTTTTGATTTGAAACTGAAAAGAAATTTAAATTCTCTTTGAAACGCTTTGGAAAATTTGGTTCAAATTAAAGAAAAGGATTTTCTTTTATATATATATAATATAATCAGCCAAAGCTCGAGCGGCACTATTTCCCTTTGCCGTCATTTTCTCATGGCCGATGGCCAATATCTCGTTGCCCGGCCTGCTTTGATCCAGCGAGTGTTTCTTCTCCCATTGGCCCATGTGACAATTTTTCTTTTTTGCCTGTTTTTGCTCTCGTGGCGACCTGGCCCTTGGCAACAAGGAAACCTGAAACCGCATCAATCTCATTGATGCCACCTCGTTCTCGTATCATCCTGTATATATATACGTATGTATATATATACATGTATATATATATGTTCCCTTCACAAAATCCTGTAGCGTCAAGCCCTATGTTACCCAACACACCCACGCCGCCTTATGCCCTGCCTGATATCTAATCTCGCCGAGTTTCTGAGCCGCTGCAGTCGTCCTATTGAACTGCACGACCTTGCCGTGTCTCTCGATTCTGTCGCTGCCGCCGTCGATCTGCCACGTGAAGCATCATCTTCTTGTCCAAGTCGAGCAGTACAACCTTGTTGTTCTTTGCCGGCTGATGGTTTGACTATGGTGAGCAATACATCTACCGAATCTCATCTTACTCTATATATCTTTTGTAGATCGATGCCTAGCTTGTTATCTCCGTGAACTAATCATCCCGTCCATGCAAACAAAATCCAAGCATGCAGATGCCCTATACAGAGCATACGTATATTCACTACGTAGACATCATCATCAAGCAAGCCAATTAGCTAGTGCTTACTTTATTCACCAAGCAAGCCAATTAGCTAGTGCTTACTTTATTCACCTTGTCTTTCCAATGACTCTACAATATTCAATTTGCCCTATATCATCATCGGTCATGCACCAGTTCATCATCGATTCATCCCATTGCTAGCTTGATGACATCATTGGATGACATCACATGTTTTTCTTGCCGAATTCCTTCAGAAAAATAAATCTAGAAATACAATGCAAATACACATGTACATCCATCCATTTTGAGCCATCCATCTTTGAGTCAATGGTCTAGATTAGAAGATACCTCTTCATCGCCACTTTGTTAAAGAGACCCATACTTTCTTCTCTTTTATGACCACCATCCTTAACAGATTTGAAAATCAATTTTATTTATTTTATTTCGTAATTAGTTTACTGTATTTACGAAACTGCCATTCTGATTTTATAAATAGCACATCTTCTCCATTTTAAATCCGATTTCGGTGATCTTTACGTCTGTGTGATCATAGTGACGTGTAGAGTAGTTTTATAAGCTTTTCAAACTGTTTTTACATTGTTGGTGTACTGTTCTAATTGTAGCTTTGCTTGTTATGCATGATTGGCCCTATATGTTTGTGTGTTGCTGATTTGAGTCGAGTAGATCGGTGAGCTTTATGTTGTTGATCTCGAAGAAGAATGTGATCTATAAGAAGTTGTTGAAGAAGGTGTTTTTGGGAAAGCATTGGACTTGAAGAAAGGATCTATATTTAAGGCAAGTATAGTTTTGGGATATGCTATCTTTAAACCATGATCTTATGGCTTGCTTAATGTTTATGCACTAAACGTTAAATATGAATTGTTGATAACATGGTTCGACTTATTCATTTGTGATCATCCGGGATATACAGTACAGCTATGGGGGCTACATGGCTCTGGCTTTAGTCGTTCAGGGGATAGTGTTTACTCGTGTCGGTGGTTACCGAAACGGAAGAGAATGGGTTGTAGCCCTATCGCTATCCGGCATGTTTAGATAACCCTTTTGAAAGGCTTTATGTGGGTTTTCAGTGTTGTGGAGGTTCTAGAGCCCATGCAGTGGAAATTCATGACCCGTAGTGAAAGTGTACACCTCTGCGCAGAGTTAATTAAACTGACATGTCAGCCGTGTTCGCGGTCATGAACGGCCTTGGAGACATCTATGAATAGAATTACATGCTTATTAAATTGTTCATGATTTATCATTTCATGCTATTCATTATTTATGTTATTATGATCATGGGTTTTGGGTAGATATTGACTAGCTATATTTGCGGAGTTCGACATGGACTCACTCTTGCTATTCCCCACCCCTCGGGAAGAAGTTAGGCTTGTGATCAACCGGTCAGTCGGTCCCTGTGGTGCCTACATCGGAAAGAACAGAGTCTTTCCGCTGTCTGCTAGCTGAGGTTATGTCTTTTTGTTAGATTCGTTTTATTTTAAGCATTGTGAATTGATTACCATTAATTTGTAAACTATATGTGAGATTTGACTTCCAGGGCTCACATATGGCTTCATCTGGTTTTGTTCTTAAAACCGGGTGTTACTGATCTTGGTTTGACAAATGGTTAAATAACAAACAATATCATACTTTAGGTGTTGGTGCTATCTGTTGGGCAATATGGAAAGCAAGGAATAAAGCCTGCTTTGAGTGCAAAATCATCACAAATCCTATCTCTATAATTTTCCATGCTTGTGCTCTAATGAGTTACTGGGCAGATTTATACTCTAAAGAGGAAGGGGAGGCCATCAAGCTGGAGTAGATGCAATGTTGCAAATTGCGCTGGACTTACTCAACAAGAAGAACAAGATAGAGGATACACCACTCTTGCAGGACAAGACGGAGGATCATCAAGATTGATGGTGCTGGTGCCCCGGAGGATCTGCTGGTGCTCTGGAGCATCTGCTGGATGATCGTGGCTCTATGTGTTGCTAAAAACTCTGATGGAATGTTTTGGTGCCTGGGTGATCTGTGTGATAAACACCTCCCACTGTCAGGCATTAAGTCTATGTTCTTATCTGTAATAGGACCTATCTGTGGGGTTCAAGGTCCTCTTGTATTAGGCCCTGTTAAGAACTTGTATGGTTGTCAGGTTTCTCTCTGATAGCGCCTGTCTTTTTAGTCCTTTTCTCTTAAGGGTCCTTTTGCTACCTCCTGAACATTGTGTCGAATGATGTATTTCTATTATGTCATAATAGGAATGGGAATGTCCTCGTTTCAAAAAAAAAAAAAAAAAAAAAAGGTTCAGTGCAAAGATCACAGTGATATATTATTCTTTATGTATTGAACTAAATAGAGAGGAAGGCATTGAAGGGCACTTAGAAAGCCAAGAGTTGAGTTAAATAGAGACCGTTTCATCTTTGTATTCTCATATTTATTTTGTGTTTAATGTTGATGAGTAATGGTACGTTCAGTTCAGATTGATATTGCCTGTAAAATGTGTGAGAACTGGGACAAGACCAATCAGTGCATACATGTTGGTGTCGGATCACCAGAGATTGTCAATAACTGACGACGTTATTCAAGCTTGAGAGGCATCTGGAATCCACAATGTCGGTTAAGTTTAGGGCTTCGGTCAGGCCTAAGTCCATGACAGGTAGGGCAGCTTCGATATGTCCATGGAGACAAAAATGGTCGGCTCGAACCAGGATAGGACTACTGCACCGCCAAATTGGGATGACCTGGAGTCTGCAGCTCAGCGTGTCCATCATTTCGAGGTGATCTCTGGAGTGATGAGCATGCGGTGTTGTTCATGACCCATGATGAGCAGAAGCATGCAACATGTTCTGTTGTAGCTCGGCGAGGCTTGATTGATTGTGTGACAAGAAGAATAAGGAAGCAAGTGATATATCCACAAATATGCTCAATGCTCAGACCTCAAAAATCATCGATCTGGAATGTATGTATGGGCACAAAATTGAATCAGGCCGGTGTTCATTATTCCAACACCATATTTCATTATTGTTTCATAAGGATTTCCTCTCGACACCTCGTCTTATTTGTTCTGCAGCCATATCATTTTTCTTCTAAAACCTTTTCTTCTAAAGCGTGTCATTATCCGTATGTTGCAGATTAAAGCAAAATTTGCGGAGTTGTGGGCTGCACTTTTTATTCAAAGCATCTCGATCTCTATATATATTAGCATGTTGATGTTCTTTTTTTTTGAATTTCTGAAACAGGGATTTACATTTAGGTCAACATACAAGTTATAAATGGCCACTATAGTCCAGCAATGCGGGCTATTATCTTAATGAACATACGCATCAAAATTGCTTAACTATTACTTTTTGCCTTTTTTTTACAAAAATATCTATCCATATGGATTAACCTTCGGGTTGCATCCAGTAGTTAGGTTCCTTGCTTTCTGTTGTGTTTTTATTTGTATTTTGTTCTGTTTTGTTTATCTCTTTCGTAGCCTGATGTCTGCTCGGCATCCCGCCTTAGTTTGTACATGGATTTGGTTTTCCTCCTCTTAATGAAACACGGTTGAATATGGCCCGATCGCAAAAAAAAAAAATCTATATATCTATGCACATAGCACTCTTTCAATAATGTTACACGGACAGGATGATAAACTGTGGAATACCATAAATTTGTATAAAAAAAATACATAAACTTTCTACAGTCAACAAACTTCAACATTAGGCCTAATATCTCGGATAAAAAAAAATAAAGCAAAAGCCTGGATTGCATCAGGGGCGTAAACACCTTCAATGATCTTTTAGGGCTAGAGTAACAATCTTTTCTTTTTTCTTTGCCTTGTAAGTAGCACATAATTAAAATTCTCTTCTATCCATGAAATAGGCACAATCTGGTACCTAATTAATTATTCTAAAAAGAACTTTCCAGAAAGAGAAGCAATGAAACTATTATATTTGCCTATGTCCTTGCAAAATTAATTAATGATCATTCACAACCATGTCGTGTCCGCAACAGATAAGCCCAAATATATAGGGTGGCAGAATTCTACACACATTTGAGAGAGAGAGAGAGAGAGAGAGAGAGAGAGATCATTCTACATATATTCACATGTACAATGCATGGTAAAAATATTTTGTAAGATTAAAATGTAGCATCTATAAAACATTGTATATATAATCCATTTACCTATGAGCTAAAAGGTGAAGTTGAGAAGTATAAGTCTTGCCGGGTGCCTCAGAAAAATAATGAAGGTATTGGCGCACAAGGATCCCGCTCTTCAGTCAAGCATAAGCAAACAGCTTCGACGGAAACCAGGTCGTGATGTTTTCAGTGTGCATGCATCCTATGTGCTTGTGAAGCATCAGGAGTGTTTCTGTCACAAACTCATGACTCGGGCCACCTCACATGGAGCGCTGAAGCTAGAGCACTAGGAGCGCTTAAGCTAAAGCACTAGGTTTAGCACCTTCAGAGGAGACTCTTCGATGTATCTGGAGCGAAGCACTACAGACGGCCCCTGGAGAGGCGTGCAGGCCGGCCACCATGCTCTCCGATGTATCTGGAGCTGAGCATCGGATTTAGGTTTTTTTAGTTGAACACTTTGTTGAACAATTGGACATCGAGTTTCAGGAACTAATAAGACAAATTTGCTGATTCCAAATTAGCTGTGGCAACACTATAGCTGAGTTTCTTTTTATGTTTCTAATTTTGCTTCACCGATTATTGTCAGTTGCATTCATTGAGCTTCTTTGCTTCGAGTCCTTGGGTCACTTCTCTCATGCACAATAGTAAACTAAAAGCGTAGTAATCTTCACATAGAAGCCCAATACAATCGCACACTCTTTTACATCTGATCTCTCTCTCTTTTACCTATTTTTTCTCAAACACTCAGGAGAGATATGTATCATTATATTTAGAAGAATAAAGTGGTGGGTTTAGAAACCCAAAGCTGGACTCCATGGCATCATATACGAGCTGACCAGCTGGCTTGTCATGTGCAAGATCGATGGAGACAGCATGCATATAGCCATGTTTAATGAATAGATTCGAGGCGTTGTTTCCATAGGTGTCTCATCAGGTAAAAATGAAATGACATCTGGATCAAACTTCCATCCTAAAAAAAAAAAACCCAACTAGGAGGAACTGGTGGTTTTGCATTAAGAGATTGGTGCAACACCTAAAGTTGCTCCCAACGGAGTCGAACTCAGGCGGGCTCGCTCCACATCTGGGAGTGTTACCTCGAGCTACATGCTATCAAATTTCCATCCTCAATGCATAGTTTCATAGAAAAATAAGGAAGCAGGTGATATATCCACACATATCCTCAATGCTCGGACCTCAGAAATCATCGATCTGGAATGTATGTATGGGCATAAAATTGAATCAGGCAGGTGTTCATTATTCCAACACCATTATATTTTTTCTCAGACCTCATAATCGATCTGGAATGTATGTATGGGCCGAAAATTGAATCAGGCAGGTGTTCATTAATTATTCCAAAAACATTTTTCGTTATTGTTTAATAAGGATTTACTCTCGACACCTCGTCTTATTTGTTCTGCAACCATAGCATTTTTCTTCTAAAACCTTTGCTGGCCGCTTTTTAACTACGCCACATGCATCACATGGACGCAATATAAGTGTGTCATTATCCGTATGTTGCAGATTAAAACAAAATTTGCATGCACTCTTTATTCAAAGCATCTCGATCTCTATATATATTAGCATGTCGATGTTTTTTTTTTTTTTAGAACTTGTGAAACAGGGATTTACATACAAGTTATAATTGGCCACTATAGTCCACCAATGCGGGCTATTATCTTAAGGAATATATACGTATCAAAGTTGCTTAACTATGTACTTTTTGCTTATTTTTTACAAAAATAAAATCCATATGGATTATTTCAACAGTCTATCTATATATCTATGCACATAGCACTCTTTCAATAAGGTTACACGGACAGGATGATAAATTGGGGAATACCATAAAATTTGTATCAAAAAATAGTACATAAACTTTGTAGAGTCAACAAACTTCAACATTAGGCCTAATATCTTGGATAAAAAAATAAAGCAAAAGCCTGGATTGCATCAGGGGCGTAAACACCTTCAATGATCTTTTAGGGCTAGAGTAACAATCTTTTCTTTTCTTTGCCTTGTAAGTAGCACATAAAATTGTCTTATATCAATGAAATAGGCACAATCTAGTACCTAATTAATTATTCCAAAAATCTTTCCAGAAAGAGAAGCAATGAAACTATTATATTTGCCTATGTCCTTGCAAAATTAATTAATGATCATTCACAACCATGTCGTGGCCACAGCGGATAAGCCCAAATATATAAGGTGCCAGAATTCTAGAACACTTTTTGAGAGAGAGAGAGAGAGAGAGAGAGAGAGAGATCATTCTACATGTACTCACATATACAATGCATGGTAAAAATGTTTTGTAAAATAAAAAATGTATAGCATCTACAAAACATTGTATATATAATCCATTTACCTATGAGCAAAAAATGTGAAGTTGAGAAGTATAAGTCTTGCTGGGTGCCCCAGAAAAATAATGAAGGTATTGGCGCACAAGGATCCCTCTTCACTCAAGCATAATCAAACAGCTTCGACGGAGGAGTTTTCGACTCTCTTGTGTTGTTGGTCTCTTGGGAAATTTGGAATGAGAGGAATCGGAGGACCTTTGACAACAACTCAAGAACCCCTGCACAGCTCATCAAAACTTTCACGGAGGAGGCGGGAGAGTGGGTGGCTACTGGGTACTCCCACCTCGCGCTACTGGCAATGACAGCGACAGCCACACTCTAGCTTGTTATCTCCACAGTCGCAAATTAGTTTCCTTTAGGGTCACAACCATAACGCTCCGCCGTTGAATCCGGCGCCATTTGTCAAGTGTGCTAAAATCACGCTGGCCAATTGTTTTGCGGATGTGTGTTCGTGTATGAACTCCCACTTCTCTTAATATAATACGTGCCGAGGTGGCATGATTTTGAAAAAAAAACAGCTTTGACCGAAACCAGGTCGTGATGTTTTCAGTGTGCATGCATCCTATGGGCCTGTGAGGCGTCGATCAGTCATGTCTCGGGCCAGCTCACTAGGAGCGCTGAAGCTAAAGCACTAGGATTAGCACCTTGAGAGTAGACTCTCCGATGTATCTGGAGCTAAAGCACTAGGGCGGCCCCGTGGAGAGGCGTGCAGACCACCAACCTCTCCGATGTATCTGGAGCTGAGCATCGGATTTAGTATTTTTTTAGTTGAACACTATGTTGAACAATTGGCATCGAGTTTCAGGAACTAATAAGACAAATTTGCTGATTCCAAATTAGCTGTGGCAACACTATAGCTGAGTTTTTTTATCTTTATAATTTTGCTTCACCAATTATTGTCAGTTGCATTCATCGAGCTTCTTTGCTCCGAGTCCTTGGGTCACTTCTCTAATGCACATTAGTAAACTAAAAGGCATAGTAATCTTCACACAGAAGTGCAATAAATGTTTTTTTTTTCTCGAACACGCAGGATAGCTGCTTATCATTATATTAAGAAGAATAAAGGGGTGGTTTTAGAAACCCAATACAACCACACACACACTTTTACATCTGATCTCTCTCTCTCTCTCTCTCACTTCTCAACTGGACCCAAAACCACTAGAGAGGAACTGATGTATTGAATTGCTCTAGAGCAAGGAGATTGGATATTCCCCGAGCTCCGGCCAACTTCCACAAGAGTTCGGTTGAATCCAATCATCAACACAGAGATTACGGTGATTGCAAATGGACCAAGCTCATATAGAATGATGATTTAATTGAGGCCCTTTTTAGTCTGGTTATCAATGCCAAAATTTGTGCTTGCCCACCAAGCATCAAAGGAATCATTTTCGGGCTGGGGAGAGGTCCTGCAAGTCGACCATATGTAGGATGTTGTACCATACTTGCCTGGAGAAGAAACAAGAGATCAACAAATGATGAATTGTTTCCTCATCCCTATGAGGGTGGGGAGGCCTCTTTTAGCAAGACGGTCTGCAGTCCAACACCTATTATGTGTTCCGGGTGGCTGCTGCTACTTGTCTTGGTGGTTGTCCTTGCTAGATGTTTTAGTTGCTTACTAGCGTGTGTGTTTTGTGGTTATTTGAACCTTTGTGCTTGTTCATTTCCTGTTCGATTACTCTCCGGTGCGAGGTGATTATGTTGGTGGAGACTGGCCGCTATGCGGAACTTGGGGCTAGGCCCTTTGTTGTGACTGTTTTGCCGTAAGCTTCCAGTGATGGTTGCGAAGGCTGGAGTGCTTATTAGGTTCGGTTTTCTATAGCCACAACCAACACATCCGCAAATCCCATCCCAGCTGTTGTAGATGGGAAATGCCAAGGCTTCCGAGTTCTGGTGGTCAAGTGACCTTAGTCCAGGACAACTTGCAGTGTCCCCGTTTTGGCTATATAAATGTCACACGATCATAAATGTACCAGACATTCCCTACAATGATGTTCACCATATGGACCCCAAAGTTGTTGTCAGCTAACGAGTTGTAAGCGCTATAGAGAGCAGCACATGCTTTCTTAAGCATGAGATATATAAATGTGCTCGGTGCACTGCAGGATGCAGTTTCATTTGCCTCCTTGGAACAATTATATTATAAGACTGATTGATATGATAGGCCAGTGCAAGGAATGGGGTGCCCTGGTAGGACTACATCAAAAGAGGAAGGCCACTAGCTGGGGGCTGGAAATGCCCTTAGATATCGAAGATGTTGGCATAACTAGATAGGTTTGGGTGGCATGGGGAATTCAATTGTTGCATCGCAATACAGCATCGCAAATGTCGCAGAGAAGACAATGTAGTGAAGCCCAATGTAGTGGATCGTTGGTTCCTCCGATCCACCCCAAATGCCCTCCATGGACACGTGGGTGCTTGGGTATGTTATGGCAGAGCATCTCAATGGTGACACTGTTCAAGGTGAGGATATAGCATGAACAGGAGATAGTTGACGAGATGGACGTGCAACTTGTGAGGTCAAAATTCTACCTATGTCGCATGGATGAAGAGAAGAAGAAGCACTACAAGATGGTGTCCATCCTCCACGCACACGTCATGTGCTCCATGCTAGAACATACTGCGCGCCATGCTTACCCACATGCCACGCCCTCGGCCGGACTCCATGGCATCACGTACGAGCTGACCAGCAACCACTGGCTTGCCTTGTGCAAGATGGAGACAGGATGCATAAGGCCTTGTTTCATGAAGAGTTTTGACACATTGTTTCCATACGTGTTGCATTAGGTAAAATGAAATGACATATGGATCAAACACCCATCCTCAATGCATAGTTTCATTTATAGTTTCATGAACTTTAATTTTATGACTCTTGGTAGAGATGGTAGTCGTGCTAAAATAATTTCATATAGATAAAACACATTTTTGTCTCTTTAAAAATGTTGTCATGCAGTCAAAGACGCCTATTAACAAATGTAGGATAAAACTCACATAAAATTCCGACTACGAATAGTCTAAAGGCAACAACTAATGAAAACAACAGCAATGCGTCATACAAAAAGGCAACGTGAATGTGGCACATTTTGAAGACTGTCAACCAAAACACTTTGGCAGCTTCTTTTATAGGTGATTTTTGATGTAATTGCAATTTGAGAGGAATAAAAGAGGAGTTGACACTTAAAATCGTCCAACGTACATAACAGACTCCTCTGATTATGTTTCTATGCTCGAAATGCTGGAAAGAATACATGGATCATCTCATTTGCAGCCCAGACAAAGAAAACAATTTTTGGGGGGCTGACCCAACTGAAAATTGGCCAGAACAGTTCGAAAAACCAGGTAGCCGGGTTTCTCACATTCTGAAATCATGATTTTCTGAAACAAGATACACATGCATTTTGGGAGGGTTTTGATCCATTGTAGGATATGATCACTTCCTTCTTATGAACCTAAAGGACACGGCCAATTATGGTGTCCACCACACATTATCGATAAAAAACAAGCTACAACATCTTTTTTTAATCACCCTGTTTTCACATCTACTTCTTATCCTCATTAATTCCTCATTGCTGTTGTATGGCTGGATGATCAATGACAACCAAGCTTTAAAGCGGTCAGGACATAGGATAGCCCATAGGTGTCGTAGGCCCAACAGGATCCCGGTATGCGCGATTTTGAGTTTCAAGAGACCCCATCATCTGTGTGTCTTGTGTATCATTCTCCAGACAAGGCTCCACTGGCTATGATGCTCACGGCTGGAGGCATCAGGTTCGAGCACAAACAAACACTAGGCACCCCTAAAGGTGGGCTAGGCCACCCTACATTGAGCTATTTAGCTCCTTATCAGTGTGGTTACATAATTAAACGTTAACAAGAGGCTTGTGATGAAGAATTAGATGTGAAGTTTTTCCTTGTAAAAATATAGTGCTTACTGTCATAAATAAAGTGCGTTTCCAAGTCACGACAGATCCAGATTGTTGCTTGATATACATGTACTACATTTTTTTAAAAAGGAAAGCAGAGGAGCACCCTACCTATTTTTTTCATTTTCATATAAAGGGATACATGTACTACATTGATACACACTTCTGGTATTCTTGAGATGCAAAAGTGGTTGACTACTGAAGCATTTTCTCTGATTACTGAAAGTAGATAGGAAATAGATATTTTTTTTTTTTGCGAGTATATAGTTATTGTAACTGAATGTAACATTTCAGTATACATGATTGTATTAATGAACAATATGTAGATTTATCTATGCACTAGATGGAAAAGTCACGAAGCCTTATATGTCTTGCTGGAGGCCTCAGAAAAAATATAGATCGATGCACACAAGCATCAATCTTCACTCAAGTATTTAGGTTCAACCATCTAGTGTATGATCTGCATAATCAAACAGAGTGTCACCAGTACTCAGGATGTGATGTTTTCAATATGCATGCAGTCTATGGGCTCGTGAGGCATCAGGAGTGTTTGTGTCACAAACTCCCGACTTGGGACAGGTCTAGGAGCTGCGAAGAGATGAGAGCCGTGATGCTAAAGCTCTGGGATCAGGCTATGCTGTTTAGACTCAGAGGGGTGCAGGCCAGCGAAGTTTCCAATGTATATGGAGCTGAGCATCGGATTTGGATTTTTGACTTGATGCGCGAAACCAAGAGAGGTTTGAGGAACTCTTTGTTGAACAATGGGACAGTGAGTTTGATCTAAGACGGTTTGCAGATTCGAATTAGCTGCGGCAACTGTACCTGTCTTTCCTTATGTTTTATATTTATATAATCTTGCTTTACCAATTGTAGCTGGTAACAACTAATGAAACTTCATTGCTAGTCCTACTTGAATCTCTCTTGTACTGAAGGTTTAGTTTCTACACATGTCAGAAGATCAGGTTTATTAATTACTTTTTCAAGCCAAAAGATCATGGAGTACCTTAAATTTACTACAACTATGGCTTTTTCTGGTGTATTTTTGTGACTGGATTTCTTCTTTTTTAATTTCTTCCTTCAAACATGTACACCTTTGTGGCCTTGCCACAACAACACACTTTTTTTCTTCGTCTTAATTTCACACATGCAATTGAGTTGTCATATGCATGTTACAGATGTTCCAGACTCAAACTGCAGCTATAATGTAGTGCAATTCAGTTCAGTGCAGCTATGCATACACACAGTGTACTGAGGGAGGACGAATGGAGATTGTTCAATAATAAAGTTCAGTGCAGCTATAATAACAAGTACGACAACAGTACAACACCAATTAGGTGTTTAGTGAATGCTTGGACGGTTATTCTTGGGGGCTAGGCCAAGAAACCAAAAAAGCAATAGAGTCAAGCTAATTAGGTATAATGACTAATTACTAATTAGAGGCCTCTTATTTTTTTTGGAGCCCAGTGTCATGGTGCCACTAGCTTTGTGCAGTGTATGGGCCTGATTGTGGCAGGGGTAAAACGCTACGGTTCCTTTAACACGAGAGTTTCAATCTTTTCTTTTGCAGCCTTGTAAATAAGCTATCAAACTATCTGCTGATCTATCGATAAAATAGCACCATCTCGTGCCCATTCGTTCCAAAAAAAAAACTTTCAGAGAATAGAGATAAACAAACTATTGTAACAGCGTGCTATGTTTTGTCCTAGTAAAAGCAATGGTCATCTAGCTGCTTTGTTATGTGCTGACCAAAACCATCCAAATATATAAGATACCAGCAGACCAGAACTGAGAGCAGTGAGAGAGTGAGAGTGAGAGTGAGAGTGAGAGTGAGAGAGGCAGAGCAGAGTGCCTTCCTGGTAGCTGCCTACAACTGAGAGCGGTGATGTCATCACCAGTAAAAGTGAAAACACCACTGCAAGGGAGTGCCTTCTTCCTTCTTATTAAAACTAGTGATTTGCGCGCCCATGCGCCCAACACATTCAGCAAGCTGTTGCTGGGTTTGGTGCACGAATATATAGATCAAAAGACATATCAATTGATGGCGAGTTGTTCAGACATGAAGCAGTTAAGGCAGATCTCTAATCTCCCACAGAGCTGGCTAGAAGTCTACATATTACATGAAACAGTCTTAGCTTGCAATTGGACAGATCTTGTTTGGACGTGCATATCCAGTAGCACATGACCAGAGACCACACACATCGGATTGGACTCGATTTAAAAAGACTATATCCAAAAAGCCCTCCCCTTCCTCTTCCCCGACGGCCAGCTCCGCACGACCGCGACGACGTCCCAGTTTAAGGCTTGAAGCAGCAGTCGAACAGGTCCATGGTCACCCTGGGCAGAACGGCCAGCTTCTTGCTCAACACCGCCACCACGGCGCGGTACACCCGGCTCACGCGTGCACTGTTAGGCTCGTCCCCGGAGGCGACGAAGGTGCAGCCGCTGTTCTCGACGCCCAAGGTACTTGGCGTGGGATCTTGAGGAGCTCCTTGTCGACGCACATGCCGTTGACGGTGATCTGTAGAAACAGGTGCATCCATATGCACGGAGTTTTGGCTATGTCACTGCACCGATGATTTAGCTATGTAGCCGAGGCAGGCCTGTACCTCTCGCCGAGCTCTATGCATAACGGCCAGGTCGATTAGCTGCAAAATAGATGGAAAAATGGTGACAAAGTGTTGATGTATGCTTGTTGGCTGAACAGACAACTATCTTAGAGACAAGATAACGGTAAGTTCAATAATAGCCTTGACCTAGAATAATCAATATAATACACCAAAGAATATGCGGACAAAGGGGTAACAAATTTTCTACTCATCAACCACAACAACCAATGATTTCTCTCTTGACCACATAAAAAATAAAGCAGAAAAATCCCTTCTACATGCTAATGATATCTCATATAATACACCAGCATGCATAAAAAACACACAGCAGCTGCTACCTGATCAAACTTTCAAGTATAGTTAGGTTCATGGAAATCAGGTCTCACCTATTCAACACTAAAAATGGTCACTCTCTTCTCAATTTTGATTAATCAATTGCTATCGAGCACCAATGTTTCTCCTTTCTAAGCAACTATTTGCTTGAGAAATTTATAGTAGCACATAACAGAAGGTTTGATAACAAATGAAGGGAAAAAAAATAGTTAAGACAAAGGTCATGAATACCTGATGGACTGGAGTACAATGCAACTCCCTTCAGATGCACCAACTGAACAAAAAGAAAACTTTCTTTTGTTGTGGTATGCAATCATGACCTTCTGCAAATAAACTGTAACAGATGATTAAAGAATTCTTTAGATAGGGTGCTAAAGTGAATAGATATCTGTCTATCTTTTGCCTAAAGCAACGTCACAAACACGTACATGACAGACTGGGATCGGCTACTTTCTTTAGATGCACAATTCTTTAGGTAGTCTGCACACAAGAGCGAAGGTCAAGGCAGCATACCTTGAGCAATGCTATCTGTCTATTTCGGTGCCTCTCATACTAAATCCTGGTTTCAGTCCTACACAAAAGCTGAAAATGGCAAACCAAGAGCCTAAAACTTTGTGTAGGACAACTTAAAAAAATATGGAGCATGACAATATATGAGGGATTCATTGGACTGCTATCAAACACTAATGCTTTTCCGTCCCTTTCTAACAAATCAATTACTTGAGAACTTTATGGTAACCTAAAGAGAGGCTTCTCATAATGGATGAAGTAGTTCAGATGAAGGCCATTGAAATATACGGACGGACAGGATTTGCAACACAAAGAGTGCAGCCACGAGAGAACCAGCAGGCAGCAGCTAACAGAGAGTGTATACTTTGAAGTGTGTCACTTGCATCTACGAGATATAGCATCTGCATTCCAGGGCATAAGCTTACGCTTAGTAATATCTTTTACACACCTAGCAAACAGATCTTTACAAAAACTAAAAGGCAAATCGATTTGTGAAGTATATTCATTGGTCGACAAAAATAAAATTTTGGAAATGAATTGTTCATCAAGCTGATTACTCCATAAATCATGGAATGACGGTTATTTAGAAAGTAAGTCTACCTTTTCTCTGGTTTGACTATAGTGATGACCTCCAGCAGTAAAAAATAATTTGAATGTTGCATACCTCAGCGAGGGCCTGCATCAGAAAAAAGTGCAACATAATATTAAGATGCAGCCGAGCCTCACCAATAACAATCCACCCAATAACATCACCTCTACACAAAGGACAGCTGGGGCGGTTGTTTGCATTAGACGGCACAATATGAATAATGCTATCAAGAGGAGGCACGGCTAAGGATGAAACTTTCGCATTGGCAGGCAGTTCATATGCAGACTTAAATCTCTCGAGACAGTTTGAGCGGGTCTGATCTGTATCACAAACAAACGGCCTGCAGCCTTTCTCATAAGACGTGCATCTCAGTAGCACTGCATTGTGAGGGTAATCAAGGCAGATCGGGCAGGTAACATCCTCCATCCAGCTCTTATCAAGCTGTATGTCCAGATCAAAGGAGCTGTGCTTTACCACCTTCTTGACGCTCAAGTTGCCTGAACCCATCGCTGAGACACGGACTTGCAAGGAGAACTCGTGGCTCTAGCAGGTCCAGCTTTTCATTACAACCTACAAGACACCAATAGGGCAATCAGATCAATTCCAGCTTGCTCCTTCAAAAACAGAGCGCACAGATTCTGTAAGTGATAGTGAATAGACTGGTCATTTCGATCAAAAGACAATATGATGGTGTATGGCAGGGAACAAACGCCCTAATGCCACAATCAGTGCGTGTAATGAATTCCCTATAACCCCACATGAGAATTAGACACAAAAACGAACTCACCCACCTAATGATTTGCCCACAACCACAACTTGCAGTTCTGGTAAAACTCAAAACGAATCCTAGAAAAAATTCCTTACCCCAGAAGAGATCAATAACTACAACTGTGTCAGAAGCTGATTTCGACCCCAAAAATATCGTGGCCCAGGGGAGACACGGTTCAGTTGGACTCCTCGTCTCCCCACCCCCCAAAAAGAATTGGAAAACAAACTGCACGGCGCGAACGCCTTAATCGGGCACCAACAACTAACTACTGACTTGTTCGGGCGCGGCGCCAACTGAGATTTTGCGCGCTGATGAACCACGCATGGCACGGAAGGGAGCGGCGGACTGGATGGATAGCTAGGCGGCACACAAATCGGAAGTGAAGTGAACTGAACCAACGAAGGGAATCGACTGCGAACGAAACCAACGGAGAAGGGAAATCTATCTATCTACCATCCATCCGTGCAAACGAGGCAGCTGGAGGTCACTCACCAACAACAGACGACGACCGAGACCGACCGGCGGCCGGACCGCGGATGGATGGATGGATGGATCTCCGCTCCGCCGACCCATCGAGGGGCGGCGGTGGAGGGAGGATCCGGCGGGCGCAGGGCGGGGAGACGCCGTCGCGGGACCGGGACGAGGACAGGGGCGGCGGCGTGGGCGCTGGGCTGCGTGCTGCGTCGTCGTCGTCGCCTCGGTTAGTCTAGGTTTGATGAAATCGATGATGAATACATAGTCACAGGGGCCGCTCACCCCACACCCACGCCCACCCGTAGAGCCCGCCCGAGCAACGTGGGCGGCGCGCTGTGGCGCCCTCACCGTGCGCCGGTGTCCCGCCGCGCCGGGAGAGAGAGGAGAGGGAAAGAGAAAAGCAGAGGCGGCGTGGCCGAGTGGGGAAGGGCAGCGAGAGTGGAGAAAACAGGCTTTTCGGGGACGCCGCAGCTAGGGACGGTGTCGGCATACGCCCTAGCTACGGACGCCGACACGCGGGACCTCCACAGTTCGTCCCCACCGGGCAGCCACGGCACGGCACATCACCCTCAGCTCAACGTGCGCCTGGGCCGCGCACCCACCTGCAGGACCGGGAATGCGGTAGGGAAGGAGAGCAGCTGAAGATGGGCCCCCCGCCTGTACCCGCAACCAATGAAGAGTCGACAACGAAAAGAGTTGGCCAATGAGATCACGACAACGGCATACGCCAAGACTGAGGGTCCAGACACAGTATGGGGCACCGTATGGGGCGACGACGACGCCGCGCGCTCGAGACGCGGTGGGGCCTCGCACGCCAACGGTGCGGCACAAAGTCAACCAGGCCGAGCCGCCGATGCCCCGCATCACACGGCCACGGTAAAAATCGACGACGTGGACGATCTGGCTGAGCAGATGCTCCACAGCCAATTTACTCTTTAAATGCTGGCGCTCGAAGATCTTCTTGCAATGAACTGCGCAAAGTTTAGAAGCTAGTTCTGATAGTGTTTTGGCATGTGACGCATGTCTTTTGTCTGCTCTTTTGCTACTTCGTGTTTCAGTCTGTCTGGTGATGAGCACTGGTTACTCTTCAAGTCTAGTTAAGATGTTTCAATTTGAGTCTGTAGCGCCTCCACCCAGAGGGGTAGGCCTTTTATCTGGATGTTTTCTAAACACCTGTTTGTAATCACCTAAAACTCCAAATGCTGTATTTCCGTTGCCTAGTAATGGAAATGGGGGTCTTCCTCGGTTCAAAGAAAAAACATCTATAATTTCTGCATTTCAATCCCTTAATTACCTGGACCAAGCTTAGGACTAGCAGGGTAGTTCTAGTCATACGTGCTTACTATTGGTTCTTCTATTCATCAGCATTTCCCTATACTTAATATATTGCGAACACATGGTTGATTTAGGTCACATGTGTTTAGTTTTCTGATTGAGTGATTGTCAACAAATCAACACTTTAATTCTATTTTCTTTTATTCTTTATGCTTCGCTATGTTTACCGGCATACGTGGAGTGTGTCGAAGACGTATCTCTTGGTTCGTGTTGTACAGGTGTGGGAGCTCGGAGATGGTAGCTGACGGCGAGGTGAAGGAGCCAAGGAGGACGTGCCGGGCCGACGGACCGCGGAGGTGAAGGACGGACGTGAGGCTTGGACCGAGGGACCGGATCGCCGGGTGGCTAGCCATGGTGGCTGACATCCGGGACATCGACGAATGCAAGAGGACGGGCGGACCGTGTCGATCGGGTCAAGACGGCGAAGCGTGCAGGCGGAGCGGGGGAGCTCGGATGACTTGGCGACTCGGGCGGTCAAGACGGCGATGACACGTGTCGAGGAGGTTTGGTGGTTTGTCCTCAAAACCATCGGTGCGGGTTTCGTGGTTTGGGCCTCAAAACCACGGGTGCGGGTTTGGTGGTTTGGGCCTAAAACCATCGGCGGGTTTCACGGGTTTGGGCCTCAAAACCCGGTGGACGCCCGTGGACGGAAGGACGGGCGCGTGGCGGCATTTGGGAGATTGCGTGAAGCAATGCTACGGATGAGGAGGCGCGGTGGCCGCCGGATCGATAATTACCCGTAGTCGACCAAAATAGCCCTCGGGTTAGAAGATCGACTCATGTATCTTAGGGGTAGTTTAGGCGGAGGGAATATTGGACTATTTAGTGGAGGCTTACCCCTTCATCCCCTCTTGCCTCTCTTATTTTCGTTTTTATTTTTCCCCAATTTTAGGGTTCTTGTTTAGAGGTCCAAGAATAAATTTGTGGATATTTTTGTGCTGTGATTTTCGTTTGTAGGAAGAGTGGCCCTTAGTCCACTCGTGCCCTCTCGGATTTTAGATCAAGATTGAGTCACTTGTCTGTTAAATCGCTTCCAGTTTTTCCTTTTCTCGTTCATGGCTGTGATTTGATTTTCCCAGAGTTTGGCTTGATCTTAGGCTATGATTTTTTGGGGATATGCTCGTGGCTAGGTGAATTTGACCTGTGTGAAATTTGAGATCCAGCTACTGTGATTTGGTGGAGTTCTCGTCGATTTTTGGGTCGTTCCTTTTCTGTCGTCGCGGGATGGATGTCTTCTGGTTTGGGATGGCACAGCAGCAGCGCAACCAGCGCCGGCGCGCAGGTGCCGTGCGTGCTCAGTAGAGCTGCGCTCGCTACTTGTCTCTCGTACCTAGTTGCTCGTTCGAGATTCAGTTCGTTCTAGCAGTTCGCGCTTCAAAATCGCATCAGCCTGCTGTTCATCTTCTTTGGTTCCTGTGCGAAGTAGAGAGCAGCACTTCTGAGAGAGCCCTGTCTGCTCGTTCAGCTGCAGCAGCAAGGGATTCGCAAGATCATGCTTTTATTTCTCTGATTCGTCTTTTGTTGGCTCCTTGGATCCGTAAGTGAAGCAACAAGTCATTCACGGATGGCACAAGTTGTTTGTCAGTTCGCTTCTTCTTGCTGCGTGCTTCTCTGATTTGATCTAGATACTGAAGTTTTGTGAGTTCAGCTAGGGGCATGCAGCGCTTGCTTGAGCTGGTTTGCCGTGTGTGCTTGCTGTGATTTGAGCAGGTATTGTGTGAGCTCACTTTCTGCAGGACAAGCACCGATGGTCATCGGTGAAGGCTTTGTTGCCTCTGCTATTTGAGAACAAAGATGCGGCTCGATTTAGAAAGATAATTTTGTTGGTAGGCTGTGCACCTTCGAGTGCCATGCAAATCCAATTTTCTCTCTCGTGGTGTCTCTACCTTTCCGAGGATTTTATCTAAATATTCTTGTCACAAGTTGACTTGGATATTTTAGTTTAGAGAACCCACTTCTTCTCGATAGGAGTTGGGTAACTCTTTTCCGTTCTTCGATTCGGAAATTCTTTTCGCCCGTCGTGTGTGGTCGCCCTGAGGTGTCCCGCTGTGTTCCTAGGGAACATCCACCCAACCATTTGGGTCGTGGACATCTCGGTGCTCTCTTTGCTTGTGACACATTGCTACCGCTAGCACGTGTGTTACTTGTCTCCCCGTTGGAGTTTGCTTTTGAGGTTGGGGGTTGAGCCGATGACCCGAAATTGAAAAGGAAAATCGAGGCTCCCATTCACCCCCCCTCGTCGCCGCGTTTCGGTCCTTCAATTGGTATCGAGCAGGTTAAGGGTCATATCTACCTTAATCGGTTCTTGATCCGCGAAGGCGACATGAAGAGGTATGGTCACTTTGGTGGCAAGCCTCCCGAGTTCGATGGCACCAACTATCCCTACCGGAAGATTAAGATGCAAGCACATCTTATGGGGATGGATTGGAGAGTGTGAGAGATTGTCGAGGATGAGAATTACCAAGTGCTAGCCGCTCGAGTTGGTGAGGAACAAATAGCCCAACACAATGCCAACAACCGAGCGAGGAGCGTGTTGTTCTCTAGCCTCAAAGACACAGAGTTCGAGAGAGTTGCCACTTGTGAGACCGCTCGTGAGGTGTGGAAAACACTTGAGAGCTACCACGAGGGAACCCCACAAGTCAAGGCCCGCCTATACGAGACCTACAAGAGAGAGTACAACAACCTAATCCAACTTGATGGCGAGTCCATCGATTCTCTCTTTGCTAGGTTTCAGACGATCTGCAACAAGCTTCGGGCGAACAAGCCGTCGGAGAGGCTTGACGACCACGAGAAGGCGATGCGGCTCTTGTACGCTCTGGATCGGAAGGTGTGGGATGTGAAGGTGTCCGCGATCATGGAGTCCGCCAACTATGACACCCTCACACCCGACGAGCTCTACAGCAAGCTCAAGTCCTCCGAGATCGAGGCTCAGATCCAGGCAAAGCTCAAGAACCCATCTGCGCCGAATGTTGCTCTCGTCTCAGGTAAGGGTAACTCAAGTTCTTCTGCTAACCCTTCACAGATCTCCTTTGCCTTGTCTTATTTGGTGTCTGTGACAGAGCAGCAGATGGAGAGCCTTGGGGATGATGAGCTTGCACTAGTCATCGCCGATTCTCGCGGTTCCACAACAACCGCATGAACCGTCGGCGTGGCGGCGCTTCCAAGGGCGGATGCTTCGAAAAGCGGAGATCCGGACCATTTCGCTGCCGCTTGCCCCAAGAAGAACAAGGACAAGTACTTTCGTGAGAAGTACTACCACAACAAGCACGACCCGACAAGCGCAAGGACAAGCGCGAGTACGTCGCCGGAGCAAGTACAAGTCCAAGAAAGGCTTCGACAAGGAGGCGATCAAGAAGAAGTACCTCAAGCGTGCCAAGGAGCACAAACACGCCTTCCTCGCCTCCCTCGGCGACCTCGACAACGATTCTTCGACTCGGGCAATCTTCCTCCAAATGACGAGGAGCCCGAGCGCAAGGTCGAGGATAAGCTGAATGGACTCTGCTTCTTCGCCGACTCCAAGCCCGGGGGCTTCTGCACCATGGCCCTCGACGGAGCGGTGACCGACAGCGTCAAGCCACACGACAGCGACTCTTCTTCCCCTGAGGTATCTCCCACAATCGAATCTCTCTCCGATGAGGTTGAATCTTTGGGCGATGCGCTTGTGTGTCAGGAGAAGTTGCTCAAGCGAGCAGCTAGAGAGAGAAAGGAGTACAAGGAGAAGTGGGAAATGGCTATGGTTGAGATAGAGTTGCTTAGGAAGCCTGTGGATGTGTCTGATGAGACCGAGTGTGACGCTTGTGCCGTGCATATGTCTAGCATCATGTCTTTGCAATCCAAGTATTCTGCTTTGCTAGATGAGCACGTTGATCTGAAGGCTAAGCCTATGTTGTTGAGTGCGTGCAAGTCTTGTCCAGACTTGCGTTCTGAGTTGGCAGAGAAGGATGCCAAGCTTATTGTGCTTGAGAAGGCCAACTCAGATAGCACTGTGCTGAAGTGTGCTAAGTGTGATGCTTTGGAGTTGGAGCTCATGTCTTGTAGGCATGACAAGGGGAGAGTCGAAGAGGAGAACAAGTATCTTCGCTCTGTCCTGAGTTGGGTGTCTAGTGGAGAGCCACAGCTTGGCATGATGATGAGTCAGTTCAAGAGGGGGACTGACACATCGGAATTAGGCTTTGCTATAGGTGGGAAGGGTGAAATTATCTATGGGAAGGTTGGTCAAGGTAGTGGTTTGAGCTCAAGCGAGAAACCAACAAACACACCCAAATGGACCAAGATCACCCCACCTGAGCCTACCAAGCCCATTGTGCAAAATGGCATTCTCCAAGAGCCCACAAAAACTCCACCTCCCAAACAAGTGTGGCTTCCCAAACCAAACCACCTCAAGAACCCACTTGACACTTTGCCCAAGATCCCTGAGGAAACCCTTCCTATAGCCAAGGCCACAACAAGAGTGAACCATCCACCCAAGAGAGTGAACCAACAACCACCCAAGAGAGAGGTGAGGTATCACTGTGAGTATTGCCAGAGAGATGATCACTTGTTTGAGTTTTGCTTTAGGAGGAAGAGGGATGCTAGGCGTCAGGTTGCGTTTGAGAACCGCGACTTGTATCACCCACCACTTGGCATGTATGAGATGGGTGTGCGGTCGGTTCGGTTGGCGCTTTGCTAGGCCAGGAGGTAGGAGGCCTCGGAGGGCTAGGCCACAGTTTTGTGAGACCCCGTGGTGGTCGTGTTCCGCGAGTGGATGTTGATCCTCGCTTTGGGAGCTTTGAGTTTGACAGAGGAGTGCACCACACTTTGTTGTGCGTGGTGAGCACTTTGGGAAGAAGGGTCATGGGATGTTTGCTGTGCCTAACGTCTATCTTGGGCAAGATGGTCAACACTGGTATTCTTCCAAGTTTACTAACCCCAGTGTTGTGCCATTTGCTCATTCCATGTTTTTCCAATGATGTAGGTGACTAAGTCTTGGGTTCCCAAGTTTATGCTTGTTAACCCTTTGGGATCCAAGACTTGGGATTCTTTGTCCTCTCATGTGTAGGTATGAGGACATGGGGTGGAGAACACGTGCTTGGTGGAACTTGATTCTTTGTCGTGGTGTGATCAAGACTTGATGGTTGTCTACATCACTTTGATGGCCTCCAAGAGGCATGTGCCTTATCGTGACACCTACACACGCCTGTGAGCTATCATATACACTCATGCCTTGTACATTCATGATTTCCCTACTTGTGGTATGAGATAGTTGTTCATTTGCTCACTTGTATATTGTTTGCATGTATTATACTTGTATCATGCTTTTATATCTTTTATAGCATGTGTTTATCTTGTGTATTATATACCATGCTAGCCTTTATGCCCTTTTGGTTCCTAGTTTTCTTTTGCTAGGTGTCTTTGGTTGAGGGGGAGTTGGGAGTTTGCTATCCTTCTTGAAGGGTAGTTTTGTAGTTGATGTACAGTTGTAGCTTTAGGTTAGCTTTTGCTTTGTGCATCATCTTGTATCACATTGCATTCATCATGTACACTATTGCACTTTGAGCTTCTTGTTTATATTGATCACAATGAGACTATGCTCGTTTAGTGTAACAATTACATGTTGGTGCTTACGGCCTGCTCTCTTTCGCTTAATTGATATATGTTATGAGCAAAGCTATTTTTTTATGTGAACTTGCTTAACAACGATGAATCTTGCAAAATGTTCACCATTGAGATAGTTCCTAGCATGTTTAAGTTGTTGAGATCCTTTGTGCTTATCATGTATGCTAGGTGACTATGTCTCATTCACTGAGTTATACACTTGCTTAGATGACCACATGCTTTTATCTGCTAAAATCTAAAATCTAAGCTAAGTGTATGGAAAAGATCGAGATGGGTCCATACCGTCCCACATCCAAGTCTTGGGACTGCTTGCTCATTGCACTTGAGTTGAACCCGAGCTTGGTAGTGTTTGACCTGCACCATTGTCTTAAGCTTCGATTGCTCACACGCATAGGCTTGACATGGTTGATTAGTAAGGTCGACGGTTGTGGATAACCACTCGCAACATGCTTTGTCCAATGCTTGTAACTCGCTGCAACTCCGATAACTTGAAAATTTGACAAGTGTTGGCTTTGTCTTTTGCATGATGTATAAACTTTGCTTGGGGTAGTTCACTCGATATACATGTGTAGCACTTGGTAGATTTCCAACTTATGTATGCTATGTGCTATTCTTTGTGGTGGACACCTTTTCTCGAATTGCTTAAAACTGAATCAAAGTGCTTTCAAGCCATATTTCATATCTCTTGATCGGGTTTGAGCACCGTGTTAAGCATTTGATTTTGTTGCCATGACACTACTTAGAGCACCTTCTCATTTGGATTGCTATAAGCTTGAAGCTCCTCATTGCATTTTCATGCATTTCATAGCTTGATTAGTGCATTTGCCAACAAGGGGGAGAAAGATACAAAGACAATGGATCGCATTTGTCCGGAGGGGAGTAGCACTTTGAGCTAGATGTGTTGAGCCTTTGCCTCTGTCTTGAGGGTCTAGCTGTTTGTGTGTGAAAGTAATTGGTTTGGAGCTGTGCTAGTGGTGTTGAGCCCTGTTCTACCTCTTCTTGAGGACTAGCCGCTTTTGTTTAGCTTCGTTGTGTCGAGCCTTTTGCCCATGTCTTTGGGAACCAAGTTTTTGCTCCATGTTTGCTATCCGGTGATTTTGTCTTAGCTTTTGTTCACTTGGATGTGCTATCTTCTACCTTCTTCTGTCTTTGTGTTGAATGTTGACAATGCACTCATCAAGGGGGAGATTGCGAACACATGGTTGATTTAGGTCACATGTGTTTAGTTTTGTGATTGAGTGATTGTCAACAAATCAACACTTTAATTCTATTTTCTTTTATTCTTTATGCTTCGCTATGTTTACCGGCATACGTGGAGTGTGTCGAAGACGTATCTCTTGGTTCGTGTTGTACAGGTGTGGAGCTCGGAGATGGTAGCTGACGGCGAGGTGAAGGAGCCAAGGAGGACGTGCCGGGCCGACGGACCGCGGAGGTGAAGGACGGACGTGAGGCTTGGACCGAGGGACCGGATCGCCGGGGTGGCTAGCCATGGTGGCTGACATCCGGGACATCGGCAAATGCAAGAGGACGCGGGCGGACGTGTCGATCGGGTCAAGACGGCGAAGTGCGAGGCGAGCGGGGAACTCGGATGACTTGGCGACTCGGGCGGTCAAGACGGCGATGACACGTGTCGAGGAGGTTTGGTGGTTTGTCCTCAAAACCATCGGTGCGGTTTCGTGGTTTGGGCCTCAAAACCACGGGTGCGGGTTTGGTGGTTTGGGCCTAAAACCATCGGCGGGTTTCACGGGTTTGGGCCTCAAAACCCGGTGGACGCCCGGTGGACGGAAGGACGGCGCGTGGCGGCATTTGGGAGATTGCGTGAAGCAATGCTACGGATGAGGAGGCGCGGTGGCCGTCGGATCGATAATTACCCAGAGTCGACCAAAATAGCCCTCGGGTTAGAAGATCGACTCATGTATCTTAGGGGTAGTTTAGGCGGAGGGAATATTGGACTATTTAGTGGAGGCTTACCCCTTCATCCCCTCTTGCCTCTCTTATTTTCGTTTTATTTTTCCCCAATTTTAGGGTTCTTGTTTAGAGGTCCAAGAACAAATTTGTGGATATTTTTGTGCTGTGATTTTCGTTCGTACGAAGAGTGGCCCTTAGTCCACTCGTGCCCTCTGGGATTTTAGATCAAGATTGAGTCACTTGTCTGTTCGTCTTTTCCAGTTTTTCCTTTTCTCGTTCATGGCTGTGATTTGATTTTCCCAGAGTTTGGCTTGATCTTAGGCTGTGATTTTTTGGGGATATGCTCGTGGCTAGGTGAATTTGACCTGTGTGAAATTTGAGATCCAGCTACTGTGATTTGGTGGAGTTCTCGTCGATTTTTGGGCCGTTCCTTTTCTGTCTTCGCGGGATGGATGTCTTCTCGTTTGGGATGGCACAGCAGCAGCGCCACCAGCTCCGGCGCGCAGGTGCCGTGCGTGCTCAGTAGAGCTGCGCTCGCTACTTGTCTCTCGTACCTAGTTGCTCGTTCGAGATTCAGTTCGTTCTAGCAGTTCGCGCTTCAAAATCGCATCAGCCTGCTGTTCATCTTCTTTGGTTCCTGTGCGAAGTAGAGAGCAGCACTTCTGACAGAGCCCTGTCTGCTCGTTCAGCTGCAGCAGCAAGGGATTCGCAAGATCATGCTTTTATTTCTCTGATTCGTCTTTTGTTGGCTCCTTGATCCGTAAGTGAAGCAACAAGTCATTCACGGATGGCACAAGTTGTTTGTCAGTTCGCTTCTTCTTGCTGCGTGCTTCTCTGATTTGATCTAGATACTGAAGTTTTGTGAGTTCAGCTAGGGGCATGCAGCGCTTGCTTGAGCTGGTTTGCCGTGTGTGCTTGCTGTGATTTGAGCAGGTATTGTGTGAGCTCACTTTCTGCAGGACAAGCACCGATGGTCATCGGTGAAGGCTTTGTTGCCCCTGCTATTTGAGAACAGTACAGTGCTCGATTTAGAAAGATAATTTTGTTAGTAGGCTGTGCACCTTCGAGTGCCATGCAAATCCAATTTTCTCTCTCTCGTGGTGTCTCTACCTTTCCGAGGATTTTATCTAAATATTCTTGTCACAAGTTGACTTGGATATTTTAGTTTAGAGAACCCACTTCTTCTCGATAGGAGTTGGGTAACTCTTTTCCGTTCTTCGATTCGAAATTCTTTTCGCCATCGTGTGTGGTCGCCCGAGGTGTCCCGCTGTGTTCCTAGGGAACATCCACCCAACCATTTGGGTCGTGGACATCTCGGTGCTCTCTTTGCTTGTGACACATTGCTACCAGTTAGCACGTGTGTTACTTGTCTCCCGCTTGAGTTTGCTTTTGAGGTTGGGGGTTGAGCCGATGACCCGAAATTGAAAAGGAAAAATCGAGGCTCCCATTCACCCCCTCGTCAGTCGCCGTTTCGGTCCTTCATATAATATCCGACTTCTGTCTTCCTGTGTGATTGCACCGAACAAAGCATACAATAGTTATTTCGTGATAATAAAGTGATGTAGATCAGGTGTGTCCAACGATTAAAAATGTTGGTGTTTGGTATGTCAATTTTTCTACGGGTGTGAGGCGTATAAACATGTCTTGGTATTGGGGATGCAAGGTTCACTGAAATGGTCATTCAGATTTGAGCTTCAGAATAGAAATGAGTATTATTATTGTAATTAATGAAGATCGATATCATATCTCATCATTTCATGCCAATTCGTGGAACAACCTGATTTATATGTATAGCTCCAGAAAAATCAGAGGAATAGATATCCATTCTTCACTAATAGTCTGTCCGCGCTTGGTTCCTATGGCCAGAAGTCTGAAAATGGCAATGCTACAACATGAACAGTAGTTTTTTTTTTTCCCCTTTCTTTCTTATTAGATGCAAACACTTTGCATAGCCACAATTGAATTCACTTTTTAAATAAAATATCACAGTGAGGGCCTCCCCTGCTGTATTTTTTGCTCAAAAAAAAAAAAAAAAAACCAATTGATCTTCGAGCTTTAATTAGGCCAACAGGTCATCCTTTCTCTACAATGAACGTTTATAATGGACATCGTAATCTTTATGTTACAATAAAAACAAAATTTATCCACTGTAATTTGTGTTTATCGAACTTCTTTGCTCCGATTTCTTGTGCCGCTTGTCTCGAGCCACATAATTGTAACATGATGATAAACTCAAAACCATCCTCACACAGAAACACACCTGAAGGCTGAATTTTCTATATAAATGTGTCAGCCATGCATGATACTGTGATGTCAATTCTGATGGAGATTAGGGAGTCGAATACCTTATTTCAAGAGTTTAAGTTTTCCTTTGCTTCTCATTCTTGTAATGGGCACATGTGTTAGCAAAAATAGTCACAGACGAAACTCAGGTCGGGTGGTGGTCTGTTGCCCCGGCTTATGTTTCTGGTCTGCTGGCCTCAGACTGTAATCCTCCCTCTATTTGATGAATGAAATCTCCTCTATCGAAAAAAAACATGCATGATAGTAGCATCAAATTAATTCCATGATCCTATATGTAACGGGTATTCCCTATAATGATGTTCACTAAATTGATTGCCAAAGTTAATGTAAGCTTATGACAGGATGAAGAGAGGACGTACATATGCTTGACATATTAAATATGTTTGGTGCAGAGCAGGATGCAATTAAATAGCTTGCTTGGAGCAACTATATTATGAGAACAATTGATATGATATATAGGCTCAATTACAAGTAGTGGGGTGCCCTGGTAAGGACTAGGACTACATGGAAAGAGGAAGGCCACCAGCTGAGTGTGGAAATGCCATTGCATATCAAAAGACGTCGGCATAAGCTAGATAGGCTTGGGTGGCATGTGGAATTCAATTGTAGCAACTCTTCTCAGAATCTCAACTGTGGCAAAAGCCAATGTAGGGAAAATAGTTTGAGAAGCACGTTGGATCCTTCAGATATGTGGGCATTTGGGTGAATTGTGGTGGAGCATCTTACGGCCAAGACTGTACCAGTCAGAGACAAATCATGGAAAGCTGTGCAGAGGAGCTTGATCCATCGGGTCTTGACGGGCCTGCTGGCCTTCTGTCCAGACCTCAGACAGTGCTCAATGGCTTTGGTCGTTAATGTTTCATAAGGTTTACACACCTCTTATTGGTTCAATTCAAATGGTAACTTAATCAACACCTTCCGTTCGTGCTTTCTGAACGTTCTTGTGTTGCTTCTTTACTGCATCATCGATGCAATATAATTTTGTCAATGTCTGTGTCTAGAGTCTAGACTAAAACAAAATCCGAGGAGTTGTTGGCATCACTTTTTATTCAAATAAATATTTATATTTTATATTATCATGACGATTGATTTTTCCATCCTGTAAAAAGAAGGTTTACAATAAGTTAAGGTACAAGTTAGGGCCACTGATCCACCAATCTGGACATACACAGGCTAGAATCCTAACGTACATAGTTATTAAAGGTCCAAGATAATAGCTTTATGCAATTTTTAACAAAGTGTGCATCTATGCAAATGACAGTTTTTTCAATAATGTCACACAGGAAGGATATAAATTTGAGAAAAACTTGCAACCTAAATATTAAAATGAACTTCTTTAGAGGCACAAATTACAACATTAGCAATCTATCAAGTAGTTGATCACCGTCACCTTGTACTCGAACACTAGGAATATTGTACTCGAACACCAAGAACACCGTACTAGGACACCAGAAATCCTCCCCGTTGGGGAGGGCAACCCTAGCCAGCCCCGCAGCTCCAAGCAGCCTCTCAACAAGGAGGCCAAGAACTAATTCTTGTCAAGCAAAAGTATAAAGTCTTGCAGGTCCGGCGAGCGAAGGTCCCGTCGCTGAGCATGAACGGCGAAAGCCACCCTCCGTCACCGGGCGGTCCCCGGTCGACGAACGAAGCTAAAGGGAATGACGGCCCCGTAAGGTGACGGGCGGCAAATAAGGGCTCTCCTAGCGATGGGACCCCCCCGCGCGGAGGCCCGGGAGAGGGCCCCGCGGTTCTACCCTCCGCTGAGGCCCGGCCGGGCGGCCGACGAAGGAAGCCCTACGGCTCCCAAATAAGGAGAAGTCGCAAGCATATTCCCGTAAGTAGCCTTGTACGAATAGTTACTAGCCTGCCCCCGCGGGCCCATCTCGTAAGCGTGTGTTCCCCCACTTACCATGTACCAAATTGTAAATCAGCCCCTCGACCCCCGGTATTCCTATAAATACCCGGGCGGGCTCAAGAAAGGAGGGGGATTGTTGGCCGCCTTAAGTGCCATCTACTCATTTTCCTCACGTCGGCGTCTTGCCCTCACGCATCGTCTTATCCCTCCTTCGGAGGCTCGGGTGACCTCCGATCCTCCCGACCCTCGGCAACTCCAGCGAAGGTCGGGGCCGACCGAGGTCTCCCTCGCTCCTCATCCCGTGTTCCCGACTCATCCCGTGGGAAGCCCTCGCCCCTTCCCGCCCCCTCGGGAGCGAAGGCAAAGGGGCGAGTGATCCCCACGCTTGGCGCCGTCCGTGGGGATCGATACAAAAAGCCCAAAGCCATGCCGCCTACTCGCCGATCGGGCCCCCCGCGTCGCAGCCGAGCAACCCCTCCACCCGTAGAGGACCCCTCCGATCAAACCCGCCAGAGGGCGGCAAACGGTCACCACACGCGCCGAGCAGCTCCGCGCCGAGGCTGCGGGGCGGGGGGGCCGGTCGCCGCGACCCCCGCTCGTCCCGATTTCGGAGGTCACCGAAGAGGAAACCCCAACACCCGAAGGCGACGCTCCGCAGGTCGAGGGCGGTGGTCCAAAGACCCGGTGGCGCAAAGGTCCCCCGCCCCGAGTGAACCCGGCTAACCCGCTCGAGGGGCTCATCGAAAGTTCAACGAGAGGATGACGAAGAAGAAACCGAGCAAGGGGGAACAGGCTCGAAGCTCTTCAAGCTCGGATCGCAGAGAAGCGGAAGGTTACCGCAAGCCCCGGATCGAAGGCGGCGCTGCGGACGCCGAGGAGCAAGCGGAAGCCGCCCGGGGCCGAGCTTGCATGGATCAACCAACAGCTTGTGGCAAGACAGAAGTCAAGGCGGAGGGCAGCCGCAACCCAACAATCACCCGCAGCCCCCACTTCAGGGCAAGCCCCACCTCCATCAACCCGCCACCACCGCAACCGAACCAGCCACCATCGCAAACCACCCCCCCGCCGCCCTTCGCATCAACCCGCTATACCCCCAACATCTCCTCAGCGACGCCATCGAACGCCCACCCCGCCCACCGCTAGCAATAAGCCCCCACTACGACCCCAAATCCCCGCCCGTCCCTCGCTCTCCGGATCGCGGAGTGGCCTCCATCCTACAGCCCCAACATCTACCAAGATATGCGGGGATCACCGACCCCGCACAGTTTATCATGAGCTACGAGGCAGCGGTAGAGGCAAACGGGGGATCACACCACCATGGCAAAATCGTTTGTAATCATAGCAAGGGGAGTAGCCCAATCTTGGTATTGCACCCTACCTCCGAATACCATCCGGTCCCCGTCGACCTTCGAGCCGCTCTCGGGCAAACTTCAAAGGCGTAGACTCGAGCTTATCAACAAAGACGGAGCTCTTGAACGCCGTCGCGTAGCCCGGCGAACCATTGCAAGAATGGTGGCGGAGGTTCCTCCAAACCAAAGCCGTAACGTAAGGGTCTCCGATCGAAGGCCATAATGGCAGCGGTTGCATGCATCCGCCCGGCCTTGCCATTCAAAGATCGAGCGGAGGCAGCCTAAGACGCCGCGTAACCGCACGAGATATAATGGACAAATACCGCAGAGCGAATAACGACCACAAGGCGAAGGTGGAATCCTTTCGACCTCCGCAGTCAATACCAAACACCGCGCCCGCGCTGAGACAGCCTACCCTGCACCGGGCCGCCGAGAGTGGGCGCCATAAACAATAACCCTCCGATAGAGCAAAACCCAACCAGCCATCTACGCGACCAAACAACCCGCCAAGAACCCCTGTGCCAAACCCGGATAACAACAGACCAGCCCCCAAAGAAGACAGCCCAGATTGCCACTATCGCGGAGAGGGCAAAGGCCACTATACCAAGCAATGCCCATACTTCGCCAAGGGAAAGAAGCGATGGACGAGGAGCTGGCTTCGCGAGAACTCCTGAGGCGCATCAACCACACAAGAAAACCAGCGAACGCCGCTCCGCTCACTATACTTTCACCCCTTCGATTATGGGGCCCCAGCTCACCCAAAGCTTCCACTACCCCGCTTTTCACTCAACAAATTTCAACCAACACCGGCCTCGATACTACCACCAAGACTACACGCTTCCTCGCACCCCCCAGCCCCCGCTACCTAGCTACCCTAATCACGCCCGCCGCCACCACCACTACCAGCCCTCCCCCAACTCCGCAACTACCCATCACGCAAGAAGTACGACAATAGTCGCCAAGCGAACCCATCGTTCGGAGTCATCCTCGCAATCACCGGGGCTCCAACGAAGACCATGGCAACAAACGGCAACAAGAAAAAGCACTACCGAAGGGTCCACCATGTAGGCGCGGAGGGGCCACACCGCAATAGCCGGTGGTCGCACATCCCGATCACCTTCGGCGCCGGTGATATGAAGCTCAAGGACTACCCCACACCGTCGCGATGGTCATCGACACCAACATCGGAGGGTGGACGAGAACGAGATACTAGTCGACACAAGCGCTCGGCCGTGACATCCTGTTCGCCTCAACCTTTGACAAGATGGGCCTCGACAGAGCTTGTCGCGGCCCCGGAAACCCGCTCTTCGGCTTCGGAGGGCGCCAGGTGGCAACCATGGGAAAGGTCACCTTTGCCGGTCTCCTTCGGAAAGGATCCTATTCACGTAACGTAGAACATAACCTTCGATGTAGTGGACATATACTACAACTACAACGCCATTTTCGGGTCGCGGAGTCACCACGCGTTCGATGCGGTGCTCCACCCGAGCTACCTCATGAAAATGCCCTCCGCGGCATCATCGCCCGTTTTTCGAGACCGTAACGCCGCAAGAAACGCGGAGGGCTGTAGCCCCCGGCGGCGCAATGTTCACAACCTTGAACAACAGCCGAGGGCAAGAAAATCGACCCGCACAGAGACGCGGAGCCCCCGCGAGCCCTTCCAAATTAAGAGACAAAGAAGGTCGACTCTTGACTTCGACCCCGACAGAGGTAACCATCTCCCTCGGCGCACCTCGATCCGACCTCCGGCGAGAATTACTCCGGTGCCTCGCGAGAACTCCGATGTGTTCGCATGGTCCGCGGAGGATCTACAGCGCGTCGGCCAGAAACCTCATCGAGCACCACCTCAACATCGGCGATGCCACCCCAAAACGCAGGCTCCGCAAAATGTCGGACGAAAAGGAAAGCGGCAAGGCAGAGGTAAACCGCCTACTCGATGCGGAGGTCATCCGCCCGTCAAATACCCCACTTGGTTATCCAACGCCGTCATGGTGAAAAAGGCCACCTCGGCAAGGACGCACGGAGCCCACCGATGGAGGATGTGCGTCCGATTTCACCGGTCTCAACAAAGCTTGCCCGAAGGGCGACTTCCCCTCCCACGAATCAGCTCCCTTTGTCGATGCAAAGAATGGGGTGTGAGAGATTGTCCCTCCCGGATCGCTTCTCCGGCTATCATCAAATGCGGATGAATCGGGCATTCGAAGAGAAGACCAGCTTCATAACACCCTTCGGAACCCATCGTTTCGGGAGAATGGCCGAGGGCCTCCGCAACGCCGGCTCCTCCTTCGCGCGCATGACAAATGGGAGGTGTTCGGGACGATAGCGCAATCTCCGCGTATGTTGACGACCAGTCCAAAGCAAGCCGAGAGAAGACCACATAACGGACCTACAGAGAACCTCGTCAAGCTCCGCGAGGCCGATTAAAAACTCAACCCAGCCCAAGTGCGTGTTCGGGTAAGCAAAGGAAAGCTGCTCGCCGCCTCGTGTCCGCCAAGGGGAATCGGCCAGCCTCCAAGATCGCAAAAATCACCGCGATGGAGCCCCCCGAGAACGTAAAGTCAGCCCAAAGGCTCGCGACGCCTCGCGGCCCTAAGCGTGTTCATCTCCGATGATCCGCTGAACGGGCACTACCGTTTTTCAAGTACTAAAGAGCACGGAGTTGTTTGACCGGGGACCTCCGCAACAAGAAGCCTTCAAGATCTCAAAGCTACCTCGAGAATCTTACCACTCTCGCCACCCCTCGACCCGGCGAAGGGCTCCTTCTATATGTCGCCGCATCACCGCACGCCGTCGGGCCGCAGTGTTTGTCAAGGAAACAAGCGAAGGGCACCAATCAAAGCAGGCACCTATCTATTATGTCTCCAAACTCTCGAAGGGCCCAAGCTGAATTACACCGAGCTTGAGAAGGTAGCATACGCAGCGGGTCATGGCAAATGAAAAACTCAAGCACTACTTCCAAGCACACGAGATCACCGTACCTTCGAGCTTCCCCTGACAACATATTCAAATCCAGAGTCCGTGGGCGGGATAGCGAAGTGGGCAACCGAGATCGGAGACCATGCCATAAGATTCGTTGCCGAACAGCCAACAAGTCTCGTGGCCCTCGCAGATTTTCTCGCGGATTGGACCCCGACACCTTCAACCAAGCAGCTAACCTGGACCCGATATGGACAAAGACACACGGACGGAGCCTAGGGGCCCGCGGAGGCCGGCATCGCAGCCCGTCATCACCTCGCCCTCCGGGGTTAGGGCGAGATACGCGGCCGGACTTGAGTTCCGGTGCACAAACAACACGGCGGAATCACGGCCGTGCTCCTCGCTCTCAACAAGCTCCGCGATGTCGGCGCCAAGGGCCATCATCAAAACCGACTCGGAGGTGGTCTCGAAGCAAGCGAGAAAGACATCGAGCCGGGCACCCGAACCGAGAAATATTTGGCAAGGCTACGCAAGACGGAGGCTTTCTTTTCTCGGGTCACAACCAAAACCATATCGGGACGGAGACAACGGAGAGGCCGATGAGCTTGCGAGGCCGGCCGGCCGCGGCGGAGCCCCTCCCGAGGACGTGTTTTCTACGAAATACTATACAACCCCCCCCGTCCAAGAAAATGACCCACCTCCGAATCGGTCGCCGCCATCCACAAGACCGGAGGGCCCCGATCATAGCATTCATAAAGGGTCTCTTCGAGCCACAATCCACGAAAGAGCGTAAGAGGGTCGAATGTAAGGTCCGAGGATATCGCGCTCGGTGGACAACAGTCGTACAAAGCCTCCCGCGTACCGCACCTTGGCTTAAATGTGTATATCCACAACACGGGGGGCGCGCCATCCTAGCGGAGATCCACAAAGGCATCCGCGGCTCGCACAACGCCCCCAGAGCCCTAGTGGGAAAGGTGTTCGAGCAAGGGTTCTACCGCCAACGGCACCAACGACGCCAATGTAATTAGTGAAGCCGCTGCGGGGGTGCCGGTGACAAAGACACCACTCCAACAAGCCGGGGCCCGACAACCCTCATCCGCCCCCACCCCCCTCCGGCCGATGGGCGATCGACCTCATCGGACCTATGCCACCGGCTCCGGGAACCTCCGCCACGCAGTAGTAGCGGTCGAGTATTTCACCAAATGGATCGAAGCCCGCCCCCTCGCAAGCATAACCTCGCACTTTCGGTACAAAAGTTCTTCCGGCAAGAGATTGTTTGTCGCCGGGACCCCGCGAAGCATCACGATTGACAATGGCACCCAATTCGACAAATGAAGGTTTCAAGCGGTTACGCCGCAAATAGGGACCCAAATACACACTTCGCCTCCGTAAGGCACCCCCGCCTAACGGGCTTGTCGAAAAGAGCCAACGGCATAATCTTGCGGGGCATCGTGGCGAAGATCCACGAAAGCCGCGGGGAAAATGGGCGGAGGAGCTCACTCCGGTGGTGTGGTCACATAACACCTCCAAAATCCGCGCGACCAAGTTCACGCCATTCAAGCTCCTATTCGGAGAAGAGGCCGTCCTCCCGAAGAACCGAAGCACGCGCCGCCAAGGGTCACCAAATCTGCCCCCCCACAACTAGAAGCGCCGCAAAAAGACCTCCTCGAAGAAACAAGAAACATGGCCGTCCCTCAACCTCCGCGCCTACCAGGAGGAAACCACAAGATGGAGGAACAAGAAAATCCACCTCCGTGCGATCTCCGTCGGAGACTTCGCCCCGATCGGGAAGCGGGAATCGCGAAGATGGCGGGCAAATTCGCCGCCAAATGGACGGCCCCGCACCTCGTCACCAAGTCCACAAGGCCCGGCTCCTTCCACTCCGCAAGACCTCGAAGGCCACGACATCCCCACACATGGAACGTCGACGACCTCCGCATAGAAGTACTACCCCTAGCGGTGCAATGTACTAAGCACTCGCGAGTTGTAGGGCTCCGACCTTTTTACCTTTCTTTTTTTTCTCTTCTAGTCAAAACGAGAACAATCCCAGGCTGCACTCTTTTTCCTTGCGAAGGGCGCAAGGTTTTTAATGAGGCAGCACCAAGATCTAACACATGCGAGGTTAGTTCCCCAAATATCAAACAATTTCAAATCAAGCTCAGACAGGGAAAGGGGCCGGCGTCGCCCGACCCTCATCGGCCAGCGAAGGTAATCGGATTGACCACGCCGAGGGGGCAGCGCAAGACCGCACCCCGGCAAGTCAAACCAACTAAGAGTACCCCTTCAACAAAAAGCCGAGCACCCCGGGCACCTCCGCCCGGGGGCCTCGCACGAGGCCGCCCGCCCCTCCGAGTCACGAGACCCGCGAGGCGCGCAAAAAACGGCACCCGCACCTCCGCCTGGGCCTCGCACGAAGCCGCCCCGCGCTCCGAGTACGAGACCCGCGGAGGCGCACAAAAAGACGGGCACCCCCCGCACCTCCGCCGGGGGCCTCGAATGAGGCCGCCCGCGCTCCTCCGAGCACGAGACCCGCGGAGGCGCACAAAAAGACGGGCACCCCGCACCTCCGCCGGAAGGGCCGCATGAAGCCGCCCGCGCCTCCGAGCTGAGACCCGGAGGCGCACAAAGACGGCACCACGCACCTCCGCCCGGGCTCGCAATGAGCCGCCCGCGCTCTCCGAAAGTACGAGACCGCGGAGGCGCACAAAAGCCGGACACCGGCACCTCCGCCCGGGGGCTCGCAATGAGCCGCCCGCGCTCTCCGAGTCTGAGACCGCGGAGGCGCACAAAAACGCACACCACGGCACCTCCGCCAGGGCTCGCAATGAAGCCGTCCCGCGCCCAAATGTAGATACAAGGAGGCGCGGGAGGTCGCGTACCCTTGCACCCTCGCCAAGGATCTCATTAAAGACCTCCGCCGCATAAAACATTAACTCCACCACCCACCAAGAACCGGACCTCCGCCGTGACGAGCCTCAACGTCAATACCTAACAAGGACAACACCTATCCGACATACAAGCCATAACTACGCCAAGCATTCATGACAACCAACCAACACCGGGAACCCCCCTGGAGCACTATAAAAACCAGCCCCCAACCCGCACAAAGCCCTGGGGTAGCAAGAGAGGCAAAGCAACCGGTCGCACACACCACCATGCTACTTCCCTTAGCCAAGCCCCGATCCCTCAGAGCGAATGCCGGGATACCTCCAAGCCCACAACTCCCAACCTAGCGAGGGTACCACAATGGAAAATGTAAACAGCCCGACCCCCGAGGCACACCGCGGTGCAATGAAGAGCAACAACGCTACAAGTGCCCCGAGGCAGCAAACACCCAAATCGCCTGAGCCCAACAAAGGCCAAACGCAGACAAACTAGAGCATTTCGCCCTTCCTCGCAACCACCTAAGCCAGCCGTCGAGAGCACCTCGCGCTGGGCCCTGTGCCAACGGTGCGAAGACCTAGCGAGGAGATACCACAATGGAGAATGTAACATCCTCCCGTGGACAACTCCACCAAAGGAGTCAAAGTTCCGAAGGGGGAATGGGCGCCCGCGGCTGAACATGAACGCGGGTGGGCGCAACCGCGACAACCCGCAGTGTCGCCGTCAAGCGAGGGCGCCGGCAGCGGCGTAGCGCAACCCCACCCCGCAAGGCACCTCGCAGAGCTCGAGTTCGCGCGACGGTCGCCCACCACCAAGCTTCGGGCGCATGAGTCGCGGCACGCAGGACACAAGGGGAGCACCACCCACATCAACGCGGCGCTTCGCCAGAGACCCCGTAGCTGCAAAGGGGCCCTCCGCGTCTCGAACCAGCATTGTAAGCCAAACTTCGGCAACAAAAATCAAATTGTACCGGGCTTTTTTCACGCGGCTACCTTAAACGCGCGAGTCTCGCACTAAGAAAAAAATAGGGGACGCCGCTGTTTCACGCGGCTACCCATAAAAACGCTGCGAGTCTCGCACTAACAAAAAGTAGGGGGGCGCCGCTGTTTCACACGATTGCCTTCGAGCACAACGCAACAAAAAAACAAAAAGAAATATCGCCAAGGCCATACATACAAGCAATCAAAGCGACTCCGCAATTATATCATTTGCACAAAGTAGCAGTTACAAAGGCCCTCGTGGCACAAAGCCTCACAGGGCCTCCGCACACACCTCCTCCGCCACGAAGTTACAACACCGAAGAACCGCCCTAACAAGCACCTTCGCGGCACGCTCCACGAGGCCTCTACATCAACTACTTCTACCAAAGGCTCATCACCTACGTAAGCGACCTCCGATATAGCCGGCTCCCATAACACAAGCGGAAGGTCACCACTCAATACTCGATGACGGTAGACCCTCCGCTTAGTCGCCCCATTCAAAGCCAACATCCTCCCGCTTCGCACAACAACCCGACCTCCGCCGATCCACCCAACAAGCACGCTGGCCAAAGCGCTATGGCAACGGCCTCATCGTCCCCCAATATCGCCCTCCGCCATAGCCGCTGGCGCCAGCCCCGAAAAGCACCCGCTCCACTTGACGATTGGCCAAGTCATGAGACCGCCAGAGAAAACCTCCGAAACCTGGTTGGCGGGTCATATTTCGAATCCTCCCCCACCAAAACGCCTCGAAGGGCGGCCCAGGAATCGCCGCATAGCATGCACCCAGTCTCCCGAGACGAACATGTCTTGGCGGTTCATCATCAAGCGGGAACCACATTGAGCACCCTCCGCTGCAGGCCCCCGGTACCGCGCGGCCAGACGATCAACAATCACGAATCGCCTTCGAATCCACCGACACAAGCCGCAAGACAAACACTACCCAAAACACAAACGAGCAAAGGACGGAAATAGCGAAGCCATCCACTCTTCATTAAAGATGAAAATACCCGAAACCAAAGAGTCCGACTCGCCCCGAAGGCCACAAACTTAGGTACCACAAAAATACTACTGACGCCTAAGGCACCTCAAACCACCTCTTCCCCCGAAGGCCACAAAGAAGACGGCCGGCAGGAGGAGGCCGGAGGATCTCTAGGCGACGCTGGCCCTCCCGCTGGACATCGGAGGTAGAGGCGACAAATGGCCAAGGGAGACGGCAAATCGGCGGAGTCCGCGGCGCGCAGGGCCGGGAGGCACCAAACCTTCAACCCGCGGCGGAGGCGCCGTCGCCCAGCGCGACCCCGACACTCAACCCCGTCCGGCCCGCAACCTCCTCCCGGCACGGTGGGCGGGCACCTCCGCGGAACCAAGAATAGTCGCAGCCCGACCCTACCAGCATCAACAAAGACAAGTTAGGCGCCCGGGGCGTAAGATAGAACTAACAAAACAAACAAAAAGCCGCAAGTTATAACTAACCTTTCCGGCGAGGTCCGCCGCAGCGTCCCGGGCGAGCCCCGCCCCTCCCTCGTACCAAAAGCGCTTGATGAAGGCCGGCCGCGAAGCGCCACATCACGCCCGCATAGCCCCTAACATCATCCGGGCTAGGGAAGGGAGCGGTGCGAACCTTCGATTGGGGGCCCCAGGCCCACAATCCGTACCCGGCGGAGCGCCCTCGGCTGGGCGATGGCGGCGGTGCCGGGCCCCGGAATCCGCGCTGGTCACCACCTCGGCGCCCCCTCCCCTCCCGGCGCGATCCAAGCGCCCAACAAGAGCGGGTCCGTCCGCAGATTACCGGGGGCGGCCCCGACCCGCCCCAGAATGCCCGAGCCCGCCTTAAAGCCCTCCGCCTCCGCGTACACAAGAAAGCTCTAGGTCATTCAGCTTGGCCGTGGCCCCGCACCCTCCGCCGACCGCGCCGCGGGCCTTCCCGCGCCTCCCGTCGCCAGCGCCGGGTTCTCGGGCGAGAACCAAAGCCCTCCTTCAAGTTCGCCACCTCCTCCGAAGGCGCTCGCCCGTCCACCGCCGCCTTGCTTTGGCCCTCGCCGGCCCTCCTTGAGCTCGAGGGCGGGCTTCCCTCCGGGCATCTTCGCCATCAACTGAGTCCCGCCCTCCCCGGATGGCCGCCCGCGCCGGCACCATCCACGCCTCCGCGGTCTGACCTTGATGTCCTCATGGATAGCGGAGAGGGCGGTCGCACTGCATCTCCGCCTCCCAAGCAAGCGCACCCGACCAAAGACGCGGCCGATCATCCTCCGCGACGCGGAGGCGGCAAAGGGCGTGTTGCAGGTCGACACCCGTATGGAGCTCCACGTCCACATCGTCGATGCCGATCGTCTCCGCCACGTATGGCGGAGAGGAGGGCCCCGCTTCCCCATAGGGCTTTCCCCGCTCCCGAGGGGGCCTCCGGAGGATCCTCCTGAAATTCGCCCTTCGCCCACACATGGCATCGCCCGTAGGGGCGCGGCACCCGTGCACTCATACGGCGGGACACCGCGGGACCGCAGCGCGGCGCAGCATCGTCACCCCGTCCCGCCGTCCTCCTCCTCCTCTTCGGAGGGACCGCCACCGTGGCCCTCCTCCTCCCTCCTCGCGGTCGAGCCGCCGTCGGAGGTCTCCCCTTCGCCGCCACCTCCATCTCCGCCTCCCCCGTCCGCCGCAACGGCCTCCGCATCCTCCGCCTCGTCATCCTCATCATCCGAAATGAGGAAGTAGCCGAGGTCCGCAGCCCGAGACGCCCCGGCAGCTCGGGCGAACCCCGCCCCTCCGATCCGGGGGGGACGGGCGGACTTCACGCCCACGCTGGGGGCTCAGTGCCGAACCGCGGCCGCGAGTCCCGGGCTTTGCGAACCCCGCCGCTTTCCCCGCGTCCATGGCATCGGCGCCGGCCTCGGACGGCCAGTCCTCGTACTCCACCCCCTGGAGATCAAGATCCGGGTTTACCCGGCCCGATCGGGCGAGACATGCCCGGATCCGGCGGATCTCCGAAGACTCCAACTTCCCGAGCGTAAAGTCGGAGCACCCGACGGCCTCCGCCATCACCGGCCCCTCCGAACTCGCCTCATCGCCCCGCGCGCCCTCGATGCGCATCAGGCCAAACCGCCCGAGGTCAATCTTCAACGCCTTCAGCCCCTTCCGGGCGCACTCGCCAAGTCGGCAACCTCCACTGGGCACCCCCGACCACAAGACTGGATTCTGCGCTGCGGCAAACTCCACCACCAGGTCCCGCGCACGGACATGGCGGGACATGGTGCGAAGGGGCGTCCAGCTCCTCGCCGCCGCAGCCCGTCTTCACCGGCTTCACCTTCGCAGTGCAAGGGGCTTCGGGCGCCGTGAGCCCCTCCGCGCCGTCAACCGGTAATAAAACCAAAGGCCGGCCAATCCGGACTCCACTTGTTCCACTGGCCGGAGCAGAGCCTCCACTCGCCTGCGAGGGATGAAGCTGCACACGCCATACCGAGCGCGAAACACCTCCCCCTCCGTCGTCTTGACGTTGCGCCGCTGGAAGTGCACAACGTGAGCCCGATGAAGCCGCCCGCCGTCGGCTCCAAACGAGAGCGGCACGCCTGCACATACGGCCATCAGCCGCGGAAGCAAGACGGCGTCGCTGATGGAAGCGGAGGTTAAACCTCCGCATCACCCCCCAACCAGCTCACACACGGGGAATCGGAGCCCGCGAAAAAACTCCTCAAAGACGATGACTTCGCCAGCTCGGGGCGGCACCGCCTCCCCTCCGAGCACGGAACCGCCTCTTGTGAAAAAAATTCGAACTCCTTCCGAACTCCTTCAAGGACTGGTTGGTGCACCGGCCCGAGGGAACTTCGGCACTCAACGCGGTCTTGGGCTTCATCGTCTCCTTGATGCGAGCCATCGAAGCCTAACACAAAAAATGAGGCACTTTGCTTCAAGGCAAGAGCACAACACGGCGGAGGGCGCCTCGAGAGCAACCGGGCCCTACGCAAAGCGGCCGAGCCGGGAGGCAAGAACGCAGTGCGGGAGGCGAAAGTGAGAGCGTGAAAGCGAAAGGAGAACACAAACCCTAATCCCACCAACCGCACATATAGGGCGGCAATGGGGAGGGGGGGCGGGCGGGGCGCGGTCGCGAACCCCAACCGTGACCGGATCCCAACATTGCGCCCACGCCCCGATCCCCCAACGCCAGGAAACCGGACGGCATCCGTACACCTCAAACAAACACAAACCAACCCCGATCCACGCCATCACCAAATCAGCCAACCACGCCCAACCAAGCGCACCCAAACCCCGAATATCCACAATGAGCGCACAAGGCCGGGGCCCACCTCCGCGAGGCCCACGAGCACCGGGGACGCCACCGCAAGGGGTCCATGGGGGCGGCCAACAGCCACCCGCACGGGACCCTCCTAAAGACGATTACCGCCGCCCCCCCCCTGAGGGAACTGCACCTTCGAGGGGCTGCCGTTGGGGAGGGCAACCCTAGCCAGCCCCGCAGCCCGCAGGCCTCAACAAGGAGGCCAAGAACCAATTCTTGTCAAGCAAAAGTATAAAGTCTTGCAGGTCCGGGCGAGCGGCTAGTCCCGGGCCGCAGCATGAACGGCGAGCCACCCTCCGTCACCGGCGGTCCCCCGTCAACAAATGGGCTATGGGAATGACGGCCCCGTGGAGGTGACGGGCGACGAAGGGGGCTCTCCCTAGCGATGGGACCCCCGCCGGCAGCGGAGGCCCGGGAGGGCCCCCCGCGGTTCTACCCCTCCGCCGAGTCCCCGAAGCGGTCGACGAAGGAAGCCCTACGGCTCCCAAAATAAGGAGAAGTCGCAAGCATATTCCCGTAAGTAGCCTTGTACGAATAGTTACTAGCCTGCCCCCGCAGGGCCCATCCGAAGCTGTGTTCCCCCACCTACCATGTATCAAATTGTAAATCAGCCCCTCTGACCCCTGGTATTCCTATAAATACCCGGGTACGGGCTCAAGAAAGGAGGGATTGTTGGCCAGCTTAAGTGCCATCTACTCATTTTCCTCACGTCGGCGTCTTGCCCCGCGCATCGTCTTATCCCTCCTTCGGAGGCTCGGGTGACCTCCGATCCTCCCGACCCTCGGCAACTCCAGCGAAGGTCGGGCCGACCGGAGGTCTCCCTCGCTCCTCATCCCGTGTTCCTGACTCATCCTGTGGGAAGCCCTCGCCCCCTTCCCGCCCCCTCCGGGAGCGAAGGCAAAGGGGGCAGGAGTGATCCCCACACCTCCTTGAACACCTGGAACAAGGGCATGGTGAAGCGAGTACTCGTGCTGATGTGCTCGCTCCACAGGAACTTGATAACCCATGTACCCGTGCAGGAACGCAAGAGGATGGAGTTTCAGGAGGCCTGCCCCTACTGATACGGTTTGTGCCCATGTCCGGAGCAGCTTACATGTCTCTTGCTAGTCGGAAGGTGGGAAACCTGCAGATTTAGCACCACAGCTTCGCCTCTTGTTTTCCAGCTACTATATCCGATATAGCCGAAGATTTACAACCATGACTGAAACAATGATTTTTCTTTTCTTCTAAATTTCTGTGTAATTGTCCATATATACTCGAAACTTGATCAGTATAGCATATTCAACAGGGTTTTGATCAATTCCTTCTCTTTGGACAAACTAAATATCTTACACTACCGCACAGTCAGCCTCCACCGAAGTGAGGCGTGTACCGAGAGCCCCCAAATAAGCGCCGGTACATATACGATGTACCGAGCTTCGCTTCGATGGAATAAAACCCGGTGGTGACCCTCCAACGAGCCACTCGCCGGTGACAACAGGCTCTCGGTAGGGGTTGCGCGTTCATCGAGAGGCGATCCTCGAAACAAGAGACGCCGGTACAACGAAACGCCACCGAGAGTCATCCCTCCGCAAACATAAGCCCTCAGTGTTGTTAACGCCCCGGCGTCTGGCAGCATCCCACGGCCGATGCCGTCAACTCTACCGAGGGCTTTACGCAGACCCTCGGTAGACTTAGGTAGTTTCACCGAGGGCCTTGTAGCAGGACCCTCGTGTAAAAGCTTTCTACCGAGCGCCCGGATCATGGTCGCCTATGAAATAAGTTTTTTTTGAATTTTGGATCCATCATTTTTTTTTTTTGGGGTTCATACAATGTCTCATAGGTGATGTTGAAGTTTCAGAATTTTTCAAAACTATTTATTATATATTTTGATTTTATTCCTTTTAATTGAATTTTCTTGAATAAGTCAGATTTGAACTGGAAGTCATACGAGTAGAGTGCGGGCATGAGCCAAAAAATGTGATTCATAATCGTGAGTGCAATGTGAGGCCTTGTGCAGGGGATAGACCCAAAACCCTGAACAAATTGTTCACGAAACATGACCATTCTCTTGCGGGTGATTAGTTTTTTTAATCATAGAAAATGCAAACGAAGTTGAAAAATCTTGAAACTTGTTCAGTTGTTGTTGCATCATATGCCTAGACATGAGAAAAAAATATGGTAAGGTTTCATCGACGCCGACTGAAATCATGGTTGAAACCCAGGACATATATCAAGCCGGTGTAATATGGTCGCTTTCACCGAAGCGGCCCGCGCCCCTCGTGAAAGGACCATAATACACCGAGGGCGTCGATGACCTGGTCCCTGTGAGATCTCGTGTCCAGGTTTTTGTGGGCTTTGATTCTACCGACCACCCATCCGACATGGCGCCGGTAGATAACGCTTTCAAGGTTTTAAAATTAAAAACCGCCGAGGGTGTGGTTCAGGTGGCCCTCGTGTAGTTGACGTTGACGGTGGCAAACGCCGTTGACGTTACGCCGGTTTTGCGCGGGGGCCGAGCCCTCGGTGCAGTTTGGCACGGATTGCACCGAGGGGCCGTTTTTGGAGCTCGGTGGGGAAAAGATTTCACCGAGGGGTTGGTACCGAGGGCGCTGCTCGGTGGTGGCTCCACCGAGGGCTATTAGGCCTTCACCGAGCGCTTTTAGCGCCGGTAGAGCCTCAGCCTCCAGTAGTGTTAGTGTGCTTGCCAAAAGGTGTGAAACAATATGTAATCGACAAACTTTTGCCTATGGGCACTGATCAAGCAAAACATTATGTTGGGGACGCCATCCCCTGGTGACCTTAAAATAACATTAAGGCACGTTGAATAATTCTGGTTGCATGGAAGTTTGCCTCTCACATACCATATAGGCTAGGCTATCAGCTGAGATCTTTATTAATTAGTAGTCGTTATGAACTTCAGGCCACACACTTTGGTTTACATGCTATATATATTAAGTCAATCGTCGTCCTTCACACAGTTGCTAGTAATTCGCTGGGAATACATTATCTGCTTTGGCGGCTGTACTGCACATTTTCAGTGGTTAACACTACAAATAGCATATTTTCTTTTGACAAACCGGCTGACACAAACGTGCCTATAAATTATAGAAGGGCTCATATGGTAGCTAGGCTGCCAAGAAGGTCTGAGGCATTGCACTATAAATTATAGAAGGGCTCATACGAACTCAAGAGTGAGTAGCACAGTTGTGGATAGCTAGGCTGTCACCAAGGTCCGAGGCATTGCACATCCAGGAAAGCTTGCATTTGATCAAGCTGCTGCAACGTCAGTTCAAAGCATTTAGGCGTGGGAGGCATCAATAATCTAGGATGTGCAATCAGGTTTTTCCAACGTTCATTTCAGGGCTAGGTTCCATTCAGACAAACTGGATTTTTTCAACATAGGATTGCTGATGTATGGGCTCGATCCCAGGCTCATGCTCGTCGCAGGAGGTTGTTCTACTGAGCCGGGTCTCGTTGGAGCAGTGTCCTCCACCTCGCTCACAGCTACGCTCTCATTTGTACTCTATTCCGCTCTTCTCTTGCTTAATCCTCTCTACCCTGCTCTGCTTTGTTGTGTGTTGTAACCTTTTGTTTTGTTTGTTAAATTATTGACTTCCTAAAAATGGTCATTGGGGTACCTTAATTTTCTGTCACTATACGTTTTTTGCTCGATCCGTTTCTTGTGACTGATTTTCATCTTTTCAATTTCTTCCTTCTGACACCCTTATGGCCTGGGCACTGAAACCAAATGTTCTATATCTCCGGTTAGCAAATCTGTTTACCGGTGGATTTCACATCAGCAATAAATAGGCAATAGCCAGGCAAGCCAGCTATAGCGCAGATAAGTAATTTAGCACCACAACTTAGCAGAAATATGTGAAACTCCAATCGGAGGAGAGAACTCTAGCTTTACCGAGGCCCCTCGCCGCCCACCCCGCCAATGTCATCCTCTGTGGTACCAACGGAGGTTGTAGAGGAGGTCGAGCTCATGGCGTGCCAAACTATGGACTTGGGCTCCTTGCCATCGCGCAACATCGCTGCTAGCATTGTGTTCTATCTCTCTGGTTAGCAAATCTGTTTACCGCTGGATTCTGCATCATCTGCCAAACTATGGACTCTTCTCAACTTCTATACTCAAAATTTGCCCGAGTTCAACGGGCCTATATATTGATGTAAACTAAGATTCAAGTTGGGTTCAGTATAATTTCCCGAGTTTGAACACATAATAATTAGCATGCACACTAGCTGTACACTTGTGACAGAAATTATCGATGACTCACCTATGGAAGAGCTTAATATTGTTCCCTGTATAGTAGATGAAAAGTTAAAACGTTTTAATAAGATTAATAAGCCATTTCGAATAATATGTAATATATCACAATGGTTGTTCTTATTGCAGTGAAGTTTGCCTTGCACACAGTCACACACTATGAAACAAAGCCATCAATACTGTTGCACAGAAAAGATACTCTAGTCTTCATGATATTTAGGCGCCACACACTTCAGTTGACATCCTACATTAAGTCAATCGTCCTTCTTCACAAAGTTGCTATAGTAAATCACATGGAAAACCTTATATATGTGCTTTGGCTGCTGAACATTTTGAGTGGTTAACACTATAAATGACATTTTTTTTACTAGCCGGCTGAGGCAGACATGCCTACAACTTATAAAATGGCACATATATGCGTATAACTCAAGAATGAGTAGCATATAGTTCTGGATTGCTAGGTCATCATCAAGGTCCAAGGAATTACCTATGGTGTCTGACAACTGAGCACAGATGAGGTACTGATCTGGTAGGAGGTTCCATAAATTATCGGAATTGATCAAGCCTCTGGTATCGTCAGCTTCAATCACTTAGGCTTGGGAGGCATCAGTAATAATAGATGTGCTGTTTCTTTCTTGGCGACTTCTATTTGAGGGCCAGCTTGTCACGAACAAGAACAACTCTTTCCGGTATAGGATCGCTGTTGTTCAGGATTGGAGCAATACCAATTGGAGGAGGGAACTCTGTCTTTACCAAGGCCCCTCGCTGCCCACTCCACCAATGTCTTCTGTGGTACCAGCGGAGGTTGTACAGGAGGAATTCGTGGTTCATGGCGTGCCAACCTATGCCGTGGCGCGCAACATCACTGCGTGCAGTTTTGGGAAGCTGGGTTCTTCGTCTCTGATTGAATGGAGCTGATAGGACAGTATTTTTAGTTTGCAAGTGAACTTCTCACGGGTGTTGGTCTCTACGAATTCTTCCTCGCTCATTCTCTCCTTTGGTTGATGCAAGTTTAGTCTCTGTGTGCATTCTGATGCTTCAGTTCTTCAAGCTGCTTTTTGAAGAGAAGATAATCTTGAATTTCATTTTGGATTTGGTCTTCACTAATATGTTGGATGCGTCTACACACCTACAACTACAAGTCACATTCTTTGCTGACTTCGTTCAAGTTCTATGTTCATCTTTGGGGTAATAGAGGAGTTCTTTTAGTGGACGATGATAACAAATATACTGGTGGACTGATTCCGTTCGCCAAAGCAAGCATTTCTCTTTCTTCTCTATTTCACACTGATGTGGTTGAGTCGTGATCTGCAAGTTACAGATGGTCCATACTCAAAACATGATCAGCAGTATCGTGCTCCTCTATTTTGAGGCATTCAGCCTAAGAGCTCATGTGACTTTTGGCTGGCTATATCCCAAGAGGATATAGAGGCTGGATGTATATCATTTATCTAAAACAAATATTGATGTTGGAGACCATTTCCAATGTTTGAACGTATAAGTATAACTTATTGGATATAGGATACATTGAGCTTCTGAATTGCAAAACCAAAGCTTGGACAGCACAGTAGTGACAGAAATTAAAGGTGACTCAGTTACAGAGAACATCTTATTGCTTCCAATATATATTATATATACTACTACCATGATACCCAATAAGTTCAGGTAGCAGTAGAGTTAGCCTTCCACACATAATAGGCTGTCAGAGATCATTAGTTAGTTATTACTGAAATCCACATGGAAGCAGAGCACTGCTCCAGTGTATGACATTATAGCTTGTTTCACGCTTGTGTAGCTATAAATTGTAAAATGACGGGTACGAAGCAAATGAATGAATCCATCGTATTGATAGTTCGGGATCCCTAGGCAGTCACCAATGCATTATATATAGACCATGTAAGAACTGAGAATACAGAACCAAACCCTGGTAATAATCTTGGATGAAAAAAGTTCCATGCGAGCTAAGAATTTAGGATTGGGAGGCTTCAGTAATCAGCATTATGCAATCACTCTTCTGTCTTCTATTTAATTGAAACACATCCTGACGACAAAAGGGGCTTTGCGACTGCCGTGTTTGAACAATTCATTAGATTCAGTTTGTGCGTCCTATGTAATCAGTATATACCGACTCCTATGTAATCTGTTGCTTTGATGTAGTTTAATTGTTTGTTTGCTTCCCAGTTAGGTTGTCATTGCCATGTCGTCCTGTTACACACATGACTGTGTGCTTTTCTACATATGCATAGATACATGATGGCGGCAGTGATGTGCTTGAGATAGCTTACAGATATACAACAAGGTTCAGATCAATCGACATACAATAAGTCAAGGTCCACGGACTAATAATTGATACAAAACCATCTAGCTCCTCCTTATCACTGAACCCCTTTGAAAATAATTTCATTCTATCCCAACTAGAAAAGGATTTTATTAAAGCTTGTTTTTTTTTTATAGAACTGGGATTTTATTAAAAGCTTAAAAAGGGTCTCAAAGTTACATCGAAGATCAAGGTAAAAAAACAAGAAAAAAAAAAAATCACAACTAGAAACCTTTTCATCTTTGTATATGTTTATTTAGTCTTATATAAGCACTACATGGTACGTGAATACAATGGATGAATTTAATGTCGATGAGTACTAGCTACCGTATAGTTCAGATCAATATGCCTATAAATTGAGAGAACTAGCACAAGGTCAAGCAGTGTATACATGGCGGTTCTGGATCGTCAGAGGTTATTGCCAATCACTGAGGATATTATTCAAGCTTGAGAGGCATCTGGAATCCACAATGTCCAATTAAGTTTAGGGCTTCCTTCATGCCCAAGTCCACGAGAGGTAGGGTATGCACATGGAGATAAAAAATGGCAGGCTCGAGTGCTTGCTGTGTAGAAACAGGATATGACTACTGCACCTTATAGCACTGCACGACACGACATCAGGGACCCAGGAAGTGCAGATGCAACACGTTCTATTGAAGCTCAAGAGACCTGACGCTTGTTAGTTCCTACCATCCAGAGAACAATTTGTTTGATGGTGACCAGACACTACTACTAATTAAGTGGTAACTGATGACCGCTTCTCTACCGAGTAAGAAAGAAGCGACGATGATATATGTATATGGTCAGTTGGATCTATACTGTGCAGTGGAAAGGAATCAAACTGACTAATAATATTTTTTGTAACGACGGTTTATCAATCTACACGGCAGTAGTATTGGAGTTGCATTTTCTCAGTCGCATGAAAAGCCGGGTCGTCTGGCACACGTCTTTTGGCCGGCGACCCAAAAAACTAGTGTTTGGTCAAGCGGCTGTAAATTTAGTATGACTATTCAATGCACTTCAACTGCCAAGGCGGTCAATTAACTATTACTCACTGCTCATGTACATACTTCAAGTCTGGTGCCCGCTGAAACCACTCCTCTTCTTCATCGAGTCTCTCCTTCTCTTCCTTCTACAACAAAAATGTTGAACAACCCCATTAGGTATCCAAGCAGCGAATCGTCTAGCGAGGACGATAAGGCGTCCCATCACTCCTCCGATGAGGACATATATCTCTGACACTTGGGATTCTGATTTGAGCCCCTGTTGGCTCTGAGATGGAGGATCCGGAGGAGGATGACATAGACGAGAAGGGGAACGGTGTGGGTGTTGTCGACGACCCCGACTTCAACTCGCCTCCTAAACGAAAGGAGGCCAGGATGGTTTCCTTTGTAGGATGATCATAATATTTAGAGCTAGTTTGTATAAGTAGTTTTAATAGTTTAGGTTACTAATTTTGTATCCAGACGAATACAATATGTGCTCATCAAAATTGTTTACTATTTTCTTTTGTGTTAATGAATCAGTGAAAAAATATTCGAGCAGATTAACAGTGCTCAAGCCTCGCTTTTTAAATGGCTGATTTGTTTTTTTTAAATGCAACACAGGTCCTCCCTCGTATATGAAACTCTTAATAAGCATATGCCTCTATATATTCATTTTACAAAACAAGAATTTTTTTACCCTGTCCATAAATCAAGTTTAGGAGATGGGCAATTTTTTACCACCTCCATAAATGAAACGTATACTTCAAAAAACTCTGTGACAGTTGAACCATTGATGTAGTAGTGCATGTCTAAGTTTGTAATGTGGATTTATATAGTTTGTACGTAGTTGGCGGAAATTAATTATGAGATCAATGTTGTTGCATTAGGAACACTGCAAACTTTGATGTCTGTGCACATGGATGATCTCTAGCTCCGCTCATCTTTATTTGATGTCGTCTTTCCACATCGACCAGGCTCCAGCTCCCCTCTTCTTTATATATATACACAACATACTGAGGCAATTTGGTCCATCATATTAAGCTCGAGAAACCAGCGCATTCAGAAGTTGAAACTTCTATATAAGTAGCCTGCAGGATGTATTCTGATTATTCTGCGTGAACATAGAATCAAAAGCTCAGAACACTCTCAACTATCTATGTTTTTTTTTTTGACATTACTCAACTATCTATGTTGAATTTTCTTAGCGGAGATATAGGAAGCAGAGGCTTCAGGAACAGACCATAATATACTTGAATGCACAACAGCACCATGCCTCCCAGAAGATAGTGTGCTTACCGAACCCTCGAGATTGGCTCCAGATGCTACAACATCATGTTTATCAGTGTCATCTCCGCCATTACACTTTGCCTCGGTTGATCAGCAGACTCTGCCCGTCACATCATCATCATCTAGCACAGCAAGACAGGCGTGCGATATGAAATGTCGTTGTAGCCCCAGGAAATCTCAACCCATCCGCAGGCATGTTCTGTGTCAAGAACAAGAATCTTGGTGTAAACTGGAGGCCTGAATCTCGCTGTTTGGTGGCTTCTACTGTCCAGAGAACAACTAGATAGCTCATGACAGGATCAAATCAGAAGCAGGTGAGATAGCTCATAACTGGGAGGGCCACCGCCGCGGGAGGGCCACCGCCCCGGATCCGCCGCCGGAGGGCCGCCGTGGTGCTCGCATCCGCCGGCAGGAGGGCCGCCCGCGCCAGATCCGGCCGCCGCACCCCGCCCGATTCCACCGTGCCGCCGCTAGGAGGTGGACGCCGGCCGGCGTCGTCGGTGAAGGGGAGGGGCCGCCAAGCCGGAGCGCCGCTGTCGCCATGGAGGCCCCGCACCGAGAGGAGAGGAGAGCAGGGGGCGCCCGGGAGGGAAGCTAGAGGGGAAGGAGCGCCGGGAGGGAAAGGTGCGCCGCGTCGGGAGAGGAGGGGGCGCTGGGAGAGGAGAGAGGCGCACGCGGAGTGCGGGTACGGGAGGGAGCTGGTTGGGTGAGTGAAACGAAACCCTAACACTGCTATTTATACGAAGACGGCAAAGATCGGGCTCATCTCGGGGCCTATTGGGCCTGCTCTTTGAGTGGCGGGCCTTTTAAAGATGCCCGCCACGGGAAAGATTTTTGCGTGGCGGGCACCTTAACGCGCCCACCACGCAAAAAAGATTTTATTTTGCGTGGCGTCCGTGTTAAGGTGCCCGCCACGCGCAAAAATCTTTCCGTGACGGCAAGAAAACGCCCGCCACGTAAAAAAAAAGGGCGTGGCGGGGTATTTTGCGTGGCGGGCAAAAACGCGTGCCACCACGGAAAAGATTTTGCAAGTGCTCGTAAAATCATTTCGTTACTAGTGTTTGAATTCTAGAGATAATTTTAAATAAAATGGATAATAAAATTGATGAAAAATAACGACCATATTACCGGTATATGTTATCTCTAGCGATTGCGACGATAATGTTTGTTCAAAAACACCCAAATATAATTTCCACACATACAGGGGCAAGCAACAAACCATTTCGTAAGTATAGTACATTGAAAGAAATCATTCGATTAAAAACTGATTTATGGCTGGGCTGGTCTCTCTCTCTCCTTTATCTCCTCCTACCAATGTTCCTCTCCATGGCAATTCACAGGAAATAGAGAGGCTTTTTGCAAAAAGCACAACCTTATCATTAACTCCGGATGGACCTCGGGAGGCAACCGCCGCGAGCTGCCGTTCAGGACCAGGGTGCGTCGCCGCCGTGCCACTGGTGGACGTCAACTGCATCTACGTGCCGCGAGGAGGGCGTGCCCGTCACCTGCTTCGTCCTCAGCAGCCTCGTCAGCTTCGCACCCCTAAACCTCGACGTGCGGCGTTCGAGCAGCGCTCACCGCGGGCGGAGAAGACGGAAGACGGGCCGCTGGAGTCCCCAACGGTGGAGGAGGTCGGCACTCGCGAGCAGGAGGCCTACCAGTCGCCTGCCCACCCGCCAGAGCCGCGGCGGGGCGGGCTCGCCCTGGCCGCTCGTCGGAGCCGCGACGCCGCCAGGCCGCCGAGCTGCCGAATCGAGCTCGCACGCCGCGTGCCTGCGCGGGGAGCGCCGCCTTCTTCTTCGCTACCGGAGCGGGCGCAGGCACGGCTTATTGGGAGCTGCGTCGCGCGTGGAGCTCGATCTATTCTCACGCTGCATCATCTTTTCCCCGTCCCAGAGAAAGGCCCGACGCTACGACCTTCTCTTCCCCACGCCGCCGAATCTCCTTCCCCCTTAATTCGACCTCCTTCCCGCTTCGCTTCGGAAGCTCATGAGGTCCAGCGCCATCGGGAGGCCAATTTATAAAGATAGGTGGGGAGGGGAGGCAACGGGAGGGAAGGGGCATCGGCGTGCTTCAAGGAGCGACGGGTGGACTCGGTGGAGGAGGCAAGGGGCGGTATTGAAGTCGTGGGTGTGGATACAGGCGAGGTGGTCGACGCTTCAATTCGTGGATACAGGCAACGTGAGCAGACGCTTCAATTCGGTGGATACAGGTGAGGTAGTCGACGCTTCAACTCGGTGGATACAGGCAACGTGAGCAGGTGTTTTAGATTTCAGTTACTACTAACAGGAGCCAATCAGGTGTTTTAGATTTCAGTTACTACTAACAGGAGCCAATCAGGAGCCCGAGAACTCCTAAATAAACCTCTAGTGGGGATAGTCTTATTGATGTTTTAGATTATGAAAAAATATAAGTAGTTTATAGATAGTATCTGTAGTTTATAAAACTAGTATAAGTAGTTTTAATAATTGTTCGGATGAGTATAAATATATTGTTTTCATTGTGTTAATGAATCAATGAAAAAAGAATCGAGTAGATTAACGTTACCCCGTTGTCGGTGTCGTTGTGGTGGAAAAAGCCCCAAACACAAGAGAAGCCTGGTTGTCCCAACCAGTTTGCTTCATCTTTGTTTTGACCTGTCGCCTATACTTATTGCCCTGCCTAGTGCACCTTGCATTGTCGTCCCATGAAGGTAAGATGGATTCGGTAACACCCTCTCCACAGTTTGCAATTGGTTGGTTCCAAACAATTGGTTATGAAGGTTGGTATCAGTTTTGTTCATATTAGGAATTTCTTCATTGCATGGGATGTCTTACTATGTCATGATCCAGAATTGGGCCGCCCTGAAGTGGCTAATTGGGCCAAACGAGGCGGCCGCCCGCCCAGAGGGGCCAAGGGGGCGCGCGCGCAGGGGAGCGGCCCTGCCGCCGCCGCCTTCCCTCTCCCGTCACGACTCGAGTTAACCCGTCTTCAAGTTAGGATTATCTTAGGTAGTTTTTGTGTGCAAGGGGATATCTCATCTATAAGGGAGACCCTTATTAGGAAGGAATAAAATAGGATATGCTTGTAAAAAGGTATTCGATCGTATAAGGAAACCTTATAGAGATTGCTTAGATTACAAGTCCCGCTATTCGGGCTATAAAAGCAAGAGGTATGTAATCTCTAGGGGACAAGCAAGAAATAAAACATATCTATAGCTTTTCGGTTTTGGGCCTCTCTCTCTCCCTCACCCCACGGCTCGCCGCCGCGCCCCCCTAGGGGCGCGGCCACGCCGCCGCCACCGCCCTACACCGCCACCACCACCTCCATCCTCCTCTCCTCCCCCAAATCCTCCAATCAAGGTGTCAATTCCGGCCCAATCTAGCCGGAATCGACGGCTGGTATCCGAGACCACTACGATCCACCCACCACCAATGGCTTCCGAGATCATGGAGTTCAACGCGGGCGCCGAAGGAGCTCCTCGACGCCCACTACGCCCGGATCAGCAAGCCGACGACATCGAGACTCGCCGCGCCGGGATGGAGTACGTCTTCATCACGCCAAGGACTCCCCGCGACGCACGACGACGACGCCGGGAGGACAGCCCCGGCCGGGCGGCGCCGCCGCACAGGCTGGCCGCCCTGCCTTGGCCGCCCCTCCCCGCCGCTGATCCCGCCGACGGCTCGACCCCTGCTATCCTCCGGTACCGAGGAAGATGATGGCGTTTGCCGGTGACGCTCCAGCCGTCATCAACATCACCCTCGACGATCCAAAGAAAGACCGCCGCCCTCTCCTCTCCACCGACACCGCAACGTGCAGCCGCGCCCCGGCGAGACGGTGCCAACCGCGGCACCCCTGCCCGTCCCGAGCGCCACCCGCGGGCGCCCCCGATGGTGCCACCACAGCATCACTTCCCCTCGCTACTTCACGCGTCTGCAGATCAAGGAGTACGACGGCACCGACGATCCGGACCTGCAGCCCCGCAAGCGGAACTCTTCTTCCAAACTTAATGAGGAGATTGCTCCCGCCGACTACGTGAGTTACGCTGCTTTCCATCTCGTTGGTATTCTTTGCGGTCCGGTTCATGGATCTGTCCAAGGCGAACTCCCCAATCAACGGGATGAGTTCAATCAACGCCTACGCCACCACTTCGGACCTCCCAGCTACCTCGACACTTCGGGGCGTACGCGCCGCCTTCCCGTGGAGGCAAGCTGATCGACTACATCACCGACCGAGAACTATGCACTACGCATGGAACTCGAGGGACAGCGCCACCGTGTCAAACTCTTCGTGGAAGGCCTCAACGAGACGCTTCGCGCAATACGGTTAAATGGTTCGAGCCTGTTCGCTGGAGGAGGCCATCGACCTTGCCCGCCGCTTCAACGACGACGAGCCCGACGATGCCATCGAGGATGCCGCCGCCGGCATCAAAGCCGCCGTCCGCCACACATACCCCGTGTGGCCTCGACGGCGACATAGCAGCTGCCCGGTGTGACCGCATGCCGAAACAAAGAACGCCTTCTTTGTTGCCATGGGACGACATCGAAGGGCTGACCACACACAATATGATCACCGAGCGCAAGTGGGCACAACTTCAAACAAAGAGCTCGAATCATCTCCAAGCGCCATCGAGCCGGGCTCAACCCGCCCAGTGGAGTCTACGCTCACGGCATCGTGAGGTACTTTCATCGTTACTACATTCCTCGCGCCCGCAGCTTCTTGAGGACTTCTCCCGCTGGCGGAGAACGTTCCACCGCATCGCGTGGCAGTGGGCTTCCACCTCCCCAATCGCCCTCGTGAGGATCGGGCGTTCCACGCCCGGCATCCTTCTTCTCCGGCGTGCCCCCGACGAACGGATCGAGGGTGCCACTGCCTCCTCGACGACAACGGCGGCGGCCTTCTTCCGCGTCGACAACATCACGGTTGGCGCTCCATGGACAAAGGAGAAACAATTTGGGCCCTTCCGTCAACACGCCCGGTGATCTCCTCTACGGCTGCCTCCTCGACTTCACCTCATCGCGCCTCGCCGATTCGACATGTCTCTGCGCAGGCAACTCCATGCAAAGGTGAATGTGCGGCAATTTACACCTCTGGCGTCTCCACCAGCTACTGCGCGGATGCTCGAGCTATCGGGCACCCTCAGCGCCTCCGTCATGCGTCGGCGCATGTGCGGAACGCCCCTTTCGTGCAGCCGCCCGATGAGCTTCGAGGTTCAGCGTCTTCTTCCCGGCAACTTCCACATCGATTTCTCCTTCTCCGACAAGGACTCGGCATCTGCAACGACAACAACGACAAGAGCGGCTCTCTCATCCTCTACTTCGGGCCTGGCATTACCACTGACCCAATGGACGTGCCTTTCGCTACTACCTGGTGGGTTGGGCGGCACGTGGACGCGCCGCCTCGTCGAACGGTGGGGAAATGTCATGATCCAGAATTGGACCGCCCTGAAAGTGGCTAATTGGGCCAAACGAGACGGCCGCCGGCCCAGGAGGGGCCAAGGGGGCGCGCGCGGGGGAGCCGGCCCCCGCCGCCCGCCTTCCCTCTCCCCGACGACTCGAAGTTAAACCGTCTTCAAGTTAGGATTATCTTAGGTAGTTTTTGTGTGCAAGGGGATATCTCATCTATAAGGGAGACCCTTATTAGGAAGGAATAAAATAGGATATGCTTGTAAAAAGGTATTCGATCGTATAAGGAAACCTTATAGAGATTGCTTAGATTACAAGTCCCGCTATTCGGGCTATAAAAGCAAGAGGCATGTAATCTCTAGGGGACAAGCAAGAAATAAAACATATCTATAGCTTTTTTGTTTTGGGCCTCTCTCTCTCCCTCACCCACCACTCTGCGCCGCCGCCGCCCCCCAACCGCGCCCGCCCAGCGCCTAGGGCGCGGCCACGCCGCCGCCACCGCCCTACACCGCCACCACCACCTCCATCCTCCTCTCCTCCCCCCAAATCCTCCAATCAAGGTGTCAATTCCGGCCCAATCTAGCCGAAATCTGACATACTACATAATTAAGAAGCCATTTCAACACGAGCAGCCTTGTCTTTTTGGCCGCTAGGGGAGCCCAGATGATGTTGTATGATACATGGGGATGGAGTATTCACCCGGACCGAAGGTCGTTGGTCGGCCGCTGTTCGTCACCTAGCTTCCTGGACCACAAAATTTGACTAGAATTGTCGAAGACCTAGTTTGCAGAGAGATTTTTGTGCTTTGCATGAGTGGGACACGTACGAAGTTGATGTGCTTTATAGAAACTAGTGTATTGCCGGTGCTAACTCTATGGGTTTCTTATCATTATGCTAGTGGACACAAAGAAGAAGTGAGAGAAAATTAATGAAATGTGCATAAAGCTGAATAACGAGCCGGCCCGGCTCGGCCTCGTTCGCTCGTTAAGATAATGAGCTAGCTCGGCTCGGCTCAGCTCGTTAAAAGCCTCGAGCTGGCTTGTTAAGTTCACGAGCCAGGCATAGAAAATACAAAAATATAATATTTGTATCTATATAGTTTAAAAATACTAATAATGTAAAAAATAATACATCTAGCCATCATATTTGGAAAAAAAAAAAACTTAATATATATAATGTATGACATGAAGTATTAGAAAATTAATATAGACTTTGTTGTTTTTATCCTAGATGTGCAGCTCGTTTGGCTTTCCTTGGCTCGTTATAGCAAACGAGCTCAAATCTTGGCTCGGCTTGGCTCGTTATCCTAATGAGCCGAGCCAGCCACAAGCCGAGCGAGCTAACAAGCTTCAAGTTTTTTTTGTCCAGATTTAAATGTGCATATTGCCCATGCTAACACCGTGGGTTTCGAACCCATGAAGTTGATTCTTACCTAGAAAAAAAAAAAAAGAAAATGTCGTGTCGCTACTCACCCAGCAGGTAGAAATGACAATTCTCGTTAATTCAACTTAGCAATGCTTTACTGTTCAAATCCAGAAATTAAATGGATCTTGCTTGTGCACCATGCTCTTTCCTTGTAGAAAATGCTGCTACAATAAACAGAGAAGCTGTCACAGCCAGAAAAGCCACTGAGACGGTTCTCTGAAGCATCATACTACTGAGAAATGAACGAGTGCCATAACCTGCTTTTTATCAGAAAGCTTCTATATAAGTAGCTAGGATGTAGAAAACAATTTATATAGTTGTAGTTGGCGTAATTAATTTGTGAGATCACTATAAATTTTGGCACTGTAAACCTGCTGTTGCATTAGCAACACTGTAGATTTTGATGCCTATGCACATGGATGATCTCTAGCTCCGCTCATCTTTATTTGATAACATCTTGGCACATCGACCTCCAGCTCCAACTCTGCTTTATATACACAGAACATACAGAGGCAACTTGCTCCATCATATTAAGCTCGAGAAAGCAGCCCATTGAAAAGTTGAAATAAACTTCTATATAAGTAGCCAGGATGTGTATTCTGATTATTTGGCGTGTGCATGGAATCAAGGGGTCAGAACACTACCAACTATCTATGTTCAATTTTGTTAGCGGAGATATAGGAAGGAGAGGCTTCAGGAACTGGCAATAATATACAACATCAACTTGCGGTACACTTGGCTCGCTTTTCCGTGCTTCTTGATCCGCATCATCTGCCCATGCTTCAGGGCGACCTGCGCGCGTTGTAGCCTCAGCCAGGGGGGCGGATTTAGCCTAAGGCCACCAGGGCCGTGGCCCCTAGTCGTGGCCCAAAAATTCTTTAGCATATGATCTGTTTTCAGCCTGGCCATAGGTATTGGACCAAATTGATTGGCCCACGAAGAGAGTCAGTCACCGGTCCATACTCCAGAAGTCCGGGAAACGAGTCGGCGCGTCGCTTCTTTTCGCGGTCTCTTCATTTTTTTCACGCGGCGATGCCGCCTTTCTCCGACGCGCCCAGGACTGCTAACGCCGACGCCGCCGCCCGCCGCCGCCGTGGGCGCGCCGCCGCCCCCGAATGCCCCGCCATCCATCCGCCCGCCGCGCTGCATGCTGCACGCCCGCCAACGCCAACCCTAGGGCGCCGACGCGCTGGGCGCCCGCATGCCCGCCATCCACCCGCCAAAGGGCACCCTAGGGGCCGCTCGGTGCACACCAAAGATCCATCGACGACGGGACGCTCTGTATTCTTCCTCGATGACCGCCAGTCTTGGTGAGTGGTGACCGCTCCGTGTTCTTCCTCTATTCTGGTAAGTCAGCAATCTAATCCGTCTTCCCCCAACTGATTGCCTTCCAATTTCTAAAGTTTGAATCTCTAATTTCTTGTTGAACTATTCCAGATTTTGTATGAATCGAAATTATATCATGGATGAAATATAGATATCATTTAAACAGGTTGCTTAGCGGTATTAGCTCTAGTGCGAGTGGTTTATATATGATTTTTTTTTTTGAGGGAGGTTTATATATGATTTGATACTGCGTTGATGGAGCTCGTCAATTTGCTAGTGGCCCTAGGCGTCAAAGTTGCCTAGCTCTGCCACTGGCCTCAGCCGATCGGAAGCACGTGTTCTGTGTCAAGAACAAGAATCTTGGTGCAACCTGAGGCCTGAGGGTCCAGATCGAGCACGACTAGGTAGCTCCTCATGACCGGATCAAATTTGAAGCAGGCGATATCATACTCAGAGCTCGGAAAGCATCTGGAAATTAAACCAGACTGTGATGAACCGGATCGGAGGTCTTTGTAACTCCTTTCGTCCTTATTTATATACTAGGAAATATGCCCGTGCGTTACAACGGGAGAAATAAAATTAACCATTTATAAATTATTTGTACTTATTTATGTTTACCTTTTATATAAATTTAATGAGCTAATTCAACATCTTGGAATCAGAAATCAATATAACCCAATATAAACTGGACTTACGTTATCATCGCAAATCGTGAGTTGTCTAACTTGTATAAGCATAAATCATAAAAAAAAATTAAATATGCCCGTGCGTTGCAACTGAAGATAAAACTATAAACCTTTAATGAAAGAAACGATGATGAGATATTACATATCTATTTATATTTTGTATCCTTTCTTAAAAAATAATAAATTTAATTATTCTATGATCCATATCGGCCACTGAATGAGGCCTTTGTTGCTTAGCATCCTCCAAACCTAAAACACTGGGATGGGATCGACGAAGAGAGTAGCTATGTTAATTGAATTTACTTAGACTTACCTTAACTCTTAAAGTCAAATAAATTCCATTGCACTGAAAGTCTCAGTCTTCTCACTAAATTTGTTCACATGCTGGATTAAACAATAAGAAACCAATCCCAGCAGACGGGAAATCCCACAGCCCACACCATCTCATGCGCGCTGTAATGTGTCCTCTTCTATATTCTTTTTCCTCTCGTATCTATTTTTCTTTTTCCTCCTTTATTTATTTCTCGGATCTCCATCTTATCCAACAGACTAACCAGCCTCGGCCAAGACATGCCAGCGATGTCCGCGAGATGCCGGTGACGTCCGCGTGGATTCTCGGCCTATTCCCAAGCCACGTTTGCCCCCCTGCTCTCCCCACCACGCGGAGGCTGGCACACGGGCACGGGAGCGGGGGAGGAGGCTGGCAGAGGCGAGGCGTCTGCGGCCTCGTTCGCTCGGTTCCTGTGTAGTATCGTAGGAACCGTATATAGGTAGGAGTAGGAGTAGCAGAGTTGCGAACGGAAACAGAAGAGCACACGTTGGCATACGGAAATTTTGTCGAACGAAAAGAATAGCGGTACTTCTAGCGGTACTTCTGGACGGACTCTTAATGACCGAGGGACAGATTACCAGCGGAAGGGGCAGACCCAAAAAAAAAAAGTGGTCAAGAAATTTTCTCTCTTTTATTAGTTGTATATATATATATAATATATAGATATAGATTTTGTTCCATAACGGTTCACCCGTTAGCACCTTTCATCCTTATTTGTCGTGCAACATTGGTACTGTAGCTTCATTAGTTTCGATCTCTTCTATTCTTTCCTTCCGAAACCCTCTGGTCGCTTCCCTAACGGCGCCATACACCTGCCACAAAAAAAAAAAGGTGCCTGAACACAATATAATTGTACCATTGATTCATTGTTCTTATGTTCCAGAATAAAACAAAATCTGCGGAGCAATGTGGCTGCACTCTTTATTCATTGCATGCTCATTTGTTTTTCCAACTTGTGAAACATTGATTTTTATTTATTTCAGTTAACGTCCCTAAGCAGAAGCTAATAAAAAAATTACTATTAATCTACCCTACTAATGCACCAACTTCTTTGTGTTCAAATCTATTCAAATGAGCGTCTCAGATTGCTCCTCAACCTTCTCGACCAGGATTAAATGCATGGCCTCCACCCTCTCGTCGTCATACTACCCGCATCCTTCATCATACCGCACGAGATCAATTTGCTCCGCAATCTCCCGACTCCTTCCTTTTCCTTTCCTTCCTTTCAACGCCAAACCTTTCCTCCAATGGCTTCTAACGCGACGCACCAAGCGCCAAAAATCCGGCCACGTACTCCGTCGTTCTGGCTCCACGGTGCCCTCCACGATGTTGGTGCCGGCCTCGGCCCTGAACGCACTCCACCCCGATGCCCATGAAGCCACTCTGTGCTACGCTGCGCTCGCCGTCCTCATCGCGGCAGCAGGCTCGACACTGGAGCCCCGGACCGGCTGGTGCGCGACGCTCCGCCCCGACGCCCACGAAGCCGCGCTGCGCTCGCCGTCCTCATCGTGGCAGCAGCCTCGACACCGGAGCCCCGGACCGGTGCGCGACGTCGACCACCATCACGACGCCGACCGTGACTGCCCTACCCCATCATCCCTACTACGACTGCCCTTGCACGAGGAACCAGGAGGCAAGGTCGCTGACCAGGATGGAGGGGCGGAAGTTGGACAAGGAGCGCTCGAGGATGGGCACCATCGAGAGTGGAGGCCGGTTGGCAATTGCAATTGAATCAGGTACGGCTTTACTAATCACATACTGGTACCTATCAAGCTGCCTTCCTGTGAGTTTGATTTCAAGAAGCGAATCTGTGAGTTTGATTTCAGTTTGGTGCAGTTAGACAATAGCAATTATCCTATCGCTCCACATAGGCATGTTAGCTGTCTAAATCTTCAACTGAATTAACTGTCTAAAGCTTCACATAGTCCTGTTAACTGTCTAAAGATATAACGATCCTCTGATTTTGGGCCAATCAGTCTAGAAAATTAAATTATCTAGTGTTGTTGTTCGTTAGTTCTCTGGTACTTAGAAACTCTTGTGATTTTGGGCCAATCAGTCTACAACATGAAATTCTCTGGTGCTACTTACAGTGGTCTATCTGATACCTGATGAATGGTACGGAATGAGCTTTGATATAATGCCTTATTCAGTGGTCATATAAGTTTTTTCAATATTATTGATTACTATAGTAAATCATCTGTAAGATGTACTGGGAGTCTGGGATCTCGGTTGGTGAGTCCAATCTGTTAGTGACACTTCTCCGTCTCCAATAGTCGAATCTGTTTTGGCCATATGTCTGAACATGGCATCTGACATTTTGGTACTTTTTCAAACAAATCTGTCATATTTCTATGGTCCAATCCAAGGTCCACCTAAGGTATATTTAAAGCTTCAAATAGAGGCATTTTTTGTGATGATAGATACTAAAATTGTTATCTTGACTACTTAGATAGTTTAATCCTAATGACTACGGAGGTTATTGGCAAATGAGCTTTAGATGAAATTGTCAGAAAGCATTCTTATGCAGCTGTACCAACGCTGCAGCAATATTTTCTACCCTCTTTTGATACACCTGGTGTGTACGTTGGTGTGTACCATTGATGTGCTCCTGTCACTTCTAAATTCTCAAATTCTCAAATTCTTGCCTATCTATCATGGTGTCGCTGTCAAAAAATATGGTGGATGTCTTTTCAATTAATTCTAGTCTTACGAGCACGACGATAATTATCTGTATAGGATGCATTATAAATTTCAGAGCTCTTTGAATAACAGCCCATTCAGCTGAGTGATCCTCCACTTGTCGATGGGGACACCAACAGATGGCCACACTCCCTTAAGTGATTTAACAAACGTCCAAACCCCAGGTACGTGATTAAACAAATTACTGCACCATACATAATAAAACAGTACATGGTTGTATATATATAACACTGTCAGGCCGATCAGCTTGCACAGAAGAAGAGCAGAAGAGGGAGGAAAGAAATAGGAAACAACATGAGTACCACGCAAGGGGAAGGCACAACAAACCGAGGAACAAAGGGAGGAGATAAATAGGAAGCAGTGTGAGTAAGTATCGTGCATGGCGAAGGGCTCAAACAAGTACACTTTCAAAACCAGCAGAACAACCACAATCTTCAGCAGGTAACGATATGACATTCAAAATGTGTCAATCTTCGGTAACCGATGAGATTATGATGAGTTCTAATTAATATTTTATTATGTCCCTTCTCGGCGTAAAAAAGGACCACTACCTAACACCGGTGGAGGAGGGTGCACAACATGACAATGCCATCGACAGTGTTGCAACAATCGGCTTTGACATGTGTTCCTATCCAAACTATGACTATCGGTGACAGGAAAACCACAAGGCTACTATGACTATCGGTGACAGGAAAACCACAAGGCTAAACTCACCCTTTCTGACCAATCCCCCTGTATTTTTAAATGAAACATCTTCGCTTGTACATAAAGAAAATGAAAACCCTCATGGTTCTCCGGAATGGTTGCATCGAAATGATAATTATGTCAGGCGTCATCAAATCCTTGTCAATAATGCATTTCAGCAGCCAAATGAAATCTTTGGTGCTTCTAATATATCAGCAACAGGTATTGTTTATATATTCTTTGTTTTCTACTTATATTTTGTCAATCTGTTTAATGACTTCATAAATACATTACACAAAAACCTTATCAGGGTCCAGTTCAAGTGCCCAAAGGCTCATGAGAAGAAGAGAGAGGTACTTAAATATGGATGCCACCAAAAGACAAGAAGCATTGACCAAAATGCGGGAGTATACAACTGATAAGAGGAATTACTACACCTCCATCCATGCAGGCTACTCCACCTAATGTCGAGATTACAGGTCTCTACCAAATTGCTCTATTTCACCCAGCGTATATTAACCACAGGTAACATGGGAGCCATTACCTGCTGCAGAACCATCCCATCCACCTCACACAATGAAAGCACTTATTCAGATGAAGAAGAAGGTGGGTGACTTTTTAAAATTAAACTAATTATTATTAAACATCACATGGACCCTTTTGTAACCGTCGAGATATAATGCCCAAGTTCATACCATTGCTTACACGTGGAAGATATGGAAGACCAGCGCGATGACGATGAGGCTAGGCACCATCTCGGGGAAGGTACCTTTGTAGATGTACCTATATGCAGTGTTTTTTTTAGTGAAACCATGTCTATATCTATATCTGATCCTTAACTTCTCTACAGGATTCGAATCATACCATATACCTGGTCATAGTGACATCAACGATCTTTATGACTATGTCTACAATGATTTACCAGATCGGCACCACGTATTGAAAAAGGTGTGTGATTGCACTTACTGTGGGGCTATACGGTTCGAATATGAACCACCAGGATTTTGTTGCCGAAAGGGAAAGGTTCATGTGCATATTCCTCAAGTGCCACCTGAACTGAAGAGGCTATTTACCAGCCAGGTTCACACTGATGCAAAATATTTTAGAAAACACATACATTACTTCAACTCTCATTTCTCTTTCACAACCCTTGGGGTTACCTTGGATCGACGAGTTGCAACCGCAGAAGGTACTGGTATCTATACATTCCGGGTCCAATGCTCGTTGTACCATCGTCTTGGTCACGTCCCAGGTTCCAAAGGCCCCCGACACATATAGCTCTACTTTTATGACACTGCAGATGAAACACTAACACATAGATCACGGAGATCTCCTAACCTTGACATAAATCTCATTACAAATATTCTGAGGATTTTTAGAGAAATGTCGAGATGCTTAGCTTGCCCATTATTGAAAATATTTGCCTTCCATGTTTTCTAGATTATCCAACATGCAAAGATTTGCCTAAAAATAGCATTACCAAAGTTGTTTCTCGCAACAATTACCATGTCCAGAGGGGGAAAGCTAAGGTCCCATTGGATGGAGATGGAGTTCCAGCAATGACAGCCAAAAGAGCATTCAAGAATAGATGGAAGCTTGTCTCTTCATGGCCTGAGTGGCATAAAACACAATTGTAGTAATCAAGAGCACGATTTTTTTCCTTCTCAATATGTTTCTTGTGTTAAGTCGATATCTCAAAAGAAGCCAAAAGAAAAATTTGTGTTTTACCAAATTGCTAGATTTCCATAACCAGGTGATAAGAGGAGAGGCTTCAAAATGGCCAATGAGAATTTATATGCTTTCTTGATGCTATATTTGGTGTTGCCCCCAGGAGTAGATCCAAAGATCTTTAGTGTCGTGGCTCAATCCCTCTTTTTCAATGATAGACTCAATCTCTTCAAGCTGATTTGCTACTTGGGATGGCAGAGGAAGCCAGAATTTTTGTCATTGTTCTGGTTCAAGTAGACATTCAGGGAGCACTTTTGTTCTCTGTTGAAGGAGAATAGCTGGGCATATAAATCCTCAAATACTTGTCCTGGCCAATTGCTTGTCGAGAAGGTCAACGTAGTACCCTTAGTGGGGGGTAGCAAGTGGCTATGTTATGATAATTTCCAAAGAGTTTGATGATATCCTTCCACCAAAAGGAACCAACTAGGCTTCTAGAGTGAGGGGTCGTATGGGGGTGTTGGAGTAAAATTTATTCCAAGTGAGACTAACCTAGGGGGTATCTTATCTGTTATAGAATTTATCACGTTAAATCTTTTACAAAGCACTTGTCGTTTAGTTAACCGCGGCCCGCCCCTCGGGCTGGCTGGGTGGTCGCCGAGCTTGTCGCCCTGGCGCGCTCGCCATGCCATGCTCGCAGTGGCCCGCTTCCTCAGCGGATTCCAGCAGCATGGCGGCTCAGAGCGCACGGCGGCTAACGGCCACGAGCAGCAACCATGACAGCGAGGCCCCTTCCCTAACCCTAACGGGCCAGCAAAGGCGGATCTAGGCCAGTTTGGGCCTGGATCTAGGTTTTCTTTTTTATATATTTTTATTTCATTAACCATGGTGGTTATTTGGGGTCCTAAAAACCACAACGATTAATCAGACGAATAATCGTGACCTTATCTCGGTGGTGGTTTTAAAAACCGCCACGGTTAATCCAAAAAAACCACCACAGTTAATGTTTAATGTAGTAGTGATGCTTCAGAAGTGGGGCATTATTTTGAGTCTCCAAGCAACTAGGGAGCCCCCTTTCTCTTTATGTCACACTTACTCCATATACAATGCTTGAAATTAAATAAAATCTTTATAACTGAAAAACTATCACTACACCACAACACCAACTCTAAGGATGGACAATCCGACGACAAAAGCACGAAGGAAGTAGTGAAGTTCAAGAAATAGTAGTGAAGTAGAGAAATTGCCCAAAAACGTTCAGGAACAACATCAGCTATCCAACCTTCTTGGACAACACCTGCGCATACACGACGCAACAGCTGCACAAAGGAGTGAGTAAGAGAGCAGCACTCAGGTGCTGGGAGACGGGCGGCCGCCCGGGGCTGCCATCGTGCAGGTGCAGGCAGCCGGGCGGGGGCCGACGCCGTCCCGGCGCCACCGGCATCACGCAGTCGTAGGGGGCGAGCAGCCATGGTTGCAAGTCACCAGGAAAGCGAAAATGGAGATCTACAACGAGAAGGAGGGGATCTGCGCTAGGGACTAGGAGATCTACATCGGGAAGGAGGAGGAGGCTTTCGGTGCTATCGTGGTTGGGTGATTTTGCCTTGCGAGAGATCGAATCAGAAGAGGAGACGAGGGAGCGGGCGGCGGCGACAGCGGCTGCAACTACGACAATGATTTAGGGTCTGGGGGAGAAATGGAACCTGCGTTCTTTCTTCCTGGGCTGGGCTAACATCATGAGTTGGGTCATAATGTGGAACCATTTTTTAGTGACAGTCCACGTGACGATATAAGCATTTATAGCGACAGATCCTATGACGATAAATATACCTAACTATTGCGATAGACAATTGGTCGCTAAACGTGGATTTAGTGTCAAATGATCAATCAGTTATCTTAGCGTCAGATAACCCATCGATAAATATACCTTTTAGCGTCAAATTTCTGACCCTAAAAAAGTGTTGTGGTGTAGTGTATCCTAGATGTCTCCCAACACTAAAAGACACTCAATAACAAGTCTGTCCTTTAACATCACACATGTCCTTTGGAAAAAAAAAAATAAAATCCATCATCAGCGGTATGAAAACCATAGATTTCTAAATAAAAATAAAATATATTAAGTATATACATAAACCAGTATAACTATCAACAATATTCATTAATCAATATTTTTAAAATAAATGAACAATTTCATCCATATATACGATTACTATGCACTTACAATTATTAACCATATCGAAACTAACCTATATTAGTAACAATATTATTATTATAGATATAAGTTTTAAATAGTTGAACTGATGGATTTCATTTGTTATATGAAAGTTAATATCGTTTAAATTACTAGCTAGTTAGCAATAGATTCAAGTTTTAACATGACTTATTATAGGTACATTTTGTAGTTTGTGGAAACGGATAATGTCGGGTATTCTATAATTTTTAATACCAATATGCAATCGTATACAAGAAATTATAGAAAAAGAATATGGATACATGCACGTAGTATTCATACTAAAAAATGTAAACCAGTATATGCATATCCATATATTGACACTAAAATGAATATGGAATCTTTCATCCGCATCGAAACGTAACGATATAAGACTATAAAATAATACTAGTGAAAATGAATAAAAAGAAAATAAACAAAATAATTCTAGTTGGGAACAGCAAATTTGTAGAATAATAAAGGCAAGCGTGCATGCAGCGTTTGGAAATATCATTGTTACGCTAATGGGGAACAGAGTGGCGGCGCCGTCTCGGCAGCCTCTGCCTGCCGGACGATGTCATCCCTGACATCCTCCTCCGCCTTCCGCCGGATGATCCTGCGGGGATCATCAGGGCCTCCGCCGGATGATCCTGCGGGGATCATCAGGGCCTCCGCCGGATGATCCTGCGGGGATCATCAGGGCCTCCGCCGTCTGCAAGGCCTGGCGTAGCATCATCACCCGATCCCGACTTCCACGGCCGCTACCGCGTGTTGCACCCAACGGCCCCGTGCTCGGCTTCCTCCATCGCCCGCCGAAAAACCTGGATCTTCCCCCGCCGTCTCCACCACGTCCTTCCGCCCAGCCGCCGCCGACCATCGCCACCACCCGCTCGACTGCCGCCCGCGGCGCCGCTGTCTTCTATGACTATGGTGTCGGGCGCTACGTTATCCGGGACCCGGTCACGGCGACCTGCACAGACTCCCGGGGCCGGGCGGCGAAAGGCTTGCCCCGCCCAGCTGTGGTCTGTGGTGCTGCGGGCGGAGGCTGCGACCACCGCAGCTGCAGCGGGGGGCCTTTCATCGTCGCCTTTATTGACTTGGAGGATATACCGGAATTATATGTCAATGTTGATGAGGATGACGATGACGAGACGACCGGCGAGGGCGATGATGATGACAATGAAGAAACGATCAACGCGAGGCTGATGTCGGCGACGATGACGACGTGACCGATGAGGACGATGACGATAACGGCCCTTACGTTGGCGCATTCTATGCGTCTGACACGGTAAGTTCGCCGGAGAGATCGATATCCACCTCGGCCCAGGCCAGTGTGGCCTGGATGGTAGCCCCGCCGCACTGGTGGGGACTCGCTCTACTTCCTCTGCACGCCGCGGGGATCCTGCGGTACCGGTGCGCCTCCTGCTCCACTTGGGCAACAGGAGCATGTTCAAAGCAGGCATCAGAGAAGAGGACGTCATGTCCATGATGGAGCTACCGAGGTTGAAGCATCTCGGAATTGGCAAGAACACCACCTTCGTCGTCATGGTATATATGGCTTTTATCCTATACTCTCTCTCAAGGTTTTTTTTTTATCGGAAATAAAAATCTATCGGTGGTCACCGATAAAAGCAAAATATCGGAAATTTTGGTAATTTCGGTGGTCACTGTCGCATTTTGTTTTTTAAAAAGTAATTAATTTTGCACTGAAAAACAAAAAATAATGGCATACCGATATTTGTTTTTTGTTTTGCTCGCACTCAGCGATAAAACTGAAATTTCGAAATTTCGGTGAGTCGTTTTCAAAAAACAGTTTTAGTCAAGCAAAGTTTTTGGTCTTGTTGTCATGAGTTATTAATGAGTTCGTAGTTTTAGTCAAGCAAGTAATAGTCGATCAGATTAATATTTTCCTGTTTTATATACACGACCATATGAGTTCTAGCATCCGCACAGTTATATCATCATTTCCGACCAATATTGAGCTACTTTGATGAGATGATGCTGGTACTTTGGCAGCACAGAAATTACTTAGGAGGCACAAAAAATATCTAGGCAAATTAGGAGGTGCAGTTATATATGCACATGCCAAATATTGCAAATTAGCCAGGCATGCTGTTATTTCTTTGAGTTCATTTGCTCATGCAAGTGTGATTGCTGATCTACAGCATGGTTATCTCTTTTAAAAAAAATCTATAACATGGTTATAAGCTTAATTTTTGGTACCTTTGTTTTCCAGCTGAAGCTAGCCAGCGATAAATTGCCAGCACCGATCGGGGACCGGTGATCTTCGCATTGCCTGGCAAATAGATGGAATATAGCTAGGCATATCGATCATCTAGGATTCTGATGTGATTTCATCTGAGGATTGGAAATAAAGTTCAGTGAGTAGCTTCTTTAATTACTAATTCACCTTCTCAGTCGCCTTCATCCTATCGAATGTGATCGCGGATCAACACTTAAGTTCCACTTTAAGATTTCCTCAGATTTGAGTCGTTTTCAAAAAAATATTTTTGGTGTTGTTTTCATGAGTCATTTTGTTATTGCGGTTGCTTTAGTTTAATGCTTTTGATCTCCTTATTTTACCATTTGTGTACCTATTTTAGCTCCTGTAATCTGCCCTTTTTCTGCTAATAAAGGATCATTCTTTCACAATGAACCCTTTTGTAATAAGCATACTAGTTTTTGTTATTATAATTACAATAAAAATTTTTTTCCGCTGTAATTTGTGTGCGTTGAGCTTCTTTAAATTAGTGGCTCCATGAAAATTCCTTGTGTCACAGAAATTTAACCTGTGATGATATAACTTGATGACAACAAACTTAGCACATCCTGATTATAATTAAATATCAGTATATGGCTCATTCCCTCCTGTTTTTATAAAAAAAGCAGGGCATAATCCTCACTCAAAAGTACAACTTTAAGTAGAAATATAAAAGTGGAAATCATGTTCACTAAATGGAGTCGCAAATGCTACTAAGAGATAATGAATTATGATTGCACGTTTGTTGTAGACAACACATGCCTTCTTAATAAAGTTTGAGATATGCGTGTGTACGTTTCAGGATACAGTTTTAATATGCTCGATTGCATACAAGTATATTATAAGACGACTGATATGATATATATATAGGCCAGATGAGGCATACAATGAGCTAGGGTGCCAAATTTGAAGTAGGAGTACAATAGAAAGAGCAAGGCCACCAGCTGGACGGTGGAAGTGCCCTTGATATGAAGACCTTGACATAAGGTAGATAGGCTTGGGTGGCATCTGGAATTCAATTGTAGCAAAACTGTTCCTGAACTCCGAGCTATCATAAGACAATGCAGCAAAGCGTCATGCATAATGTTGTTGCTGTCCTCTCCATTGTGGACGCCGAGGGCTTGGGTCCATAATCGTGCAGCTTCTTTTGACTTAGAGGTGTGCAAGTTTCAAAATCAGATGAGTTGTACTGCGGAGAAACTTGATCTAGTGGAGCGATTTCGTGAATGCGTGAGAGTACTGATATATCTACTGGCCTTAGCACAACACTTGAGCAAACTGATATATCTACTTGCTAAGATTTTGTTTAGTTAGTTGCTACTACCTATTTTTTTGATGTAGGATTTGTAGTACGACTGGGAATATGAGCCATTCACGAAATAATTTCTAGTTTGAAATATATTTGAAACAATGTTCATTAAAACAACTGATTTAACCTCATCCAGTAAACTTAGCAACCACTTTGAGTTGCAGATAAAATTTGTGACTGACTCGATGTCCTGAAAGATTTATTTATTTGTTGTCTTCAACTTTTTCAGCAAATGACTAGTTGACACGTGACTTCACCGTGATAGATTCTAGAAGATTTTTATACTTGTTATCTTCCACTTTTTATGAAATCAAAATGTAGAATGATTAAAAAATAAAAACAAAAAAAGGAACAATATATACAACACATATATATCTTGACCATACAAAAAGTAAAAGAAAACAAAAAAAATTCTGGAAGATATTTAGAAAAACCCCATAATTTTTTGGGTTAGAATATGTGAGAAGAGGTGGCCGGTAGGTGACTAAGGTCATCCACATGTTATAGTCATCTCTGCTTAAGGCCTCGTTCGGTTGTTCTTTGGAACCAATCCAGCTGGAACCAATCCAGGGAGGTATTGAGTGAATCCATGTGTTTCACTTAAACCCCTTCTAGAACCAATCCAATTGTTTATATCTGGTTTCAATCCCTTCCTGTGTGTTCGGTTTGGGCTGGAACCAATCCAGGCCAGGCCCAGGGGATACCTCCATTCTTGAATTCACTTTTGCACAAACAAGAAAATACGAGTGTACTTGCCATGCAAAGTCACACATTCTATCCCAGTCTTATGTGTACAAACACATGTTTTTTTTAAAAAAAAAAAACCCTTGCTACTAATGACTTTAATGATACACCAAAGTATACTTGCAGATTATGGTCTTGTACTACTCAAAGCTTAATTAGAGCCTTCTTTATTGTGTCACTCCGAGCTACTTCAGGTGCTCAAACTCAGTGTAGTCCTACCGTAGGTGTAGTCACTATCTGAGACCGTGGCATTTGGATCTAGCCTCCTCCTGCAAAGATAAATCGAGAGCAAACAATACTCCAAGGTTACAAATTGGTGCTTATAACTGGCAAGAAAAATATTTGCTTGTTACTACTGCAATGGAGGACAATCAACTTAGTCATAAATTCTACTTGCACACTACTATACAGGCAAATCTGGTCACTGACTGAAAACAGTCTGAGCTAAACTTTTCAGTTTTCATTCATTAAGAAAATTTGAACTAAAAAAGAGAATAGCTGAGAACCCATAGAATCAAGGCAATGCATTGCGCAAGCTGACAACTTTCATCAACAGACTGGAACTGTTGTAATTACCTGTACAAACAAAATAAATATATGCAAATATGTCATGGGTCATGCCTGCACTATAGAACATGGCCACTACTAATAATTTGTCTGAGAAAAGAGCAGCCTTGTCAGCAGCATGACTAGAATTCAGATGCAAAATGTCAGGGACTAAAAAGAAGGAAAAAAGCTATAAACATACATCAATATAAAAGGCATCTTCAGTCAGCTGTCAGTTCTATAATTTATCTTCATACAGGCATGCTATTTACTGCAAGGAAGCACAACTGCACTGACAATTCGGTCTCCCCAAATATAATACTGATAGTCACATATGATTCTCAGATATTTAGTAAGACCAGCAAACTCACCATATCAATTACACATTCAGAGATTTCAGAGAAGTATATATAGTTCTTAATATGTAATCAATATAGCAACTACACAAATTGTGATAGCTTGAGAATGAACAGGAAATATTTAGAGCATCCAAGTATGTATATTTGAACTCTTGTTTTTCTTCATTTACTAATACCTTCTGTACCCTATATGTTGTACTGGTTTCACTTTAAAAATAGTTGAAGATAGGTATGAGAGGTATCAGAATAGAACAATCAATATAATCATGTAGCGAAGTACTCTGGGAGGTCATTAAATGGTGAGTGTTAGCGGTACTGTTAACCTTGATTTGCTAGCATCTCTCCTATTTGACCATATCTGTCATGTGGCCTTTTCATGTCCTCTATATATACCCTTATCAGGAACACATGCCGCCCATTCAACATCTAGCACAATACTTCCATATTCTTCCATTAATGCAAAGATCACTACTTGGATTGATTTAACAACAAGAAACTAAGGGATAGCAATCAGGACAGAAAGCAAGGAAAGTTGTGATCTTACTATGAATTGTACAGAAAGCGTATAATAAGGCTCACTGGTGTCAATTATCTTACTATGAATTGTAGAGTGGGCAATACTGCAATAGTATGTAGAGTATATCATATCACATCCTATAATCTAATAACTATCACCAGTTAATCCAGAAATTTGCATGTTGTTTCTTCCATTTACCTACTGCAATACAATACAACATACAGTAGCACTCATTGGGGGAAATGAAGTGCAGTGACAAACAACTACCTACTTATTTCATTCTTTGCTATCCTTTCAAAATAAGGCTAATCAATAGATGCAGTCAGGGGAGTTCAAATTGTCACTCCAGGTTTTGAATTAACAAAACAAAGAACAACAGGAATCATATGAAGATAATTGATCTAAGGGGCAGTCTTAGATATTGACAAGAGATGAGGGAAGTAGCATAAACTTTTTCCTGCAAATGGAGAAATTGCCCAAGAGAAACTGAACAATAGAGGCCTGTTTGTCAGTAGGAAGTAGAACTTCAAATAAGTATTCTAGAAATGCCTGGCAGAGTTGCCCTGTTTTTCTCTGTGGCAGTGCCAAGAGCATGTTGGCATTGCAAATTTTCACTACACATCAGGTGTGTGATCACGACAGCTGTGATTTAGTGAACCAACTCGATCATGACGACGGCTACCATTACGGTTATGTTGAATAAGCTTGCAGGTCTATTGTGATTGGAAACATCAAGAAAGGACCTAGAAACTGTGTGCTGCTAGGTAATGCTTCCCTTTAAACTTCAGACAGCAGGGGGATTATGCGGCCGTATGACCGACTCATGCGCAGGAAAGAGGAAAAACAATCCAGCATACATTGATTAGGGAGCGAGGCTCGATTCGGCAAGGGAGGATGGGGGGGGCAGCGCCGCCACGAGCAGGAAGAACCAAAACCCTAGAGCGTCGGTGCCATGAATCCTACCAAGAACCCTAGCGCCTGCCATGAACCCTACCAAGAACCTAGCGCGGGGAGAGGAGGGCAAGGAGGTGACACGTTACGGCGAGAAGGCGGTGCGAGCGTGGGCGCCGGATAAGACGAGGTCGCCCGTCGCCCGCCCGGGCGCCTCCCCCTCGCGTTGCAAACCACGCCGTCTCCTCCCGCCGCCCTCACGCCTTGGCCTCACGGGGAAAGGATCGGATCCCGAGGGTCGAAAGGTCAGGATCGTATCCGGGCCGGAATGAGGAGGAACGAGGCCGAACCAGGTGTGTTTCCATTCGGGTGACCCAAAACGAGCGACCATTCCGGCCCGGGCCTGGTTGCAAACCAGGCCGCCGTTCGGCCGGAACCGAGGCGTTCGGCCCCGAACTGAACGAGGCCTAAGGCCTGTTCGATTATCCTGGAATGGGACCAGGAACCATTCCTCCCCATCAACGTTATACAAATTAGTGAAGAAATTCCACCCGGAATTATTCCGGAGCTTCAATCCGGAGTAACCGAACAAGCTCTTAGTGAAAACTGATCCGAGTCTTCAAGATCCACATCTCTCATTAAAGACCCATGATTGGTAGTCTCGATAACTAAGTAATGGGCCAGGTCCCAGGCCATACCAAGCTGCAAGATGTGTACGGTCACCTCTGTGATTAGAGTAGCGGGACTTAGTTCTAGTTAACTAACCCTGAAAATAAAAGTTCTAATTAACCTAATACCAAAAGATTAAGTTGAAATCGGAAGTGGTGTGGAAGACTGGAGCCAGCCGCCAGTGACCCTTGTGCCGGTGTCCTCGCCGCCTCCGACAACAATTGTAGGAGGAGTTCGATCCGTGTCGTATCTACTGCTCGAGCAGGCACTGAGACTTCGGCAGCCCTCTGGGCATCTTCAACAGATCTAAAGGTCAGTACAAATCCAAGTGCTAATTAAGTGTGATTATGACTTACTGATGGATTAGGTGTTGATGCATTAGGCTAATTAAGGTTCTAATAATTAACTTTAAGTTTTATCACCATAATGTGAAGGCAAAATGGTCGTCTCAATGCTATGGCCGTGTTTGGAACCAATTTTACTCAGTTTCTTCGTTGCTGGTCTCAAGAACCACGTCGAGTGTCTTGTGTGGTGCTGGCAATTTTTCTTCGGTAAGCTTAGTAATAGTCAGAGCTGCAAATTACATGATAGAAATGTTATATGCAGAGACCATTATATAATTAAATATCAGTATGGGTCATTCCTCCATGTTTTCATCAAAAAAAGCAGGGCACAACCCTCACGCATTGTCACGATGTTCAACTAAATGGAGTCACAACTGCTATTGTCAGATAATGAATATGATTGCTTGTTTGTTGTAGACAACGTACACATGCTTTCTTAATAAAGTTTGAGATATGCATGTGTACGCTTCAGGATACAATTTTAATGCTCGATTGGAAAAATACAAGTATATAAGACGATGGATATGATAGGCCAGATGATGCATGCAATGAGCCAGGATGCAAACGTAGAAGTAGGACTACAATCGAAAGAGAGGAAGGCCACCAGCTAGATGGGTGGAAATGCCCTAGGATATCAATGACATTGGCATAAGCTAGATAGGCTTGGGTGGTATCTGGAATTGAATAGTAGCAAAAGCTTCTAATCAACTCAGGCGCTCCAAAAGATATTGCAGCAAAGACTCATGTATAATGTTGTCGGTTTCCTCCCTCCTAAATGGCCTAGGCATGGACATGGGGGCCTTGGGTACATGATGACGCTGCTACTTCTTTGCCAGAGGTGTTCAAGTTTCAAAATCAGATGAGCTGTGCTGTAGAGAAGCTTTGAATAGATCAGATGCTGGGCGTGAGAGTGCTGATAAATCTGCTAGGCTTCTGTCCTGAAAAGAGGCTCACAGCAGCCGCGAAACGCTTGAGCAACTTGAGGTTCAGTTTCGAAGCACCCAGTGATTCCTGATTTTGTTTAGTTTTGCTAGTAGCTATTTTTTATGTACGATTGTAGCCACTGGGAATATTAATTTATAGTTTCAACTCATACATAAACAAACAAGAACATGGGCCTACTACAGTACTATACAGAGGGAGGCATGACTTGTTTTGGTGCACATCAGTCTCTTTGAACATTCGACGTTCAACTGCAATATATTTGAAACAGTGTCCATTAAAACATCTGATTTAACTGCAAATCAGAGTTGCGAATACAGAGGAAAGCATGATTTGATTTAATCTGATTTAACCTGTTCAACTGCATTTCGCGTCGCAGCTTTTCCACAGGATAAAACTTTGGGTGAGAATGTGAAGCGGTTGCTTGCTGGTGGGTGACTATGGTCTTCCCATGTCAGAGTTGATCTTGGTTTAGTCAGAACTGACCGTGTCTTCAGGAGATTTTCTCTGATTAAAGTGGGCCCATGATCGGTGGGCTCGATAACTAAGTAATTAATTGGTCTGTCCCAGGCCATATACCGAGCTATCAGATGTTTCTCCTCTGTAATTAGAGTGATCAAGTTGAGCTATCACATGTTTGGAATCAATTTTACTCAGATTCTTGGTTGCTGGCCCCAAGAATCACGTCGAAGTCGTGCTAGCCATTTTTTCTTGAATAAGCTTAGCAATAATCAGAGCAGCAAATTACAAGATAGAAACGTTATATGTAGAGGCCCATACATAAATCTTTGCTTATATAAGTGTAGTTATATAATCAATGAACTCCTAAATAAATGTCAAAACAATGGATTGAATTATCAAAATATGCTCAGTTTTTGGCTTAAGGTGAATCGACATAAATTTGAATTTACTGAGCTAAAAGTATACAGGACACCCATGTGTGCAGACTCACATGGCATTGGCATCCCCTAATAATGGCTTGATGGCCAAAAAAAAAGTGGCCGGTGGATGAAAGTAGTACGTATATTATATTATGTATCTAGATCCTCCCCTGAAACCTTAGCACTCCTCACTCGCCAATTCTTGGAACAGCTTGTTGGTTTTATGTCTATCAGCAGAAGAGAGAGATTCAGAGTTTATTTAGTAGGCCTCCTGCATCTGAATCGATTGGGAGCATTTGTTACTTGATTTCACAGGACAGACACCAAACAGCCAAGATGCTTGTGCTAGCCTACTAGGATAGCATATAAGAGATTTCACACCATGAGCATCATGACAAGAGCAATGGGGCTATGAATTTTTCATTAGAAGGTAGATTGTAGGATTAGGACGCAGTGCTAGCTTACTAGGATAGAGTACAAGAGGTTTCATGCCAATATGGACATCATGACATGAAAATTGGGCTATGAATTTTCATCAAGGGATAGATTGTAGGATTAGGAGGCACCAGGATCGAATTTGTAGAAGCTTCGGCGGCTCCAACCAACAGCCTTTTCATGCTCATCTGGGATGGTATTTTTCCTTCGTTCAAGCCTGATCAGTCGAGCTTCTCAAAAAAACAGAAAGTGGTAGCCTTTTCTTCAAGCGAGGCTGAGTATATTACAGAAGCTGGAGCAGCATGTCAGGGCGTGTGGATGAGCAGATTGATTGGTGAATTTCTGATGTAGTTAAAGATTCTCATTGACAATTAGTCTGCAATTGAGCTCAGCAAGAACCACATACATCATCAATGGACTATGCACATTGACACACATCATCCATAAATTCCTGAGTGTGTTGACGAAGAGTGCATAGACATTGATCTTGTTGGCAGTTGGCACTGCGGGTCAGCTGGCAGACATCATGACCAAGGAGCTCAGGACAGTGAAGCATATGCAGGTGTGTCAACCGTCTCAATGCGGTTCAAATGCAACAAGATTAAGGGCATGGAATATTTGTTGTGATAATCTAGTTCTTAAGATATTAGTAATTGGCCTGATTGCTTGTTCCATTATTGTATGATTAACTGACTGATTGTTCTAATTTTGTAATCCAAACTACAATCACATCTTGACAAGTCTAGACATCGATTTCAACCCAATCGACTGTGCACATGTTTTCGATGCCATTACAAAAATATTCACCTACATGATCAAGCAACTCCTGACTCTCCTTAGGCTTCATGCTCCCTTTCGTCCAATGCATGTATATGCTGCAATTCTGGCACTTCCCTTTCCACTATGGTGTCTTCTTGGACTTCCAATTGACCCTTTCACCACGTACGTTCACCTTTGCCTTCTGCGGAGTGTTTAATGTCGTTGCTGATCCTCGACGAGGATGGCGACGAGTCAAACTGTTAGACAGCAGCGGTTATTCTTGTTGCTTCATGTGGCTGAACATCTCGATGGATGATGCGAAGAAACTTCTTGATGACCCTAGTGCCGCCATTGCCAATGGGCATGGTTCAGACATAAGCCAAGTTCAAGTTCTCCTCTCTCATGATGCCGTTATAACAGGAAGCTCCGCTGTTTTAGCGCCCAACTGCCTCGGTTGGCCTTCTTCAGCTCTGAGGCCAATAGTGCCCTCCGGCCGGACTCAACAGCGACAGTTTCTCAACTCTGTTTGCGCCTTGTTCAGGTTCTTCAGTGGTGCTTGATCCTTCTGCATCTTTAGTGTGAGGTCGCCTGCATCTTTAGTGTGAGGTCGCCAGCTACTTCCTTTTATCGTGGGATCCATTGCCTTCCTGCGCCACCTTGTCAACAACTGCCGCTTTGTCCATTTTCTCACCAGATTGACAGATGGGAATTCTGGTGCACTGGTTATCACCATAGAACATGCACCAGTTGATGTCACCACCATAGAACATGCACTGGTTTGCTCTGATGCCTCGTATTGAAACCAGGCAGTGTCCTAGCTTAAACTCAGATCAGCCATTGACGCGAGCGAACAGGCCAGAAGGCACGCATGCACACACACGCATAGCGCGACACAAAAGTACAACTCAACTATGTATTATGCTACTCTCGTTTGGATCACATACATGATCACCACGCAACCAATTCCCATGCCACATCGCCCGCATGTTGGTGTTCAAATGAAAACACAACCCCAAGCCAAACACTATGAACGCATGACTCTGGTTCACACATGTGACTCGATCTATCCGCTAAGGCTCAACATGATATGCAGACATATTTACAAGCATTTGCGACAGATTTATTATTTTAATCAACATGCACCATGATGGGGCACCACGATTGGGGCAGATTTTGATAAGTGTCAACGCAAAACTCCTTTGCCGGTTCTGTTTAAGGGAACACTCTTAGTCCGTTTATAATGGTGTGGGGAATGAAAAGGCTTCCGATCACGAATTATTTGTGAAGTATTCTCTTATAAAAAAATGAAGTCCTTACAATCATCAATACCTTTCTAAATCATGTCAAAGAGTGTAATTAATGGTCAAATCCAGATTGATGATACCCTTGTATCCATTGATTAATGCCTCTGATATTGTTGAGACAAAACAAGTTTGGAGTAGCTAGGAAATAAAGTATATTTATTATGAAAACTGAATTTAATGTTTTTAACATTCCCCATATGCCACTTCTCTGCAGTGGGCATGTGGGCACATTATATTGCTTTTCATTCTACATGATGCATGGATGAACAATATTTTTATTCATGAGCTAAAGGAGAAGCCTTATAAATCTTGCTGGAGTCATCAGAAACAATGCAGGTGCTAGGCTACAGAAGCAGCCCTCTTCGTTCAAGTATTTATTCTCAGCCATTCAGTGTATCATTAGTCTAACCAAATACTGTCGCTAGAACCCAGGATGTGCTGTTTTCAGAATGTAGGCAGCCTATGGGCTTGTGAGGCATCAGGAATGTTTGTGTCACAAAATTGTCATGAAGATCTTTAAGAGTGAGGAGATAAGAGATGCACAAACTGTGTGTCACTCGCAAGGTGAATGACGCTTTGTTCTTCCGTGAAGGGGTGTGATCCATTTCACGAAGCTCCACTTCCGTGAATCACGCTCTCTTCTTCAAAAACTCTCCAGCCTCTCTGGTAGGCTCTGTCTCTGAAGGTAAGTCAAGCGAGGTTGAGACAAGTCCACTCAATCTGAAAAGTCTCTCGGTGTCCTACATTATTCGCATTGTGTAGGGGCATCTTGTGAGCACGGGATGGTATGAGCTCTTGCAACTCCTTGATCTCATCGACACGGTGTAGTCTCAGACTAGTCTCAGACGTTCCACTTGTGATTCACCTTATGCTGCAGATAGTGGGTAGTCCTCATGCACTCAATGATGTGAACCTCGTTTGAGATACCCTTATTACATTACTCTCATAGAGACTCTTGTCCAATGCATTGTAGCGGTTGTCAAGTATCATTGTGCAGGAAGTTTTCTCCCACAATAGCATTTAGCTTGTAATGGATTGTGATGTCTTTGCGCTCCATCACCTTATAGATAGATGATGCATAGTCAATCACCTTATAGATAGATGATGCATAGTCATTGCGTAGTCCAAATTTACCAATCTTATCTTGGTGTCGTGAATCTCTTCCTTGATCTTCTGCCCACGCTCTTGGAATCGGACATCGAAATGTGCTGGTGGTGCACATGATGTTGGCCACGCAGCTTCTCGGTCAGATGTCCAATCCCTCATTCACACAGTCAGATGTACAATCCCCTCATCCACACCGAGACCATCTACTTGGTCCAGGATTGATCCTGATAGAGCACATAAAGGCCAATAGCTTGGTGACACTATCTGCTGCATCCATCTGCTGTCCGGAATCTTCTCACACTAAGAAACAATTCTAGTGATTTTCAAACAAAATGTTTCTCGCATAACCTATTTGGCAATGATTCTAGCAATTCACACTAGAACTGGAACTGACCCATACTTCCAAATAACCTTGTATCTGAGTCCTGACCTGTATATTACAGATGGACCATACTTAAAACCAGGGGCGGAGTGCTCGGTAGGGCAAGGTAGGGCGCCGCCATATCTTGCTTCATCGGGGATCCCCACCTGAATCTCACGCTAGGAGCCTGGTAGTTGCAACTTTGGTGCTAATTCGCTGAATGAACCGAACTTCGGGGTAATAAACCAAGATAAGATGAAGTAAGGAACGATTGTTTAGCCATTGGGCCTTGTGGCTTGTGTGGTGCAGCGACATTAAATAAATATTTAACTTAAGGGACAAAGAAAAGGGTTTTGAGAAAACATTTGTAGTTAGCATCTATTGAGAAGAAGAATATATACAACATAAATAATAGAAAACATAGATCTAGAGTTATATTGCACATGTATTAATGTAGCACAAAATTTTGAATTTTGGCCAAACTTACCAAAATTTCATATCGCAAGATTTAAACATTGTCGTTGATGTTACCACTTTCGCCATACCTTAAAACTTTTTCTTCCTCCGCCACCGCTTAAATCTTAATCAAGAAATATAATGACAAATGAATGGTAGGAAAAATATAACTTCATCATGTTGGTAGGAAAACTTAATGGACCATTAGTCGGTAAATATAATGACAAATGAATCTGCTTTCATCAACTATTTTTTAGTTGGTATCATTTTCATCAACAGGTTCGTTTTTTGGATGAACTATGCTGGTGTACTCAACCAACCTATTGAAGTAAACTATGATTCACATTCGGGGCAATTAATTACTAGTTGGGGGTTTCTCACTAGTGTTCAACAATTCAATCTTTACACATCAGAAAAGGACACAAGTTTGGTTTTATCATACTTTTGTTTATGGCTTCACACCTAGTTGTGATCGCTCTGCTCAACTTGACATCACAAGGCGAATGGACCTGGGGTACAGTTGTGGTGACCCCCCTGTTCCACTTGAATCCTACTTGTGCGCTCCCCCAAAGATGTGGCTGTTCTTACTGCACCAATGTTCAATCTGCTCTTGCATCCGGTTCCATCTTTTGATGTCACCCGAGGGGGATGAGGTAGTGTTAGCGGGTATGGTGTATGTGGCGCTATGAGCCAGCATAGTCGCTGTACTCTTGAAGCCGGTCGGGGCACCGGCACTACCAAAGAACCGCAAGAGGACGATAGTGATGGTATTCTAAGACGATGTGTCTCAAATGCAACTTGGTGGTGAAGGTATTCTAAGACTAAATGGGAACATGGGATTTACAAATCAGGTAAAAGTTATGTATGGGCTAATTACTTTCTTAGGATAATTCAAAGCGAACACGAAAGTTCAGATGTATATCCTCTCTAGTAAATTTTGAATTAGTTCCTGACCCAAAATTTAAAGTTTTTCGCTACAAGTTATGTTCCTCCTAATAGGAACAACCCCTCTCTTTTTTACCATTATTAGATCGAGACTAACAAAAGCTATTATTACTTTTGGGTACCGTAAACTTTCTATTAACTTTGAGGCAAGGAACGATCCAGTTTCCAGTAACCATTACATTATTTAAATTACTCAAAAGTAGGGCAATGCTCACTCAAAAGGACAACTTGAAATAGAAATATAAATGTGTCAAGAATCATGCTAATAGCATGCAATTATGACCATGTAACAGGCATTGCCTGTAATGATGCCCACCAAATGGAGTCACGAAAAAGTACTGTCACTCTGTCAGCCTATGAGATTTGCATGTTTGTGGTGGAGGATACAATTGAATGTATGATTGGAACCAAGTACTCCTATATCAGAAGACGATTGATATAAATATGGGAGACGCGACATATGCAATGGGGATGGCAAGGTAGGATTTCAACAGAGGCCCTGCTGGAGGGTGCATGGAACTCATTGGCATAAGCTATTGATAGGCTTCTTTTTTTGGAAATGGGAACTTTTATTAATTTCAAGAGGCTTGGGTGGTATCTGAAATGAACTGCAATAAACCTTCTAAGGAACTCAGATGTTGTAAAACACAACGTTGCCAAGTCCTACTGTTTGCACTCAATGTTTCTTTGATCACTCTACAGTTAGCTTTGAGCTTGGCTTGGTTTTGAGAGGGCTAGCGGACCCAGTGTCTTCTTCCTATAGAGGTCCAAGAAACTGAGTACAGTGATTTCTTCATCAGTAAAAAAAACAGTATAATGTAGAGTGCCTTCTTCCTTTGAGTTTAATGTGGTCTTTGGAAACATCGAGAATGAAACATTTCAAATCCTGTACTTGGTCCAAGCTAAGCATGAAACAGTGCTCACTTGTCTTTTTCACCAAAGTCAGCAAAGAAAACCTCACCCTATTTTTTTTAATAATAAAGACCTATTTAAATCTGCTCCCAATGGAAGTCGAACCAAAGTCTACTGGGTGGTGTTCTAACCACTAGGCTAGAGGCCCTTTCATCAGTGCTCACATGTCAGATATTCTTGATCAGCAACAGAGTAGCTTTAATTCAGTTATGTGTGCCTATTGATCCAAATTTCTGGCGTGTGGTTCCACCAAATAAGCATAACCGAGCAGGTGATCGGTGGCAGACAAGCTTTAGCATTCCAATTCTTGGAACAGCTTGGTTTATGTTGTGTTTAGGAGTACAGAGACGGTGGTGTCCTAGAATATTAATGTGAATGGTATTGTTTTTTTTTTTTGTGTTAAGTTGCTAACACATTGCACAAATATAATCATAGTTTGAAGACTTGTGATCACCCCAATTTATGTTAAAGCGTCATTATTTCTCTATAAAATTTTGTAATAGACCTGGAAAACAAAAGAAAAGCTTTCCAGTGTGCATGATAAGTTCTCCACTGCCACACAAGAAGCTTCGGTGCCTTACCTGATAATATACATAGCACAACATGGACAAATATAACCTGATGATGAACTTAGAACTTCGAGATGATATACTTAAATTTGAGACATGGAACAATGTCATCTCAGATATATGTACCACCAGTTTCCAACCTCCCTGTTTACTTCTGTTAATTTGTAGGTGTCACCCCTCCTATTATCATCAATAAAAAAACAGGTTGAAGAATATAAATGTGTCATTGATGTTCACTAAAATGGAGACCCAATGGAATTGTCAGCTTATGAATTACGAGAGCATGTGCTTTCTTTCTTAATTAAGTTCGTGATATGCATGCATGTGCGGTGCAGTCGAATGCTTAATTGCAACAAGTGTATAAGAAGACAATATGATTGATATGATAGGCCAAATGCAAGCAATGGGGTGTGATAGGGTAGAAGGATATCAAAGACATTGACAAAAGGTAGATAGGCTTGGGCGGTACCTGGAATTCAAATGTAGCATAGTCTCTCTCAGAGACTCAATTGTGGCACAACGCAATGAACCGAGATCGAGCTTAGCCATATGTGGGGATTTGGGTGTGTAATGAAGGAGGCTGTGACTGCTGAGACTGTTCCAGTGGGTGACAAAGGAGAAAATGATTGACGAGCTGTGCGAGTTGTGGCCTCTCTGTTGTGGCGAAGTTTCATCAGGAGTGCATCGTGGATCGATCAGAGGCTATGTATGATGTGGTTCTGACAGGCGTGCTGACTTCGATCTATCCTGTAATGAGGCTTAAGGCGGCGACTGTGGTTAAGCTTCAATGCACCCAGGTGGTTCATGATTTTGTTTAGTTATTACTCAACTCCAACCATCCATCCTAAAAATAGTTAAAAATAGATAGCTAACTTGTAAAATTTGAGAGCTCAAATCTACAATTAACTCTAGTGAAATAAAATGGACTCTCATTTTTAATTAGAGGGTGGATAGGAGGCTACTATATCTAGCTAGCTATAGGGGTTTGGGAGGGAACTTTAGGAGGGCATGGAAAATAAAAGTTAATTTAAGAGCTCCACTAGTGTTACTTTCTATACCCAAAATAGGGGCTTCCATTGGAGTTAGCTCTTAGTCTTAGGTCCTTCTGTTAGCTGTGTTCCAGCTACCGCAGCGACACAACATGATTAGTATTAGGGATGCCGCATCAACATCTCGGGCCCAGGAGACAACTAAAGCCCAACACCCGAGTATTTCACCTAGTGTGGCAAGTAGCTTAGCTACATATAGGTGCGTGGAACATTTGTAAGAGTGTATGCGAATTGTGAAACCGAACTCATGAATTTTAAATCTTGTGCACTACAATTCCAAATACTCCCTCAAGCATCCCTAGCAGGTCTGAACAAATTCACTGTGAGGAGAGAACTCCGAAAAACAGAAAGAACTCAAATTAAAGGACCATATCTACTGGAATCAGTACATAATTTTCATGCTCTGCATGCTTATGTTTAGGGGAGAATCCCCCAATCTTCTAATTCTACTACTCCAGGGGTGTGATGCATCGCCTGAGCTCTCACAGATGTGCAGAAGGCCTAATGCAGCACCCACCTGTTGGATAATGCTCAACATCGAATGCCCTACCGGCTCAGGTAAAAAAGATTTTGATACGCTCCGTTTCTTCATGAGTAGTTCAAGGAGATAAACATAGTAGTTCTATCCTGGTGTGTGATTCCACCAAATAAGCATGTGATAGTTCTGTAATCGCCCCGACGCCTAAGAAGAAAGTGACAGAAATTAAAGGTGACTCAGTTACAAAACAGCTTATTGATTCCTATATATATTATGCTACCACCACAATACCCAATAAGTTCTAGGAGCAGTAGAGTTAGCCTTCCACACATAATAGGTAGTCAGAGATCATTACTTCGTTATTATGGACATCCACATGGAAGCAGAGCACTGCTCCAGTGTATGACATTATAGCTTGTTTCGGGCTTGTCTAGCTATAAATTATAAAATAATGGGTATGAAGCAAATGAATGAAGATAGTTCGGGATCCCTAGGCAGTCACCAATGCATTATATATAGACCATGTAAGAACTGAGAATACAAAACCGAACTACTAATAATCTTGGAGGAGGTTCCATACTAGCTAGTATTTTTTTTTTTATAGAACACTAGCTAAGAATTTAGGTTTGGGAGGCTTCGGTAATCCACGTTATGCAAGCACTCTTCTGTCTTCCATTTAGCTGAAACACACACTAGCTTCCATGTTGACAACAGTAGGAAGAGCAACCTGTAGTAGTGTGCAGGGCAAACTACATACGTCCTACATCAGCTCCACATGTCCTCCTCGACCCATGTTGTTGCTTGCTGCCAATAATGGTCCGGCTTCCCTGAGAAGGGACTCTCAACCAAATCAGCCAAGGCTACGATCGTTGCGTTTAATTTTTCTCTTTTTCTCTCAAGGCAATCCTATGTAATCTGTTGCTTTGATGTAGTCTTATTGTTTGTTTGCTTCCCAGTTAAGTTGTCATTGCCTTGTCATCCTGTTACGCACATGACTGTGCTTTTGTACATGTATAGATACATGATGACTTACCGGTGGCAACTGGCAAGTGGTTCGTTGACGGCAGTGATGTGCATAAGATGGCTTACAACACTATGTCAAGGTCCACCAACTAATAATTGATGCATGACCATCTAGCTTACTCATCACTAAACCACTTTGAAAATAATTTCTTTCTATCCTATGGGATGCCTAGCTTGATGATAAAATGGTTTACATTTTTGGGCAAAGATACTAAAACAAGTTAAAAAAGTGTCGTAACAAAATAAAAGAGTAGTAATTGTTTAAAGTATTAATTTCCTGCAGTAGTCCATTGCAAAGATCACAGTAAAATATTGTTCTTTATGTGTTGAACTATTTAGAGAAGAACACATTGAAGACCAATTAGAAAACCAAGGTTTGATCAAGTTAACTGGAGACCTTGTTTTTTTTATGGAACAGGAGGGGCTTGTGCCGCTACTGGGATTTTATTAAAGCTTAAAAGGTCTCAAAGTTACATCCAAGATCAAGATGATACAAAAAATGACAAGAAAAAAATCATCACAACTAGAAACCTTTTCATCTTTGTATATGGTTATTTAGTCTTATATAAGCACTACAGGGTACGTGAATACAATGGATGCATTTAATGTCGATGAGTACTAGCTAGCTACCGTATAGTTCAGATCAATATGCCTATAAAATGAGAGAACTAGTACAAGGTCAAGCAGTGTATACATGGCGGTTATGGATCATCAGAGGTTATTGCCAATCACTGAGGACATTATTCAAGCTTGAGAGGCATCTGGAATCCACAGTGTCCAATTAAGTTTAGGCTTCATTAAGGCTACGTCCACGACAGGTAGGGTATGCACATGGAGATAAAAAATGGCAGGCTCGAGTGCTTGCTGTGTAGAAAGAGGATAGGACTAGTGCACCTGATTGCACCGCACGACACGATATCAGGGTGAAATTGGGATGACTTCCAGTCTCCACTCGATCTGCAGGCATACCACCACATGTCCATCCTATGGGGTTCATCATGACCCAGCAAGAGCAGATGCAACATACTCTATTGAAGCTCAAGAGACCTGACGCTTGTTAGTTCCTACCATCCAGAGAGAACGATTTGTTTGACGGTGACCAGACACTACTACTGATTGAGTCGTAACTGATGACTGCTTCTCTACCGAATAAGAAAAAGAAGCGACAATGGTATATGTGTATGGTCAGTTGGATCTATACCGAGCAGTGGAAAACGAATCAAACCGACTAGGAATTCTTTTTGTAACGACGGTTTGACTAAGATGGCAGAGCTCTAGTTAGTGGAGCCCTATTATTTTTTGGTTTTTTGTATTTTTATTTGCTGAGTGTAAATCTTTGCTGAGTGTCTTTTGGGCACTTGGCAAAGACCCTTTGCCGTGAGAAAAATCGTCGAGAGGTCTTTTTTGCCGAGCGCTGCGCTTGTCAAAGCCTTTTCTGAGTGTAAAAAGGGCAAAGACCCGAGCTCCCGTAGTGCTTCAAGTCTGGTGCCCACTGAAACCACCCCTCTTCTTCATCGAAGTCTCCTTCTCTTCCTTCTACAACAAAAATGTTGAACAACCCCATTAGATATCAAGCAGTGAACCATCTAGCAAGGACAATAAGGTGGCGTCCATCACCCTCCGAGGTGGAATATTCTCTAACACTTGGGATTCTGATTTGAGCTCCTGTTTAGCTCTGAGAAGGAGGATCCGGAGGAGGAGGATGACAAAGACGAAAGGAGGACGGTGTGGGCACTGCCAACGCCCTGACTTCGACTCGCCTCCTCCAAAGCGGCCCAGCGAGGATGCTTTTCTTTGTAAGATGATCATAATATTTATAGTTTGTATAAGTAGTTTAAAAGTAATATAAGTAGTTTAATTGTTTAGGTTACTAATTATGTATCCGGACACAATTATATGCTCATCCAAATTGTATACTATTTTCTTTTTGTTACTGAATCAATGAAAAAAATATTCAAGCAGATTGACGGTGCCCAGGCCTTGTTTTTAAATGGCAGATTTGGTTTTTATGTTAAATGCAAAGCAGCAGGTCTCTTCCAATGCTACTTCCAAAATGCCACACCAGCGTGTTGCCTCCACCCTCGTATATGGAACTATTAATAGGCATATGCCTCTATATGAAGACTAGAAATTTTTTTACCCTCTCCATAAATCAAGTTTAGGAGACGGGCAATTTTTTACCACCACCACAAATGAAACGTCTACTTCAAAACTCAGTAACAGTTGAATTTTGTGACTGCCTCCGTTAATGATTGGACAATTGTATCACATAACCATGGATGGTAGTGCATGTCTAAGTTTGGTATGTGGATTTATATAGTTGTATGTAGTTGGCAGAATTAATTATGAGATCAATGTTGTTGCATTAGGAAACACTGTAAATTTTGATGTCTGTGCACATGGATGATCTCTAGCTCCGCTCATCTTTATTTGATGTCGTCTTTTGCACATCGACCTCCAGCTCTCGCTCTTCTTTATATATACACAACATACTGAGCCAACTTATTGGTCCATCATATTAAGCTCGAGCAACCAGCACATTCAAAAGTTGAAACTTCTACATAAGTAGCCTGTAGGATGTATTCTGATTATTCTGCGTGGACATGGAATCAAAGGCTCAGAACACTCTCAACTATCTATGTTGAATTTTGTTAGCGGAGATATGGGAAAAGCAGAGGCTTCAGGAACAGACAATAATATACTTGAATGCACAACATCACCATGCCTCCCCAGAAGATGTCATGCCTACCGAACCCTAGTAGAGATTGTTGGCTCCAGATGCTACTACATCATGTTTATCAGCGTCATTTCCGCTGTTACAGTGGCCTTGGTTGATCCACACACTCTGTCCATGCCACATCATCATCATCTAGCACACAGCAAAGACCGGCGTGCGATGAGAACTGGCGTTGTAGCCCCAAGAAATCTCGGCCCATCGACAGCATGTTCTGTGTCAAGAACAAGAATCTTGGTGCAAACTGGAGGCATGAATGGCATTGTTTGGTGTCTTCTACTGTCCGGAGAACAACTAGATAGCTCATGACCCTATCAAATCTGAAGCAGGTGATATCATACTCAAAGCACGCAAAGCATGCATCTGGAAATTAAACCAGACTGTGATGAACGGAGTGGAGGTCTTTGTAACACCTCTCAACACAATATAATATAGAGGTTTGTTTGTTACCTTGCATGGAGAGGAGCTACCCGGTTCCTCCCATGGAAAATATTAACCACACTTACTAATTATGAAAAAATGTTGGACAACCCCATTAGGTATCCAAATAGTGAGTCGTCCAGCGAGGACAATAAGGCGTCCCATCACTCCTCCATGGACGATATGTTCTCTGACCCTGGGATTCTGATTTGAGCCTCTGTTTAGCTCTGAGAAGGAGGATCCAGAGGAGGATGACATGGGCACCGATGAAGACGATGACGACCCGACTTTGACTTCGCCTCCACTCAAGCCAGCGAAGCGATGATGACTCTCTTTGTGAGGTGATCAAATTTGGATGAATATAAGTAGTTTATAGGTAGTATATGCAGTTTAAAAGTAGTATAAGTAGTTTTAATAGGTGTTCGGACGAGTACAAATATATGATCCTCCAAATTGTATACTGTTTTCATTGTGTTAACAATGAAAAAAATATTCGAGTAGGTTAATGTTACCCATGCCTTGTCTTTGAATGGCAGTTATGTGTTCGTATCAGTTTTGTTCATATTAGGAATTTCCTCATTGCAACGGATGTCTTACAAAAGAAGAAGCCATTTCAACATGAGCAGCCTTGTCATTTGCTGGCTGGAGGTGCCACCAGGGGCCCAGGTGATGTTGTATAATACTTGGGGACGGAGTATTCACCCACAGACCAATGGGTCTATGTTTGAAGCCGCTGTTCGTCAACTTCCCGGACAACAAAAATTGACAAGAATCGTTGAAGACCTAGTTTGCAGAGAGATTTTTGTGCTTTGCAGGACTGCACAAGAAGTAGACGTGCTTTGCTTGTAATACAAGCTAGTGGACAGAAAGAAGAAGCCAGAGAAAACCAATGGACTGTGCATATTGCCCGTCCCTAACGCTACGGGTTTCCTACCCATGAAGTTGATTCTTACCCAGAAAAAAAAAAAAAAATCAGTGGACTGTGCATGTAGAAGATGCACCATGCGGTCTCCGTAGAAAAATGCTCTGTCGCTACTCACCCAGCAGGTAGAAATGGCAATTCTCGTTAATTCAACTTAGCAAGCAGCAGCATTGTCTTTACGTTAAAATCCAGAACTTAAATTCATCTCTGCTTGCATGTCCGGTGTCCGCTCTGTCCGTGTAGAAAATGCAGTTACAATAAACAGAGAAGCTGCCACCCAGAAGGCTACTGAGATGGTTCTCCGAAGCATATATACTACTGAGAAGTGAACGAGTGCCAAAACGTGCCGTGGTCAGAAAGCTTCTATTCTTCTATATATAAGTAGCCAGGATGTAGAAAACAATTTATATAGTTGTAGTTGATTAATTGTGAGATCACTGTAAATTTTGACACTATAAACCTGCTAATGAATTAATTAGGAACACTGTAAATTTTGATGCCTATGCACATGGATGATCTCTAGCTCCGCTCGTCTTTATTTGATGTCATCTCTTTGCACATCGACCTCCAGCTCCCCCCTTCTTTATATATACATACAGAGACAACTTGGTCCATCATATTAAGCTCGAGAAAGCAGCCCATTCAAAAGTTGAAATAAGCTGCTATATAAGTAGCCAGGATGTGCATTCTGATTATTCGGTGTGTGCATGGAATCAAAGGGTCAAATCACCGTCAACTATTTTGTTAGCGGAGATGTAGGAAGGAGAGGCTTCAGGAACTGGCAATAATATACTTGAATGCACAACATCACCTTCTGGTACACTGGGCTCGCCTTCTTAGCTGGTTCATCCACAGCATCTGCCCATATGCCACGTCCTTATCATTTGGCACAGGACGACCCGCGCGCTTTGTAGCCTCAAGAAGGCTCAACCGAACGGAAGCATGTGTTCGGTGTCAAGAACAAGAATCTTGGTGCAACCTGAGGCCTGAGGGGTCGTTGTTTGTTACCTTCTAGTGTCCAGATCGAGAACAGATAGATAGCTCCGGATCAAATCTAAAGCAGGTGATATCATACTCAGAGCTCGGAAAAGCATCTGGAAATTAAACCAGACTGTGATGAACTGGATCGGAGGTCTTTGTAACACCTTTAATTTCGTCATTATTATATTTTGTTTCATCGGTTCACCCTCAACAGTCAACACCTTTCGTCCTTATTTGTCGTGCAACCATGGTAGCTTCAGTAGTTTTGATATCTTCTATTCTTTTCCTTCTCTGAGACCCTCTCTTGCCGCTTCCTAACGATGCCATGAACACCTACCACAACACAACAACACACACACAAAAAAAAAAACATGCCTAAACACAATATAAATTGTACCACTGATTCATTGTCCTTATGTTCCAGATTAAAACAATCAAGTTGGAAAACAATCAGGCAGGGCAATAAATTGGAAAAAACAAATAATCATAACTTTTGGCCAAATTTCTTCAATAAAAAAAATCAAGTTGTAACCTTTAACGATCTTTTTAGCCCCAAATTAACAATATTTTATTTTCCTGCCTTTGTACGTAGAGGATGATGTAAATCTCTTTCTATCAGTGAAATAGGCACAATCGCATAGACATTTATTCACGGACCGGCGTAATGGAGGCCAAACTATAGATTTCCACGGGCCGGCCTTGCCCGCCCGCCATGTCTCGTGCCGTGCCGGGCTGGCCCATGTCATGCCTAGCCGGGCCTTAAATGTTATTGAGAGATAATGAATATAACCTGATGACAACAAACTTATTAGCACATCCTGATTATAATTAAATATCAGTATGGCTCATTCCCCTCCTGTTTTCACAAAAAAAAAAGCAGGGCATAATCCTCACTCGAAAGTACAACTTTAAGTAGAAATATAAATGTGGCAATGATGTCAGTAAACGGAGTCTCAAATGTTATTGAGAGATAATGAATTATGATTGCACGTTTGTTCTAGACAACACATGATTTCTTAATAAAGTTTGAGATATGCATGTGTACGTACCCAATGGGTACGCTTTCGAAAAAAAAATATGCATGTGTACGTTTCAGGATACAGTTTTAATGCTTGATTGCAAAAAACAAAAAAAAAAAAAAAGAGTATATTTTTAGATGATTGATATGATATATAGGCCAGATGATGCATACAATGAGCCAGAGTGCCAAGGTTGAAGTAGGACTACAATAGAAAGAGCAAGGCCACCAGCTGAAGGGTGGAAGTGCCCTTGATATGAAGACGTTGACATAAGGTAGATAGGCTTGGGTGGCATCTGGACTTCAATTGTAGCAAGAATGTTCCTCCACTCAGAGCTATCATAAGACAATGCAGCAAAGCCTCATGCATAATGTTGTTGGTGTCGTCACAGTTGTGGACACCGGGGGCTTGGGTCCATGATCGTGCAGCTTCTTTTGACTGCTCTGAGGTGTAAAGTTTTCAAAATCAGATGAGCTGTACTGTGGAGAAACTTGATCTGGTGGAGCGATTTCGTGAATCTATTTGCGGGCTTAGGGGCGAAGCACGTACTTGAGCACCCCTGGTTCAATTCAAAGCACAAGTTGATTCCTGATTTTGTTTGGTTACTTTGTTGTAGTTATTTTTGATGTAGGATTGCAGTACCACTGGGAATATGAGCCATTCACGAAATAATTTCTAGTTTCAACTGATGAGCCTGCTACAGTCAATAAACCGGAAAGCATGAGTTGTTTTGGTGCGCATCAGTCTCTTCGAGCGTTCGACGTTCAACTGCAATATATTTGAAACAGTGTTCATTAAAAACAGCTGAGTTAACCTCGTCCAGTAAACTTAGCAAGCACTTTGAGTTGCACGGGATAAAAGTTGGGACTGACTCGATGTCCTGAAAGATTTCTTTATTTGTTGTCTTCCACTTTTTTTCAGCGAATGACTAGTTGACACGTGACATCACCATGATAGATTCTAAAGATTTTTATACTTGTTATCTTCCACTTTGAGGAAATCAAAATCTAGAATGATAAAAAAAATAAAATAAAAAAGTGACAACAAATACAAATCATATATATCTTGAACATACAAAAAATAAAATAATTTCTGGAAGATATTTAGAAAAAAAATCCCATATATCTTTGGGTTAGAATATGTGAGAAGATCTAGGTGGCCGGTGGGTGACTAAGGTCATCCACATATATGTTAAACGACCGTAAGACCTAACAAAAATTAACTGTAAGTTCTAACACTATAATGTGAAGGCAAAATGGTCATCTAGTTGTTGTGGCCGTGTTTAAACCAATTTTACTCATTCTTGGTTACTGGCCTCAATCGTCGAGCGTCTTGTGGTGCTGGCCATTTTTTCTTGAATAATGCTTAGTAATAGTCAGAGCAGCAAATTACGATAGAAATGTTATATGTAGAGACCCATACACATAAATTTGTTCTTATATAAGTGTAGTTATAATCTATGAACTCCTAAAAATAATGTCAAAACATTGGATTGAATTATCAAAAATATGCTCAGTTCTAGGCTTAAAGGTGAATCGACATGAATTTGAATTTACTGAGCTAACAATACAGGACACCCCATGTGTGCAGACTCACATGGCATTGGCCCTAGTAATGGCTAGATGGACAAAAAAAAGGTCACAGCCAGGTGGATGAAAGTACTACATATGTCATATTATGTATCTCGATCGGTTGGGCACTCCAATTCTTGGACCAGCTTGTTGGTTTTATGTCTATCAGCAGAGAGAGAGATTCAGAGTTAATTTAGTAGGCCTCCTCTTCTGCATCTGAATTCATTGGGAGCATCGATCTGTTACCTGATTTCACAGGCCACAAGCAGAGGAGTGCCAAAACCGGAGGACACAGCCAAGATGCTCGTGTAAGCCTACTAGCATAGCATGTAAATTCACGCCAAAGGACATGGTGCATATTTCATCAGGAGGTAGGATTGTAGGATTAGGAGGCACCAGAATTGAATCCAGGGTGTTTTACGTACAAGTGGTTGTCCCGTGATCCAGGAATGCACCAGAATCTAGAATCATGGAGCACAATGTACCTTCCTTCCGTGGATGTAACATAGGCACGCAGAGTCCAATTGGAATGAGCAAGAACAAGACTGAACCTTACGTGGATGCAACAAGATCGGAACTGTCATTGGGAGTCTTCGGTGGTATTGGCAAAGTAAGCCGATGGCAACACCTTAAACACGATCGACATATTGGTCACTAATAAGAAGGATACTTCAAAATTTAGATGGAACTCTGAGTTATGGCTGCAGGTATGAAAAGGTGTATCACACAAGCTAAGCTACAAGAAGGTGTATCACACAAGCTGAAACTAGCGATTACGGGGATGAAATATTTGGTGTGATAATCTGGTTCTCAAGACACTACTCTGAGGTGTCCATCTTGCGGGCTCCAACCCCCTTCTTTGCCAGCTGAACCGGTAGAACCATAGCGACAGTGATGTGGGGTTTGAAACACTACGGTCAAAACACCGGCGGTGATGCGAGGAGAGGCGCGACGATGTCGAACCGACAGCGCCCAACGTCACCGAACAACATCGGTGTTCCACGACCAGCGACATTGCACGATCAAGCAATGCGGGTTCGGGTCGGCCGGCAAGTTGATATTGAGACGTCGGGCTTTAACGAACCACGCGTGAAGCTGTGGGGATAACACTATCGGGTTAGGCCCGGGCGACGGTATGTCGAAGAGGTAACAATGGCCGACTTACTTTGAACCGTCGATGAGAACTTTGCGTGAACAGCGTCGGTGATCTCAGCAACGGCGTTAAGTAAGAGTGGAACTATCGGTTTGGTTATGCGACCCGGCCGGTGATGTTCTGTCGTCTGTAAATCAGGTTGGCTAATTCCAAACACGATAGTGTTTGGTATAGTTACACTACCGAGTTTAGTTTGCTCATTCAACTGTGCGACCCATGCC
>JADLZK010012566.1:0-73474 GCA_015847255.1 Hyparrhenia diplandra | reverse complement strand
TAGGTGACGAATTGAGGAGCGTAATATGCCACCGTGGGTGGGGGATTAGATGAAGATATAGATGCAATTGGTTTTCACAATCAATGGTTGATTACTTGATATGATTACTTATGGTCAATTAGCCATAGTTTTATTATTGATTATTTGGTTCAACTTTTGCATATGCATTTTGTCGTTGGTTAGTTAATACTTTGTAGTATTTAAGTTCCCTAGGTCATTTCTTGGGTATCCACTACTACACATGGGATCAATCCTACGCCTTACCCTAGGTTAGTTTAGCCACCCTAGCATGTAATACCTAATACATAGTCATATTCACGTCACAAAGATCAATCCTATGGTATACAAAGACCATGTTAGGCACGATTTGACCTCCTTTTCCAACAGCATGTGCACCTGAGTTAGCATTTCACAAATTTTTTTCAATGGGTTTTTCACGTGATCTCATTATGGTCACTAGGCCTAATGCACTAAGTGTATTTTTACACATAGTGCCACCTACATAACCGCTTCGACTTTAGAACTCCCTCTTAACAGTATGGCTACCTACCTAAACCCGATCACACACTCTATTACGTCTTGACTATTCATATTTCTCATCTCACTACTACAATATTCATATAAGATTCCTCTAACTAATCTCTAAATTTTAAGATCATTTGGACTACATTTGATCAGTCATGAAAATATTCTACCAAAATTGCTTAAGTCTAAAACTGCATTGATGAGGCTAACGAAATTCAACTCAAAATTGATGTTCTTCTCATTCAATCACCGAGCCAATTGTACAACAAGTAATATAGGTGTATAGCAAGCTCACCAAGTTTCAAGTCAATTCGTTAATATTTGGATCTCCAAATCCATGCTCGAAGACAGTTGGTTCGAAATTTCAATTTATTGACAGATTTGATATTGACCTTCCTTTTTTTCAAAGCTGGTCAATCTTAAAGTGATCTGGTTTGAGAGTACTCACAAGATATTATATCTATTCAATCCTCTTATCAATACTTGTAATCTTCATATCTCTTCCGATGTAGCTCTTACGATTCAACTTTAAGCTTGATTAATACTTGTAATAATGGTATCTGCCTGATTTGAAATAGATAGTGGGATAGTTGCTATCCAAAAATTAAACTAATAATTATCCAATATACTATCTACATATGTCTAGATTCAAAAGAGATACTTATTATCAGTATCTATATGTAACCGGGCATAAGAACCTCCAATCCATCAACCACAACTCTGAACATGCACACCTATCTATGATAACTCTGATTTGCAATCAACCAACCTGATATAGAAAGCCTGTCTTTTCAAAACCATGCCATTCCCATGGCCCCGTGGCAGTGCTGCAATGCACACCCCACCATTTAATGCGCAAAATCCAGCAGCCATACTCTGTGGCGTCTGGGCGTGCCCCTAGCAATTTGGGTTCGGGCGTTCCCCGAACGCCGCACCTGCTGATAAAACCACCAGTGCCCCTGGCCCCAAAACCTTTTTCCCTCTGCACGCCCCCTCCTCTGCTTCTCTCCCCGGCCCGTCAAAGCGAGAGCGCCGTAGCACCACCCCACCGGTCTTTCCCTTCACCGCCGCCGCCTCGATCCGCGCCCAAAATATACCTTTCCCCTTCCTCTCGCCGCCGCCGTTTTGCTGCGACCATGGCGGCCGAGGGGAGGGCAAGAACCCGGCGGGCGGTGGCGGAGGGGATAACCCCAGGCAGTGCACGCCGCGCCTGTGCCGGTGCCGGCGCCCGCGGCACAGGGGGAAGCGGCGCAGGAGGAGGCTGGAGGGCAGGGGACGGGACAAGAGACGGAGGGGGGAGAAGAAGGCGGATCGAGACGGGGAGGGCGGCGGCGCGGCGGGGGACAAGGACGACAACCCGTGCAGAGATCTGGTCTCGTCGAGGATCCGGATGTGGTCGTCGTCGAGGATCCGGAGGAAGGTACGGCGCCCGTCCTCGCTGACACTCTCTATCTCCCCCAGTCTCTCTCTCCGGCCATGGCTCTTGTAGTACTAGTTGCCCCTGGCTGTTGGTGCTAGTGTCTCAGCTGTCAGATGCATGGATACAGTAGTGCTACTTCTTTGACGTCTTTTGCCTTCTGAACAGAACAGGTGCCCAGAAACAGAAAAAAAAATTAAAGAAAATATTGTTTGGGTGTTGGTTGGAAACTTTACCTGCCAGTTAATTGTACTTGTACAACGGTTTATTTCTACATGTAAAGGAGATAGATTTTGTTTGTTCACTGTATCCATTCTTCTTTTTAAACATTGATGATGGAGGAGGAGCACCTTTTTTGAGGAGGGTTTTTTGGTTTGCTCGCTCCGGGTTTGTTCTGTTGCTGAGAATACATGCAAACGAACAGAGATTGAGTTCAGTTATTGCCTTTGTACTAGTCTGTGAACTCTTATTATAGTTACTCATCAAACGGCTGAAGGCTTCAGAAAAAGTATGGTTTGTTTTATTATTCAAGTCCTTTATTACGATCGTTTGACTTGTAGTCATGCAATAAACAGGGAAAGACCTTCCTTCGTTTCACCTCTTTGTTGTTATGCTACTTTTCCCTGATACAGTGAACAAGAAATTGAAGCTTATTTAAAGTTACATGTATGCAACCTTTTTGTTGTGCCTGATTTTTGTGCTCTCTGTGTTGAATTAAGGACTCGTGCATGCATCTATGGATTGAGGATTTATGTTTAGTTAGCCTGAAATTCTTGGCTGAGCGCCTCTGAGATTTTTTTTACCCCGTGGTTACAGCTGCAGCAACCGCAGCACTTCAGGAAGAAATGAAAGCGCTTGGTGGCATCGATCCCTGATGGCGCTGGGGCAGCATTCACAGCCATGCAGCTTCAGGAGCTAGAGCAGCAGTCCCGGGTGTATCAGTACATGGCTGCCCGAGTACCCGTGCCTACTCACCTCGTCTTCCCAGTATGGAAGAGTGTAACCCGGTGCATCCTCTGAAGGCTTCCCAGAAGTACCCTACCTGTATGCTTCAAACCTGTCTCATCATCTGTGTGCTCTTATGAAATTCTGTTGATTATCGGTAGACTTTGCCAGGTTGTTCACTAGATATTCATGATAGCGATGTTACAATAAATAAATTTATTAATCTCATCTAAAATTGTCCTTCTTATATAGGTTAAGTTAGTTATACTTTTTAGCAAAAAGCAATGTTCAGATGAAGTGCAATTTGATGCACATGTTACTAAGGTTGATGAAGGAAATCTTGTTGAATTAGTCTTGGAGCATCTTATTAAATACATACAGAGTTGAGAGGCATTCTAACCGTTCTTGATAACTTGATTGTACAGTGATGGGCTTAGCAACACTCTGCTTGGACTTTGGGAAGAACCCAGAACCAGAACCAGGAAGGTGTCGGCGAACGGATGGTAAAAAATGGCGATGTTGGAGAAGCACTATCCCAAACGAGAAATACTGTGAACGTCATATGCATCGTGGTCGCAAGCGTCCTGTACAGGTTGTCGTTGAGGACGACGAGCCCGATTCTGCTTCAGGGTCAAAATCTGCTCCTGGCAAGGCTACCGAAGGTGCCAAGAAGGCTGATGACAAGAGTCCAAGTAGCAAGAAGCTTGCAGTGGCAGCACCAGCTGCTGTGCAGTCTACATAATTGATGCAGCATTAGTAGTTGCAGAAAGAGCATAACAGCGCTGGCAACTAGCGCCTTCTTCTTATTGCATGTAATTCCCCAAAGACTGTAGTGTGGTCTAGCTATAACCTCATTAAGCAATCCCAGTGTCTGTGGGTGGAAGCCGCAAGAACTTCCCCGTAGCTGTCAACTGAAAATTTCACTCTTAGGTGTATAGTTTGATTTAGCTTTGTCGTGCCTCCGGACTTCAGGTAGGCGATGCGGCATGATCTTATAATTCCTCCTTGAACTGACAATATCGTGACCCAAGAAGCCGGTGGAAGTACTTGTGAAACTGCATTGATGTGCTTTTTGATGTCCACCTTTATTGGCCTGTGCACAATTGCGTGATTCATCAGTTGTACTGTATAACAAAGTGGAAGATCCATAATTTTATGCCTTGTGGAGATTCAGTTAATCAGCTACCTCCTGAATGTGTGATGATTATGTCATTATTTCTTCTGATGGTAGTAGGCCAGAGGTACGTGGCTGTTTTTGTTGAATATAAAAAATCGAGAGCAACCCAGAACAGTTCGGGTTTCAGTTTTGCTTTTTGATTTGGACGGATTACCAGTGAAATTATGTTGTGGCATAACTCGGCACCGGGTTACATTACATGTGCCTAATATGGTGCCTTGTTAATTAATGTATTGATGGTGAATTGTTTCTGTACCTGGTACTTGGCCCTTTATTGAGATGGGGACGCCTGATTCCAAAATCAATTGTCCTTGCAGGAGTACGTACCAACAAATCGGTTAGCTATAGAGTTCTGCAAGCAAGAAATACGCAACAATTGCATTTCCTAGGCCTCGTAGGAACCGGTTCAGCCTCGTTTGGCTTCGCAGGAGCTATCCTCAACTTACGGGCTCATGCGAGGCGTATGATCCTTAATTTCGTAGGAGTTACGACTCTCAGCAAAGGACTCATGCGGGATGTATGATTTTTACCTGAATTTAGTAGGAAGTACAACTATCCATAAATTTCCTCAGCTCATGTTCTGGGTAGCCCAGCTAATGTCACCCAGCATAACGAATACTCCCAGAGGATTTCGTCATATCTCACTTATCAGCGTAAGATGCATCACTATGAACACGCAAAGAATGCCTGCGGTGTATGTTATGGATATCAACGCTGCTAGCATCCAACAGTGCATATCTTGTTATACAAGAGAAGGAAACCACTTTCAACATGGGACAATTTACATCGCGCAATGCAATACACGGATGAAGTTGATAGTTCTCTCTACAGAAAACAAAACAAGAAGAACGGAAAACGTAAGTGTTTTCTGAGTCTCTATTTTCTTTACAATTGCTGCAGCACCCTCCCCCCCTCCTCAGCTGCTTGTAGTAGTCAGGTAGGCGACACAGGAAACCAGATTAGTAGCAACTGTTCATCATATATAATACACCTGAAAGGAAACTAGCGTTATGGGTTTGATCCTGGCTTGGACCTCATGCGCTCAGAATATTTCGTCCTCCGCTTGCAGCTTCTGAAGCGCTTTCTTTGCATAAATAGTGATCGCAGCAGTGGAAGCTGCAGCAATTGTAAAGCCGATTCCATTGTAGATAATCTGATCCAACGACAAGAAGGACCCTTGGCTAGTTGCTACAGCCAAGCTCTGTAGAAGTTTCCCACTGTTTGCAAAAATTGGCATTAGCTTCTCCTGACCGATGCAAGATAAACTGATAAAGTGAATATGATCTTACAGCAGCTCAGACATAACGATTGAATTATAGAGTTCATGATCAATTGCTCACATCAAAATAGCACATATAAGATGAATGTCATCACTCAAGTTTCATGCATGTAAGTTTCAAATTAATTAAAAAAAGCTACATATGTACGGTAAAACATAGATCATACGTGATAAGCCTGAGCGTGCTATCTATATAAGGGCAGCAACTCAACAAAATTTGTGTCCTGACTCGTTAAACTGCATTAATGAATATAGGTGACTAGAAAAACGGCTATCACAGACAGCAAATCAGATATAACACGGTAAAAGTTTCATCCAAAGTGTTGCATATTGTAACAACACAGATTCACCACAATGGGTATTAGGCATGATCAGGTGAGCAAAAAAAAATATACAACATCAAAAGAACATGAGGTAAGTACAAACCTGTATATTGCAAGAAAAGTTTCATGTATGGTTCCAGCCATAGAACCTGCTATGTATGGGTAATATTTGACATTCGTAGCCACAGAAGCATAGTTAAAAACTATATATGGAAATGGAGAAATCCTTAGCAAAGCAACAGCCTTAAATTGATGATGCCAATCTCCTTCGCCAGCAAGCCTTACAAAAGCTGCTTTCTTTGGCCACTTCTCCAACCATCTCTGCAGAACAATTATATTAACAACAATATTTTCAAAACTAAGTGATTCACTAATCTGTTTCCTGTCCTATTTGGATAAAACATGAGGAAGAAAAGATGACAGTAAGAGACTCACATGTATCCTACAGTGGAATGCAGAGCCTATAAAATACGGCAATGACATGCCTATGCTCATCCCCACTGTGATTATCAAAAAAAGCCATAAAGATATCCAAAAGTCATCCCAGCAAGCCACATGAAGGGGAGAAGAAGGTAACAAAACACTTGGGAATAAAGCGATTGCGCCAAAACACATTAGAGCAGTAGCTGGTCTGCTGAAAGTTGTTGATTCCCAGTGAAGAATAGGTGCAACAACCTGCAAACGACAACATGGAAATTAAGGTCAGCAAAAACTAAGAACAAGATCCAGGGATGTCCGGGGCATCAAATGTTACTAAAGTCAAGCTCCTGACAGCTGAAATGAAGATGTCCAAGCTTTAGCATAACACGAATCATCATCAACTTCCCAAGAGAACTATCTCATATAATTTACTTTGAAGTGAGTCAAGTGACACAAACAAGTAGTGTCCACAAGCACATGACGTCACAGCTGCTCCTTGAATGTGCTATTGACTGTACATAAGTGTGTAATGTGACTTAATAATACTGTAAACCTTTGGAAGGGGTAATTAGTAGTTGTAGGTAGAGTTGTAGACATTAATTTGAAAACAATTTCAATCCTTTTTATAACCAGAAACATCATAACTAATAGCATTAGCAGACCATTCCAGTCAATTTACTTTGCAGTGCAAGCATAGATGGAGCATCAGTTCATATCTTAATAAAAAGCCCAATCACAGGCAATTATTAGAATTAACCAAAAGTTATGGCTCATTGGAGCTAGCTTTTTTTTTCCAAGAGACATAGAACACTTATCACAATTTTAAGTCTACTCTACTCATTCGCATGACACCCTCATCCAGTGTAGACAACCAAAAGAAATGACTTCCAAAGAGAACTATTAATATTCTGTGTCATAATATATTATAAGATCCTTGAACACTACAACAAAATATCACCAACTACACCAACACCACACCCAACCAAAACATATATTGCCAAAAGGACTTGTGGAGTATTCCTCCTGAAGTTAACCACGATAACAGAGCAGTGTTTATTTGAGTGTGGTGCGGTGGTGTGTGTGTCGTTGTTGTTGTTTGGGGCTTTATACCCCTTTTCCTTCTTCTTCTTAATATATAATGATACGCAGCTCTCGTGCGTGTTCAAGGGGGAAAAACAGGAGCTTGTGCAGAAAATAGAAAACTATCTCTACCCAACTACTTCTGGGGAATAGCTTTCACAACAGAGTTTGCTTTCAAGTAAGAGCACTCCAGTGGATACAAACTCCAGAGTCCAAACGGTAGCACAAGCTGTACTTGTTCCAGGTATCACTTCCATGTGAAATTGCTTGTTGTGAATACAATTTTCTCAACCAAAGTGGGTTTGTTCAATTAAAAGGCCACCAAAAATTGTAGCCATGATGCACCTCACGATAAGGTTCAAAGTCTGTTATGTACCACATCTCATCCAAAAAATCAAGAACCAGTTGGTTTGTGAGACTATTGCTACGAATCCACCTTTTGGTGAAAGAAACACATACACTACTGGAGGTCCAGAGCACCATGCTTGCAGACCCCACATATTGGGCCACTAAAAATAGCAGTGAGAGGCATTAGCCGATGTCAATAACTTCGGGAATTGGCAAAGCATTTCTCATTCTCCTGTATTCCAGTTGGGAATAGTGCTAAATGTGTTCTCTGAACAAGCCGTATGGTCCACGGTCCCAGTCATCTTCAAAACTGATATCTCAACGAAATCTATTTGTATTCTATTCTAAGCTCTGCTCGAGATTGAGATCCTAAAACTCTTGAAACCACATCCTCTTGCTGGTGATATTGGGAAAAGGAAAAATTAATCATCTTACCTATTCTCACAAGCTAGCCACGAAAAAAAAAAAATACCATATCAATAGACAAAGGAAAAAAATGTTTCTACCACAAACAAACAAAAAATATCGACAAAATATCCAAGCATTCCTGCACAAATCGAAACCACGCAGCAACCGACGATTAGACAGACGCAGCAGGAGCAGAACTTATTAGAGGTGATAGATAGGAAAGATCTCGTGTTCGCGAGCAATTTCCGCACGATCCGTGACGAAGAAGGGGCCGGCGGAGGGACGGGGCGAGAACACGCACCTTCTTGATAAGGAGCGGGCCGAGGAAGACGACGGCAGCAGCTGCTGCCCCAGCAAGGAAGATCCCGAGCACGGCGACCTTGGCCCACCACCGGATCGCGCGGCACCGCAGCACCCTCGGGCACTCCGCGGCCGCGGCCGCCTTGACGGCCGCCGCGGCATCCCCTTCCCTGAACGCCACCTCCACCTCCTCCGGGATCCTCACGTACTCGCCGCGTCTGCCATTGGCGGACCCGGGCGAACCCATCGACCGTGGGGACCCGATCAGGCTAGCATCCGCGGGGGACGCTGCCCCGGATCGTGCTGGTCAGGAGCCGCCGGATCGGCCGGAACCCGAGCTGAATTGGGCTCGGGTTGGGCGGGTTCCGGCGAGCTCGGCGTGGTTGAGGGCTAGGGTTTGCGCCCGGGAGGCCGGAGGAGGCGTTTATGAGAAGCGGCAGGTGGAGGAGAGAGGCAACGGCATTGGAGCGGACTCGGGAAGAGAGAGAAAGGAAGCGGGGAGAGTCGAGACTCGAGAGGAGGGAGCGCGTACAATTTCTTCGAGTAGATTTTTTTTTTAGGGTAGAGAATTGCAAAAGAAAAATGTTATAATGACGTTTTCACCCTCCATTAGTTGCGTGTTTGTTCTCCAACGATCAGGTGTAGCCGTATGCCTTGTTCATACCATTAGTGTCATAATAATGTCTAAGCTCTTTTTTTTTTAAAAAAAAAAACTGAAGTCGAAAGTTCGCTCTAATTTGTAAGTTAGTTGGTTTCTAAAAATACTATTATATCAAGATGCATAGAAAAAAAAAACATTACTCTCCCCCATTAGAAGTCGTTTTGGATAAGGTTTGGGTCAAATATCGAAATATAAATCATCAATAACTTTTTTTAGTTGTTGAGTTTGCAAATGTAAAAATTATATGAGTAGATTTGTCTTGAAAAATACTTTGATAAAAGTATACATATATCACATATCCATAAATATTTTTTATAATAATAATAAGTGTTTTGGAGATGTTTGCAGGTATCCACCTGTCTTAAACGACTACAAAAGCCAAAACAACTTAGGATTACATAACGCATCCTAAACGTCTTATTGTTGCATATATGGATGGCAATGGGAAAAAAAAAGCAAGGGATATTGTGGAAGCGATAAAGTGTTGTGTTCAAAGTATGCTAGTCGATGTTAACAAAAGCCATCTACGATGTAGACAGGCGTATTTTTGGAGGTGTCACATGCGCAAAAGAAAACCTATTATTAGTGGTGTTGGGTTTATGAGATGATGCATTCATCCACGACCAGCACGCGTGCTTTCTCCGCACCAAAATTTTTTTGACCACTACAGCAATATAAGGAGAGAATGAAAAGAAAAACATACAAAAATGACATCACACGCCAAAACTAATGGCCGTGGCTTGGCTTTGTGGTTAAAGCAAAAGGCAGCAAGGAAAAGAGCTGGCAGCAGTAAAAAGCAAGGGCATTAACGTAATTTCGGGCAGAGACTCAAAACACAAGCATCAACCGTGGTGGAGGAGGCGGGTAAACGTGGCCCCCTGCCGGTAAACGTGGTGGTGTTTTGGTGCGTCCAGACATACTAGCGTCCAGCGAGACCGCGGAGTGGTCCAGGTCCGGGAGACGGACGGCGGCGTGTGCGCCACCGGTCCAGCTCCGGAGACCTGGCCGTCCCCACCGCGTCAGCGACAGCGCAGGGGGTGCGCTGGCGTCGAGTTGCTTGTTGCTTTGCTTGGTCTCACCGTCTTGACTGTTGAGCCCGCTCCGCTCCGCAGTGGGCGGTGGGTGGGTCGGCCGAAAGCGACCACCGACGCGCCAGACCCGCCCGCGCCCGGTAGGTCCCCAGTCGGACGGCCGCAGTTGTTTCTTGGCGGTTAGCTCACGCTTCCTGACATGTGGGGCAGAGAATGTGGGCCCGTAGCATCAGTGGGTGCACGGCGTCGGCGTGCGCGCAGCGAGGTGGAGGGATGCATTGTCATCGGCCGGTAAAGGTGAAAGATTCGCTTTGGTACTACCTTCGCCCGTGCACGTATGAGCACTGAAACAAATGCAGGCAGCAAAGCCAGTCGTACCCTTGGACATACAGTACCTTATCCAGCAGTTCGCTGTACAACAGTCAGGCATTAAGCACCAGGGGTAAAATCCAGTGGATAAAAAGTGTTTTTATCTGGTTATAAAAAAACACTATTTTTTTTTTTTGAACCAAGAGAGTGTCACCGTTTTTTCTCATGTTTGGACAATGCCATCGTCATTTTATTTAAAGAAACCCATATCAAAGCAGTTGGTGATTTTACAACCCTCGTAACCATACAGGTGGGGTTTCATCAGCAACCTAAACCCATGTAGCCTCAAATTATAATATAGTCTGCCACCCGGTCAACTATTTAATTATCACTAGAAACGGCCTGAAAATATAATTTAGAGACGAACCCATCAGTCGACATGCATGGCTTTCTGCTGGATCGCCCTGTACCAAACCACCAATATATGCAGCTGCTGCTACGCCACTCGATCTCCAAGTTTCCATATACATATATCGATCATCTCTTCTTCTTCTTTTTTTGTGTCGAGAGGAATAACAATGATAGCACCACTTGCGAGAAAAGGTACGGTACAGATCGACCACTTGCTTCTCCCATGGATCAATCACGAGGCTCGATCTGCTACATGCATCCAGCTCGATCGATCAGCACGTCCCATTATGATGGATCACCTCTCACCCGGTTATTATTAGGTGTACTCGACAGGAGCATGAACCGTGCATGTGGCCGGCGTACGTCCCCCCGTGCCGTGCCCAATAATGATGTGTCGAAACAAAAAGAATACCCCAGTGACAATGATTTTGCTTTTTTTTTTTCGTGTGCCCAATGATTTGGCTTTGGTTCATCTCATCCTTGGACAGCGCTGCCAGTCGACCAATATATATCTGGACACCATCACCATGTTGTTGCCTTCATCGGGCACTCTGTGTACTTCACGTACATATATAAGAGTATATATGGTGTATCGAACTACTGTCTTTGTCAGAGGTGGTTGCACATGTTTGCGCGATTATATATGAAGAACCGTTATTAGATTTTTCTATATAAGCATCTCAAAGCCGCAGTATAGGATAAAGAAATAAAAAAAAAAAGTTGAAAATGGTTCATTTATCCAAACAGATGGAATCATATTGCTGGCCGTTTGCCAAACTAGTACGGATCGAAGTCGACGACGGCCGTGTAGGTGTAGGTGTAGGTGTAGGGCGTAGCTAGTGGAAACGATCGAGTCCATAATTAACGAGCAACGGCAGCAGCTGTGAAGCGGACGAACAACCCCGCCCAGTGCCTGTCTATACGTGGGCACGGCGCTAGCTATCGATAATGGATCAATCACCACCATCCACGTACATTTGGCTGTGGCAAGCAAGCCCGCAACCTATGGAGTGCGTGGATCGGGAAGCAACAGGGACAGCAGGACGACGCGCCGTTTGTTGGCGATGGCCGGCACTGATTAATTAACGTCGTAAAACGAAAGTACCCGCGCGATCGCCGGCCGTAATGTGTGCCACCATTTTAATTTAATTAACGAATATAATCGTCTCTGCGATAGATGTGCGTTGTGGCATCTACCTGATGCCAACACGCAAAACCAGCCGAGATCGGACGGAGCAACGCCACCACGCATCTCAACTCAAGTCCGTCCGCACAAGGCACGTTCCGTGCCGTGCTGGCTGTGCTTCCGCCGTTTCGCGCAGACGTCGCGGGGAAGGAAACCAAGCCAAAGACGCCTGTGCCGCGGGACTGCTGCGGACGCGAGGGAGGCGCCGCGATCCACGGACCGCCGGCGAGCATGCATGCGTCCTGCGTGGCGCGCCGGTTCATGCTCTTGCTGTGGCCCCTCCGTCCCCAAACTACTCCAGCACAAAACCCACCGCAGGCCGGCGGGGAATGCGTGATGTCTTGGCAGATCAGGGAACGAACGCATGTTCGCGTGCTGGGGCCGGCCGGACACGTTGGCACGCTGCCCAACTCACTCATCATCGTATCTCTCTCTCTCAATCTCCAGTGCAGAGGTTGGTATGGTATCCTGCCGATTGCCAAACCCCTAACGTACAGTCCACTGGTCCAGGCACGATTTGTTGCGCCATGTGCTACCGAAAAAAAAAAATCAAGATCGACCAACCTAGCTAGGAAAAACGACAAAAGTTTTTTAAAAATTAATTATATCGACAATAAAATAAGCACCTAATTTAGGTGAAGCTTAATTAAACTCTGCGGAAAGTATAAGTACAATTCAACTGCTTGTTCAGATGGCTTCATTTCTTATTACGCTTGTGTTGTGTAGCAAGCGACGACGAGAAAGATGATGGTGTATACGTGTCCATTGCCTAAACTTCGTTCTGACAACTAATGATTCAGATAAATTTGAAGTAATTGCAAGAAACTTATGTCATCAAGGTGTACCATGGGCCCATGGCTAAGGGGTGCAAAGGGGTAATGTCACAAACGGATCAATTTCGGGGTGACACGCCGGCTAAACGTGCCGGAAGAGAGGGGGTGCGGGGGGGGTCTTGTTGGGGCGACACGCGTGCGTGGGGCGGAGGAAGGGAAATAAATTTTTCTTTATTGCTTCTTAAAAGTTTGATTACGAACCCCTTTGTCGTGGTCTAATACCACCGCCACAAGAATGTCGGGCTAACGCGCGTCTTTCAGATGGCCTAGCTCGAGACAATGACACAAGATTTATCTTTGGTTCGGGCGAATCGGGCTCCTTAGTCGGTGTGATCACTATCCGAGCTCAAATGCTCATACCGCTCAAGATACAAGCGGGTCGAGAGAGGGAGAGGGCTCCCAAGTCTACGTGATTGAGGCTAGTGCCAATATCGAGTGGTTGTTGTCTTTGCGAGTGAACTTCTTTGTTTTCTTGCCTCAACCCGGCAGGCCTACCTCCCCTTTTATAGTCGCCAAAGGGGATAGGGAACATGAGCTCCCTTCGGGTTGAGGACTTGGAGAAACGAGAACGTATGTGCGGGGCGTGCGATGTGTGGAAGGGCTCTCGGGCCAGCTCCCGGCGCGGGCGAGAGCTCCCGCACGAGCGAGGAGCCTTGGTGAAAATTGGTCGTCGTCGATGCAGGAGGTGCGGTTTGGGCGATTGGTGGTCGTCGCCTTGTCTCTATCGCGCTTGGAAGGCGTCTTCTGGTATGGGGGCGTCCATACCGTCGATGGGAAGGCGTGCCACTGGCCATACCGCTGCCTTTGGCGGGGGCATTTGGAACCCACGAGGGGTATGGCAGGTGGTCGAATGACAACCTCTCTCCACGTAGTGGTAGCTCTACATGGCCTCTGCGATTACCGCGTCGGTGGTTGAACTTGTCGGGGGGGGAGTTGACCAACTCCAGGTACCATGGAACTTCTTCAAGAAGGTGGGCGGATGAGCTCTCTATGTCGTCCGTCCTTGGGGCTTGTCGCGGGAGGAAGGCTTCGGCAGTGGAAAGAGGTCCCCGGGCGAGGTCTAGCGTGATGAAGACGGGGAGCTCGTCATGGGGAGAGCTCGAATGAAGCGGAAGGTGGGTTCCTATCGGGAGCTCGGCGTGTGGGAGCTCAAGCGAGGAGGAAGCTTCGTCCCGCGTCGGCGGGGAGCTCACCCGCTGGGCGAAGACCTCGCGTCTTGCCGTGGTTAGTCGTCTCGTCTTGCTACGCCTCTCGCGCGATCGAGACCCGGGGTCGCGTTTGCTTGCTGATGACGAGTTGGGAGCTCTTGTATGGGTGTCCCAAATATCGATCCCCCACACCCCTTTTATAGCCCGGCTATTGGACTTGTAAACCAATCAATCTCTCTAAAGGTTTCCTTATATGATTGGAATATCTTTTACAAGCAATCCTATTTATTTTCCTAATAAGGGTCTTCCTTATAGATTGAAATATCTCCTTGCACACCAAAAGTCCTAAGATAATCCTAGCAAACTCTTTCTTTATTTCCTAATTAATTATTGCAAAATCCGCGGAAGGGAGGAGGTGGCGCGCGGTGGCGCTTGTCCCCCTCGGGCCTGTCATCCCTGGCCCTATTTACTAGCAAATGACAAACCTTTAGGTGCACCTCCCACCCTTTTAGTTTAAATATTTGTATTGTTTCTTAAAAATTTGGATAGCTAGTACAAAAATTTGAACTGAAGAGGACTGTAGGTGCACCTGATTGTCTTCAATTAGCACCCCTACCTATGGCATTGCTTACGCTATCATGAGATATAGGCCCACATATAGAGTTTTCTCTTTAGTTTTCGCTCGAACAAGTGCCCATTTAAGTAATGTAAATTGGTTTAGAGGTGAAGCTAGAGCAAACGAATTCACATATCTTTGTGGTTGTGGGTGCACAGACATGTCGCACATAGATTTTTAATCAAGTTCACTGTTTTGTTTTGTTTTTTTTTTGTGGGTGCTTTAGCATACCTAACCACAAATTAAGCTCCCGAGCTCCCTATAACTGTCGTACCTTGACTATAGCTCCTGTATAAAATCGTGGATCTCATTGAGCTCTACATTTTTTTTTAATATAAAGTCCATATTTGTGTGTGCGTAAAAGTCAAGATTTTTAAATAGTCTCTCCGTTTCAAAATATAAGTCACTTTAATTTTTTTTTTTGGTTTGTCCATTTTACTATATACCTAGACATGTTATTATTAGTATATCTAGATACGTAGCAATATGGATGTACTAAAAAAAAAGTCAAAACCACTTAATTTGGAACAAAGGGAGTAATAATTAATGTTCCTATTATTAATTGTCCGAGTATAACAATTTAGAATATTATTCTAATATATTTTTTACAAAAATACTCCCAATAGGCACATTTCTTTTTGAGACACACCAATAAGCACATGAGCCATCAAAATCTCACTCCAACTTAAAAAAGTATACTCCTATAGTCAACAAAAAATAAGTAGAAAGTACTCCATCTATTGTAAATTAATTAGGTTTTTATGTTGCAAGTTTGACTCGATTTATAGAATAAAATAAATTTGTTAAAAAACTAAATTCAAAGATCTTTCAAAGGATAATAATCTTTCAAAGGATAATAACTACTACTTATAGTTTGTTTTAGATATTTGTCACATGCATGCAAAATTCTCGGATCCGGACATAAATACGTTTAGATGCATGCAACAAGGATCAAACTGACACCTAACCGCACTCCTAGGAATTATCCTAACTACAAAATGGAACAGAGGCAATATGATGTAACATACAACAAATGTTAATATATTTTAATTTGATATATATTTAGTGAAAAGAAACCAAGTTATTTGTCGGGAAGTGAGAAATACCGTTATTTTTGGGAAGGATGAGTCAACAGATGGAGGAGTATAAAATGGTATCAGCAAGGAACTGACACTCGCTGCTGGGCCCGCCTAGTCAGCGACTCAACAAGCCCATGGAGCAACAGACCATCAGCCAACAACAACCAGCCAGCGCGCGCCGCCACCGACACGCGCGCAGCCCCTCGTTCAGTCCGCCGCCGCCGCGTTGCCTCCCCCGCCGACCCCGAGGCGAGCCCCACTTCGAGGGAGGGAGGGATGGACATGGACTGCTGCCGGCACGTGAACCCGTTCCGCGCCTGCGCGCGGCTGCGCGGGCTGGGCTACCTCATGGTGGCTCTCGTCGCCGCCATCGTCGCCCTGTCCTACTACGCCGTCGTCGTCTACGCATGGGGCCCCATGTTCTCCTTGCCGAGGGAGCAGCCGCGGCAGGCGCTGCCGCCGTGATCGCCGCCTTCCACATACTCCCCATGTAAGCGCCGACGCCCTCCCTTTCTGTTAAGATCTATATTCAGTACTACAGCGTGATACATCTGCAATAAGTTTATGGAGTCTGAAAGTTTTATTTTCCGTCGAAAGTTCTGCTTAACTAGGAGTAATTATCATTTGATTCCCCATCATCGATCGACCAGATTGCATTTATCAACTGTTACTGTCTGGATGGATTCCATCCAGGGTCAGTTAAGCTATGCCTGTCAAATGCGCTTTCCCAGGCATGTGCCCTGGGTACTAGAATTATGATGCACGAACGCATTGCTGATGGTATTCTCTGTTCAGACCTGTACTGTTGTGCAACTGCGAAAATGTATTTTGACTTGTGAAGCAACTTAGTCATTTGTGGGACATGGTTCGTTTGGGTACAGTGGGTGATGATTAATTGTGGTTGACCGAGGAAACGAAAGGTTGCTCTGGTTGATTCGTTGAGGTTTTGCTGGACACCAAAGTAATTAGTGACATGCTTTTTTGCTTTTTTTTTGATGCGGTAACTGGTATGTGTTCTTGAAAGCTCTACATAACTAAGACCTCTGCTATCCTCAGCCTGCAACTTTGAATTTATTACATTCTTTACTTTCTAACATGGACTTTAAGTTAGAAAACGAATCATGATTATATTTGATTGTCTTGCTTCAATTCTAACATGGACTTTAAGTTAGAAATACGAATCATGATTATATTTGATTGTCTTGCTTAAACTTCTTCAGGGATCTTGTTTCTTCTGCAGCTTGCAATGATTCTTTGGTGCTATTTGATGGTTGTTTTCACTGATCCTGGTGCTGTACCTGAAAACTGGAGTCATGATGCCGAAGGGAATCCTTCATTTTATTCTTCAGAGGAGCAAGGAAGTGCTTCTAGATATTGTTCTCGCTGTCAAAATGGCAAACCTCCCCATTGTCATCATTGTTCTGTTTGTAAGTCATCTTTCATGTGGACTGTTTGAAAAGTTGCAACAGAACCATTGTTCACTAGTGATTCTTTGCCAAAGTCACATGTTAACTAGTATTTGTGAGTTGTGACAGTTATCTCATATCTATGTTAACTTTTTTGGCACTGTTCAACCTTTTTTTTTTCGGTTCCTGATCCAGATCTTTTTCATGTTCCTTGCTATGATTGAAAAAAAAAAGCAAACACTGTCAAGTTTCTGCAAAATATCTAGTGCTTATATTGGCATTGAACATTAACCAGTCCTCGCCAGAGCAAATCTACAAGATATTCATGCATAGCCAAGAAGCTCTTTGATTTTCTTCTTGTTTTATTAGCTTGGTTAAGGATCTGCCAATTTAGGATGAATAAGTTGGATGTCATCTAGCCCTTCTCCAGGTTCTCATTTTAACATTTTCTTTTTATGCAGGTAACAGATGTGTGCTTAAAATGGACCATCACTGCATTTGGGTAGTGAATTGTGTTGGAGCAAGGAACTACAAGTATTTTCTCCTTTTTCTGGTACAACTGAGAACCTGGATGCGGCTTCCCTGTTCTTGCTTATTCTACACATTTGTATCACTGAAACATTGCTTGTTCCCCTCTTCATTTTTTTTACATTTTTCCTGTTTTCCTGACCATGTGACCACAAGAGTTCTGTTTTTGAAATGTTATTGTTTGGTATGTTCTTTTGAAAACTGTCGCTATATTTGTGCGCCTCCCATAAATCTGACTGTATTTCTTTAAAAATGTGGATAGTTCACGTGGTTTTTGACATGGAGCATGATTTTCTTGCCGAACTGTATGTAGAATTGTGTTTATTCATCTCTTTATGCTGAAAAATCATTTGATTCTCCTGCAATAAGGAGCCTGTAAATGCTACCAGTAACCAAGGCCTTCAATATTTCTCTTCCAGTTAAAACCATTCTACCGGGTTTGGTTGTCCTCGCAAATATGTATAAATACTTGGCAATAATTCTGTTTCCTAGTTGGCATGCTGACATACCAACATTTGATTACCGGGTATTAGTATGCAGGGTGGAAGCTCTACTTGTTGCTACTAGTTAAGTTTGGCAACCATTAAACAAACAGCCCTAATAGCTGCCAGGCATGTACTTAGAAGAAAATAAATATTATTTTATTTACCTTTTTACTTCTATAGTGATGTTCTCTGTTTGCCTGTTTAGATACCTTATTTCTTGTTATTTATTTCTCTGAAAGTTGTTTTTCCAATGTTATATAGGTGTATACATTTATTGAGACTGTGCTGGATACCTTGGTACTACTTCCAAACTTTTATCGAAGTTTTTTCAAGATAAAAGTAGGCGCCCAGCGCTCCTGGGGATATTACTATTCTATTTCTTGCTTTTGGTAAACATTTTTCTTTCCTTGGAAGCATCAAACTTACTTTACCTCAAAGTTGTGCAAGTTCCGTAACATTTTGGATCTTTGTTGCAGTTCTCAATTTAGCATTTGCGCTGAGCCTCCTCTGTTTCATTGGCATGCACACGTCTCTTGTTACACGAAACCCGACTTCTGTAGAGGTGATTCTGGTGACATTAGTTCTCTTTGTTTTTTGGCACAATTAATTACCTGTTAATCTGAAACTGGATCAAATGTGGCCATCATGCACAAGATTCAAAATGCAGTATTCATCAAATGGAATTGTGTACTGCACACAAAGCCTTTTACAAACTGTCAAATCATTTTAATTCAGATTCAGATTTGATGGTTTTCTTCTCTTGGTTGGCAGTCAATAATTTCAGCACTACATCCCAGTAGATTAATAATTTGTTGCCTTGATGGCAATCAAAAACATTACAATATGATTTATTTGGATCAATCTTATTCCAGGTCTATGAGCAAGGAAGTCCGTTTCATGGAAATATGACCTAGGATGGAAAACAAAACTTTGGAGCAGGTAATCTTTATGTTATAATTCACTGCGTGGTCTTTATATCATATGTCCTGGTCAATTGTAATACAAGGTTACTGCAGGTCTTTGGTACCAAAAAAGTTGCTCTGGTTTGTTCCCTTGTACTCTACAGAGGATCTGCACAACATCCCTGCGCTTCAAGGCCTTGAGTTCCCCTACTCGGCTCCGACGCAATTGTCTAATTGCATATGATGCCTAAGCAGAGTGGCAGCAGTGTATTCTATGACATAGGTCGTCAGGCGTCTCACATTTACACTATAGGATTTGTATACTGAGATCTGTTAATTCTTTTGTACAGAAATACACATGCAATTCTTTCGTGTACCAGCAGCTGTAGAGATGACCAAACAAATACGTACACAATCCTGGTAATTCTTTGGCTTTGATTTAGATTTCAGACAATTTATTTTCTCCCTTTCAGCAACTCAGAAGAATAACCCATGAACTGCTTTGAAAATTTATGGTCAAAAACTTATCGCTTTGACCCTGTGTGTGATGGATTTAGAAAATGAAATGTAACTTTAATTTGGAATGAAAGAAGTACAACTTGTTCGTCGTCCACTCGATTTGTTTGCACGAGCTGCATGTGATGCTCATTTTTTTTTTTATTAAGTGGGTGAAGGCCCCTTTTTTTTTATTATCAAGCGACAAATAGGCTCAAGCCCATGCTAGCGTTTTTAACGACGAGGCCTCCTTTTTTTTTAACCTCGAGGCCTCCTAGTCCTTGAATTCAAAACGGGCAGCGACAGAAATTTGAGCAGGCTCAAGCTGAGACGTGGCGACTAAAAAATTCTAAAAATACTTCATGATTTGTAGAATCGTGCAAAATTACTTAAATTTGAGTGTGTTTAGTATGTTTTTTCTTAGATAGATGGATTTGCCGCTGGCCTGCTATTTTTCCTAAATCACATGTCCCTATGCAAGTGCGAGCTGAGCGCTTGGATGCTGGTGGACGCTGATTTGCCGACTGCAGAGTACAGTCGAGGAGTCTGAACGGCCTAAAACCTCCCGCCACGGCCCACAACCCTAACCATTTTTTTTTTTTCAAACCGCTATATCAAAAAAAAAAAAAGAAAAGAAAAAAATTTTACATTCCCACTCTGAGCGATAGGGAAACGCCGGGGTTCCCGCTGCCGCTCACGAGCACTGAAACTGAAACTGCCAAAACCGATTCAAAAAAAAAAAAAGAAAAGAAATTCCCACTTTGAACCAGATCTCGTCAACGCTGGCGGCCGGCCGAGAGAAACCGAAGGCCGCATCGAGGGAGGGCGATGCCGGCGTACGACCCCCCGAGGACGACGTCGACCGCCTCTTCGCCTGCTTCAAATGCGGCGTCACCCTCCCAGTACGCTCGCTCCTCCGTGCCTCTCCCCAAGATTCATTATTCCACATTGCAGTGTGTCTCTATTCGATAATCCGCTCCGCTTCTTCCAGAGTCAGCGTTCAGGCCGGAGAGGCCGCTCCCGCAGGCCAAGAAGTCGCGGGTCTCGGGCTCGCCCGTGTCGGTGATTCGTCCCAGTAGCGGTGGCGGCAGCGGGAGCTCGAGCTCCTCCGATGCTTCCACGCAAGGTTCCACGGCGTCTCGTGATTCCACGCCGGATGCCGCCGCAGCGGACAAGGTGAGGCCAATCGAGGCATTTCTCATCTCCTAATTTTCCGGACCAATACCAAAGCTGAGGAATCTGTTTCGGCCAATAATCCTCGGGGTGGTTTTCTAGCATGCGGCGCCGTCGTCGCGAGCAAATGTACAGGCCGCAAGCAGATGTCCCCACTCGTGTTCTACGGTTCCCCGCAAGGTGTCCAAGTCAAACAGCCGCAGAGCTTCTTGAGGCTGTTGCACGTGATCCGCTTTGATCTCAAGAAGCAAACGGACTTCAAGCCCAGGTGTGGAATGTAGTCCACGCTGCTCTGCTTGATACTCCCTCCATAACGCTCGGTTTGGGCTGATTTTCTGATTGCCGCTGGCTATGCAGGGATGTTGTCTGGGCTACATTTCCTAGGCAAGACGAGGCGATCAGGTTCTCTAAGGCGTACACGCATACTAATATATTTAGCTATCAAGACCATAGGTCTGGGACAAGAAGGTTCCTTGTGACTACATACGAGGAGTTCTGGAAAAGGTTTTGGGTCCTTTCCAAACTCCGTGTTTTGTACCCCATTTCACTTCCATGTCTGTGCGTGGATTGCAGCATTCTTGCAATTCAAAGTTCTCTCTCTCTCTCCCCCTCTCTCTTTTCTTTCTAAATGGTCAACCACTCCTTATTGTTGTATTCTTGCAGGTACAATGATATGGATTCCAAAATTCGCCACCATTATGAGGTTATCCAGGAGGTAAGCCATGGTTTATTGATTCCATTCTGAAATGGTTTGTATGGTGTCTTGCAAGCAAGTCTTTTTTCAAACGTTGGTTTCATGTTGTATTCCTCAAAAAAAAGAAGGTAAAACACATAAATATCCTGGACCTTCCTGTATAGTGCATATACTAATTGTGTTGGCAAATTGTTTCAAAAGGATTCTTGCTTTAACCTTTGGGTGATTCAAGAGTTATTTGTGCCTTTTATTTATTTTTCACCAGGAACAGGGTTGTATTTTTCCATGAAAACATATTGTTACATTTAAGAGTATATTTTGCAAAATGACTAATGATTGGCCAAACTATAACAAAAAACTACAGATTTAAGGAATTTTAACTATATATTTACACATTTTTTTCGTACAAATTAACTTTTCTTTTTGGTAAAAATGAACAGATTTAAGCGCTCAGCATTTTCAATAAATTACTGCTTCGACATGTTCCTTGACTCACCGCCTGTTTGTCCATGTAGTGTTGTGCCCTCAAGTGATTTGCCCAACTTATATGACTACTTTTGAACTTTTCTACTCCAATGGGGCTTGATTGTCAGAAACTCTGTACATAGCTGGAAACCAAGCACCCTCAAATAAGTAATTGGCTATAATTGTTGTGTCAAATCTGTACTTCATAATATAATCCCTTAAACATCTAGTTTCATAATGTTTTCCCTTTTAGAATCAGTACACTCACGCTCATGCCATTGATTTTTTTCACAAATCGCAAACTTGGCTTCACTGCAATGCCTGATATAACATCTTGATTACAGGGTTCACCTTTTTGCCACATTTATTTTGATCTTGAGTTTGATACAAGATTAAACAAGAAGAGAGATACAGATGAAATGGTGGATATATTGATCACTGTTGTATTCAGTGCCTTGCGTGATAAATATTCTATTGAAGGACATGAAGAGTGGATCACAGAGTTAGACTCATCCACTGAAGGTGGCTCAATTCTCTACTTGGTTCAAATAATTGAGTTTAATTTTATTCTAGTTGCTATTAAAACTACAAGCAGAATTTGATAATATGTGGCATGTGTTTTGTCAATTTAACTGGTCAAAGTGATTTATTTCTATAATTTTTTAGTAAATTATCACGCTGACATTTAATGGAAGTATGGAACCATACCTTTTAATAGGGATTAAATGTGTAACTGTGCACCACTTTTTAGATGAACAATAATAGAGGGCAGAGACTAGAGATATCCCAGGTCACCTAGAAGCCACGGAGTCCCGGTTCGAACCGTAGATTCTCCCCCTACTCTACCAAGGGGTTGCCAGCTTATTTTCCTTCTTTTAGGAAACCAGGCTTGAGGATTGAATTCTAATTTTAGCCTTTGGGATGTTTTTACTAGAGATCCTTCAAAAATCTACCATTGAGAGTCATCATAAGAAAAAACGTGAACAATTGTACATTCTAATGCTACCTAGAACAGTGGCACTGCAATGAACTTATGTAAGTATACAACATGTTGAAGTTCAGACATAGAGAAAGTTTTCAGTAAAGTTACATCAAAAAGTTCCATGCACTTATTTGCTAGGAGGTCAATATTACTCAAGTCAATGTTTTTCGTGCACTTTCATGCATTTCAATGTGGCCGGAAGTAGAAAACCCTTCCATTATTACAAATTGTTTCTATTAGTTCCAACTCCATAGTATTTTACATTCTAGGCCAGTACTTCGCCACAACGATCTTCTATACTGCTTAATCATATAAAAGTTTTCACGCCATCTAATCATTCATATATTCATGCTCGCAATGACAGCTGTTATCATTTTCTATTTGTAGAAAAAGTTTTCACGCCATCTAATCATTCGTATACCCAACACTGCATTTAAAGACAACTCCCATGTTGGTGCGTTTGTATGTGATGAGGTACAGTATTATTCAATCTCCATCTCCATTATCTGTATTTTTCTTAGTTTTAGTGGTATTTTTTTTAGTTTTAATTGCCACTACTGTTGTGCTACTGGTTATATACAAGCATGCTATTTTTTAAAAAAAAAAAATTAGGAGATATTTTGAATAGAGTGTAGCACTGGAAATAAAACGTTTTAGTGATAGTGTGTTGCATTATTAATAATATTTGGAACTGTATGCACCTATTTCATAGGCTCTGGAGTAGGATATCCTAGATGCATAAGGTCATATCACCTCATCTTAGATATAAAAAAAAAAAATAACATAAAAAATTAATGGTATTTTCTGTAATATCTAACCAGTCTTGACCCACCAATGAAGATGAACTTTTCCAAAAAAACGCCAACGAAGATGAACTGATGCTTTGCTTTGTCTATTTCTCCCTCTTTTGGTTAATGCAGGTAGAAAGCCTGTAACTTCTTTCCTTTATCCTCCTGTTTTGCTCCCCCCAACAATTAGGAGAGCTGCATATCATTGTACTAAAGAAGAGAGTCAAAAGTCAAAACTCAAAACCTTGAGTACACATACACTCAGACCAAAGGTCGAAAGCCAAACACACGCACTCACTGACTCTGTTTATCTGTTAATGTACATGTGTGTTTGTGCTATGAAAAAAATACACAACCGCACAGAGGGCAAACAAGAAAGACAGTCCTCGAGGCCCTCAGTCAAGCACCACATTCTACCCCTCCTAAGCAAGTAGGTGGTTGCCAGACTTGGTACAACGATGCATTATAAAGCAACATAAAAACACAGTTTCCAGAGGGTGGAGGCACCAAGGATGGTTAGAGAGTTGAGGGCTTGCTGTATCGGACCCCTCAATTATCAGCAAGCGAAGGTGCCCACTGTTTGAGGACAAAAACTACTGCAGAAGGCTGAACCAAAATTGTCTCACAAAAACACAAATGATGAGCAGGTGAGATAACCAGTGCACATTCCAGAATCTTGGAGAAAGGATTCAAAATGGAAGGCGCCTAGATTATGCCCATATCGCTCATATGAAAAACCAGAAATCTATTTGTATTGATGAGCTGGTACCTGCTATACACATCACTGTTATCTATATGCCGTAATGTGCTTCTAATATAATGCTATTTGGTTTGCTTTGAAAAAATATAATGCTATTTGGTGAAACTGTGTGCAACCACTGTTTTTTTAGGGTAGTTGCTTGACTCAGTAAAATTGCCATATCACAGAATCATCCATTTTTACTTTAGTCTGATCTGACCTTGATAGGTTTCTGTTGTCTTGAAAAAGAACCAAAAATGACTCCTAACTTTTCCGTAGTGTTCCTTGAAAAGAAAAACTTGTCCGCAGTGTTGTGGAGCTGATAAGAGGTTTTGGGAGAATTATAAGTTCTGCAGTAGTGTTTCTCTTTCTTCATATCCACGGTCCATATCAATTTTTTAAAAGGACCGCCAAAAGCTTTGCCGCAGGTTTTATTAGAAGGATTTTGCCTAGAAAGGTCGTGATTGCCTAGAAGGGCGCTAAAAGGCCTCAATTTCTTGTTTATCCTGGTGGCGTGGGGAGATTTGGAAGCATCTTAATGCTTGTGTTTTTGATAATAAGAGACCAAGGGCTCAGGAGGTTCTTAGGTCCATTAGCGAGGAAGGGGCTTTGGTGTTCGGGTTCTGGGGCTTCCAAACTCCTGGAGCTTGTTGTTAGGTCAATGTTTGCTGAAGCTTAATGCTCATTGGCTGCTGGTTGCTCTTGTTCTTTGGGTGGCGAGTCTGTTTGTTAGTATCCAGGTTGAGGAGTTGTGTGTGTTTGTGTGGGGTCTTTTGACCCTTGTGTATCTTCTATCTTAATGAAATGACGCTGCAGTTCCCCTCAACGCCATCCAAGTTCGAGAAAAAAACAAAGGTGTCAAGTAATGCCATAAGTCTCAATTTGTTGAAAATAAAGTTCAGCTCTTCTATGCGAACTTGCTTTTTATGCCAAGTGAACTACTGACGACCTCCTTGTTTTTTTTTCAATTAATTGTTTTGACAAGTGGATCAGCTATTTGGCTCCTAATAGCCATTAATTAGTTTGTGTTGCTCTGCTTCATCATAGACTTCCTTTTGTCTTTTTTTTGTCTAATAGCACTGCCCATATTTGCAAGTAAATTATCTTAGTTTTTATCGCACATCTGGACTACTTGTATTTCAATATATGTTATCTTTGAATACAAACAAAATATTGTTTTGATTTACAAATGACATTTTATTCTTACCCACAGGTGTGTTCAAAAATGCAGCTCAGCGTGCAGCCAATCCTGACCTTGATAAGTTGTATATTACAAAAAGAAGGCAGCTCAGGTCCTGTTGATCAGCTCTTTATGGATACTGCAGTTTACTCGTAATCGTTGTTTCCGCTTAGTTTTCTCATCAAAGTCTGGGAAGAAATCATTTCTTGTGCCCACCAAACGTTTCAAAATGCCAGGAAATGGTTAGCCCTTGATCAAACGGTCTATTTTTTTATACTAAGTGAATATGTTTTTAGCGCCAAAGATAAAATTCATCATGTTTAACTTCTGATTGATTTGCTATAATGTTAAATGCTTTTGTGAGGTCTTTTTTTTATCTTAATTCTGGATTGTAATAGACAATTTAAGTAGAAGTCCAAACTTTTGTTTCAGCTGCTTGCAGGAAAGTAAAATCTGCTCAGTAGATGCAATACTATATATGATCTCCAAATTTCATGTATCTGTTACAAAATCTGTGCCGTGGCATCATCAAATATCTGTTTGCATATGGCATTCTATTTAAAAGCCTATGGATGTTTTATATCGATATCACATATTACATGTGACTTCATATTCTTGTTATTATTACAGAATGATAAAGATGTCTTTATGGAGTCACTTATCTGTAGACTGATGATAACTGTGAAAAAACTGTTGATATGCAAACTAGACTTGGAATGCAAGAAAACATTGCATTTTGACTCTGAAATCAGCACGCCTCAAGTAAGTGTTTGCAATTTGGGCCACATCATTACATTTTTCATGCTAGTGTACTTTCCAGAAAATTACCTGAAACTTTTTCCTTGATTTAGTCCTCCATTTTTTTTTTTCAAAGTCGTGGAAAAAACGTCCATAGCACGTGCAAAAATTGAAAGTGTGCTTTGACATCGATCTTTACAATATGTCATGAGTTGCTACAAAATCAATGTTGTATCAAAAAGATTTCGTATTGATATATTTTTTCATACACTAAACATGCAATTGTTAGTCAAAAATTTTGAAGTTTGACTTCATAAAATCCTAATACGTCCTATAAAAGGAAACAGAGGGAGTATCACAAATCATTCTGCATTGGCAAGCAATTATTGATACCTAGGAAGTCTTGGCAGTTTTTTGAAGGAAAATGGCAGGGCCGCAGGAGCTCTGCATTTCAATTAAGAGAGGAAGGAGATTGTAACATATCTTTTAAATACATGAAGTACGGCACTTCAAAAACCGTACACAACCTTTTTCATTGTAGTTAACCAGAGATTATAGATCTCTCTCTCTCTCTCTCTCTCTCTCTCTCCCTTGTGAAGAAGAAGAGGTTATAGATCCTTAACTTGAAGTGGCAACATTTATTTCTTTTCATAATCTTTTGTACCCTCAGCAGCCTTGGCTTGGACACAAGCTGCATGCATTGCGACTTTTTGCGAAAGCATGGTCTGGCCTGAAAGCCCCCTCAGATGTCCTGTGTTGCTACCTCAAAAAAAAAAAAAAAAAAAAAAAAGTTGTGTTCAGTAGATAGAGCATGTCCATCTGAATACAAACCACCTAAACCTCAAACTAACTCATGGAGGAGCTCACCTTCGCTAGGAAATGTGTGGCCCTCCCTTCCAAATGTTGGAATGGTTGTTCATGTTATGTGCATAGTCATCTTATGGCAGTCAACTCTGTGATGTCTATTTTTTCCCAAAAGTGGAGTGGTAGGCTTGATAGATCCCCTTAGCTCCCTGTTGTTTTTTTCCCAAAAGTGGTGTTCTTAGATCCCCTTGTTTTCGCTCTCTGTTGTTTTCTTTCTTTCTTTCTTTCTTTTATTTTATTTTATTTGTAATGGCAGTGTGTACCGCCTTGTTATAGACTGGAATTTTATTTTTAAAACATGGCTGAGAAACTGTTGTACATTCACCTCAAACAGTTTTGCAAAGTACCTGAATCCGAGTTGATTCCGCTTACATGTATCCATGTCCAAAAGATATCTTGTCCAATATTTTTCTTTTCTCTTTCCAACAAAACAGACAACTGCCTGTGTGTGTCAGCTAATACAGATACTTCCCCTAGAGTTGGCTTATTATCCACTACCTCCTTTTTTCAAGGAAATATCCACTACCTCATTGTCTATACAGACTATACGGGGACAACAACTAGAGATATGTAGGCTTGTATTCCAAGTTGTACTTGACTATATATATATAAATCACACGCCCCTAATTTGGGTGTGAGGTGTTTTCCTAATTCTCTACAACAACACCGAAAACTCCGACGTTTATCTTAGAGTAGATTAAGAGCACATTATATTGCATAATTTATGTTAAAATATTTTCTTAATTAATGTTGGGCAAATAATTGCTTCCTTTTATGATGTGAGTATTGGTAAACTACATATATATTATTAGCTGAAACATTTTTTTTTAAAAAAAATATCAGACATCGGAGTTGTAGACTATATGAAATAGAAGAAACCCAAACTACGCATTACAACAGATTAGGCCGCAAAAGGGCCACACCACAACAAAAAGCAACAAACAACAAGGTAGCAACTGAAATTTAATAATTTGTTGTATTGCAGGGGAGAATTCGATCTTGGTTTTGGTTTTCACAGGAGAGTTTGATAATCTATAACACGTCAAGGAGCAGATACTGTGAGAATATTGGAAGAGAGCATAAGGGCAATCATGGTAACAATAGCATTTTGACATCTATAACAACAACTTCTCCTGCAACATCCCTGATATACACCGATATGTTTTTCCCAGTACCCTATTACTAATTATGTCATGACATACACCAGTGTTCTACATTGTTGATTTCCAAAGAGCAGCATACTACCAAAAGTGTCATGACCCTGATTGTCAAGGTAAGCGAGGGTCATCATTGCAGAGGTTAACAGTTCACAGATTATCATTGCAAAGATATTGACAACATATGAATGTTTTGGAGTAGGTTACCGTTCTCCCTTGCGTCCTGTACCTTGGGATGTGATTCCGGAGCTGGTGGAGTCAGACCAGATAGAATATCAAGGCAATGTCATGGAAAACAATATTGAAAATGGCAACATGAATGGTAAATCCATCATGGAGCCTGATGCGGAGGATGCTTGAATGGTGGGGAGAAGTGGTGAAATTTGCGGACAGCATCGAGAACATGGACCATGCTCCTAGCTCATGTACCTTGGTTTGTAGTCTTCGTTCTTTGCTTCAACTAGTATCGAGTTGTCGAATTATGCTAGTATACTGATCCATTTTTGTACAGGAAGAAAACAATTGTTTTGATCCTGACCCCTGAGTGGTTGATGCTCGCGGAAAGTGCCATGGAGCAGTATGAGAAACAAAGCGGGGGATCACAGTCACACGCAACTTCCCAAGTGTCTGATCTTTATAGCGGGGTCATATCTTCTGTGTAGAAGAAGTATAGGAATTTATTTGACGTGGAAGGGAGAAAAATATAATATCCACTCGACGGTTTGAGAGGGTGCGAGAAAAATTCTTTCTCAACAACGTTTTTCCTATTGTATAACTATCATCTATTATATTATATGTGTGGACACATGTTTTAAATAATTTATGTAGTGATTTATCTATTGTAATATGTGACTGATATGTAATTGTCTTTTGAACAAATATACATGTTCAGTCTTTGTATAACTTTTATTGTACGAAACAGGCAATCATTACAACATTAGATGGCTAAAGATTACTGAGATATGCTCTGACGCTAAATCCTCGTTTGCTGATGATCTGGGATCATGCATAAATTGACTAACCACACTTACTGCAAATGCAATATCAGGCCGCGTGTGTGAGAGAGATATAAGTCTTCCAACTAGCCTCTCATAACATCCTTTGTCTAATGGAGTACCAGCATCTTTACTTAAGCGATGATTTTGCTCAATAGGTGTGGCTGTAGGACGGCATCCAAGCATTCCGGTATGCTTACTAGTCTCTGATAACATATTTTTTTGTTGAGATAAAAAATCATCCCCTTTGGTCCTTTTGCAAAAAAAAAAAAAAAAAAAAAAAAAAATCCCCTTTGGTCCACGAGAGATTTCAATTCCAAGAAAATATTTCAATTTTCCCAAATCTTTCACTTCAAACTCTTGAGCAAGATATTTCCTCAAATTGACAATCTCAACAATGTCATTCCTAGTAATCACAATATCATCCACATACACTATTAGAATTGATACCTTACTTGCAGCATGTTTAAAGAATAGTGTATGATCATCATTACTCTAGATATAGCCTATTTTGAGCATTGATTGCCTAAAGCGATCAAACCAAGCTCTAGGAGATTGCTTTAACCCATATAAAGATCGACATAAACGAAGTACTTTTCCATTTGTTTGACTTGTTTCAAAAACCAGGTGGTTTGTGCATATATACTTCTTCATAAAGGTCACCATGTAGGAAAGCATTTTTAACATCCATCTGATATATATCCCAATCCAAATTGACAACACATGATATGCGCGTTCTTATCGAATTCATCTTAGCAACGGGTGCAAAAGTCTCATCATAGTCAAAACGATAAGTTTGAGTATATGCTTTCGCCACAAGACGGGCTTTATACCTCTCAACCTTCCCTTCGTGTGTATGTTTAATGGTGAAAACCCACTTGCACCCAACAGGTTGCTTACCTTATGGTAGATCCACAAGCTCCCAAGTTTATTTTATTCTTCTCCAAAGCTCTCTTCTCTTCAAGTATTGCGTCCCTTCCACTTAGGGTCCTCTTTAGCTAATTTCCAGCTAGTAGGTATAGATACGTAATCAAGAGGTGCAACAAAACTCTAGAAGGATGGGTTACAAGATTTATAAGAGATAAAATTGGAAATACCATGTTTGTAATCTTTAAGATATCTTTGGAATGTTGGAAGATCTAGTTGATTTTCTTATGGCTATAGGATGATCATTTTCGGGAGGAGGTTGAGTAGACAATTGATTATCTCCTTGCTCTAGAGTACTAGATGGAGCATTCGGACTAAGAGAGTGTGAGTTTGTATCCGGGTCCTCGTACATAAGAGACTCTATATCTTGAGAAGACAAATTATCTTGTATATCTCCATGCCAAGGATTATTACCTCCACTCCCATTATCGTTATTAACTTCCCCGACTATGAACCAAATTATCCCCGTAAGAACCAACTGAGGGAGGAACAAGAACAGAGCCCATGTGACCACCTCCACTGTTACTGTCCCCCTCTTGTTGTCCTTCAGGTGGAGAATGAGTAATTCTAGTGTCATTAGACAGCTCATAATAAGGTTCATATTCACGAAAATGTCACATCCATACTCACAAAGAAACGATGTTCAGATGGACACCAACAACGATAACCCTTTTGAGTAGGAGAGTAACCAACAAACACACATTTAATTCATTTTCTAACATCATTTCTCAAGTAAGTAACTCAGCAGGAGATTTATTGTCAAGAACTCAAAGAGGCATGCAATTAACTAAGTATGTTATCCATAAAAGTATTTTTTCATGATAAACAAATTTAGCTAATAGCTTAACTAATTATTAACTAGATAGCTAACCACTATTTTATTAGTTGGTTCAACTGAGCTAATAACTAATTATTAACTAGATAGCTAACCACTATCTGGCTGATGCTGATTTATTGAGAGAAAAACATGCTAAGGGCGTCGCAATGGTAATAGTTAGTGCTAGCTACTGCTGATGCGGGTTCCTATCACATATTTTTAGGCTACGTAAAATATTAGTTTAGCTATTTGCTCGTGGCCCGTGACTACTCTCTTCTTCTATTTTTTTTATTACCACGTCCGTAACGGTTGACTAATAAGCACGGATAGGAATTGGATGATAACCGTTGATACGAACGAGTGAACAGGCACCTGAAGTTAAGCCGTGGTGGTGTGACATCATGCATCCGGTACAGCACCTGAACTGACGCCATTGGCGTCTCTCAAGTAGGGAGGGACGGTTGGATCAGAAAGGAACGGCAGAGAGGGCTCTAATAATCTCGTATCCGCACGGCGGCAGGCCAAGCCTATCATCTCCTCCTCTACTCTAGCTGCTGCTCCAGCAGCTCCTCAGTCTCCAGACCTCCTCCTCAACCTCCATGGCGCGCCTGCTCCTCTTCCCATCCCAAGCGTGCGTCGATCCTGCCCGCCTCCTCCTCCTCCACCCGCCGGTCTCCAGGCCCCGTGCCGTCCGGCTCCGGTCGGGGCCTCCTCCCGCCGAGCCACGCCGCGCCGGAGTCGTCTCTCCGACGACCCACCACCCATTTCTTCCTTGTAAGTTGCCCTACCTATCTGGTTTATCTTCTGATGAGAAGTCTACAAGCGGGCTATATATCCCCTGCTTCTGCTTTTATTAGTTTTCAACCAATTAATCAAGTAATGCGTGCTATGTATGTAGTATTATCTCCTTTCTTCGTTTCTTCTAACTTACAAGTTTACAAGTACCATTATCTCACCACTTTTTTACTTATTTGGATTCTCTTCGTTTGTTGCTAAGGAAGGCAGATCATCAAAGAGAGTAGGGGTCGTCGTTTTTTTGCTGCAGAAAATGTGCAAGGTCAGTTGGTCATTCCACACCAAAATGTTTGTGCTCCTACCAAATGAATTTCTTCCTATAAAGACACACATGACACACTTGGCTTATCAATCCTGACACGCATATAAGTACTGTTTCAAGTCAGGAATCACTACTTTTGTATAATTGTTTCCCTGATATATGATGTATGAATTGCCTTTACATACCAGAAATATCTTCTCACCCACCTAACAAGGATCAAAGGAGAAGTGGGAATTTGCTACTGCAATTCGGTGCACTCCCATGTTGCACTATGGCATGGTTGAGCACTGCTCAATTAGCACAATCCAGTGTAGGAGGAAAGCTAAATATGGTTTATGAGGTTGGGGAGCTGTTTGAGCTGGGAATTCAGCTGTCTTATCTGCTCATACTTCTTGGTCTGCTTGGAGCTGGTACATTTTTTGTTATCCGTCAGGTTCTCGTTCGTAGGGAGCTTGATCTTTCTGCCAAAGAGTTGCAAGTAAGACACTCACACTTTTGTTTATGATTAGATTCGAGACCAATCTTATATTCAAAATGCTACTAAATTGATTGTGATTCAGAAGTGTAAAAAGTTTGTTTAATGTACAGCTGTACATACTGAATTTGTTTAATGTACAGTTGTACATACTGAATACTGTATAAACTAGTGAGAGCATCAATTGGGAGTTGGGACATAACATCATCCTTTTATCCTGTACCACACTAGAGTTCTTTTTCCATGCTAAACCTTAAATACTCTATCCTCCCTTTTCGTTTGGTGTATTCATAGGTATGGAGACATAGATGAAAGGAACTGTAGTACTTCATATATTAACATTACAAGGTCAAAAAATATATGATTTATAAAATAGAGTAGAACTATTCCCAAAACCATGTCGAATTAAGTTTATTCCAAAAATATCACTGCCCCCACCCGATCTTGAACCCAGGTGCTCACAGGTTGTGTCATGTCTGAATACCTCCCTAAAGGATAGCTCTTTTAAGACGAATTAAAGCCAGGGGCACGCCTTCTCCCTGCAGTCGAATTTGGCAGTCAGGTTTTGCAACTTCTAGTTTATTGTATGAGCAAGCACTTAGTTAGTTAGTTGCCTTGTATTGTCGTGTCATACTTACAAATGTTCGGTACTTGTTCTAGCAGAAATGTTTATAGTTACTTTTTTTTTAAAAAAAGAAAAGAAATGTTTATAGTGATGACTGATGAACTGATGATCCTTACAGCACAATCGGATTTGTTTACCAATTTCCAATATTGACCTGTAATTTTCACAATTTTCATTATTTACTAAAGTTCACCAATCTACTAGGAACAAGTGAGAAGTGGTGATGCAAGTGCTACTGAATATTTTGAGCTTGGAGCAGTCATGCTACGGAGAAAATTTTACCCAGCTGCTATCAAATATCTGCAGCAAGCAATTGACAAATGGGACAGAGACGAGCAAGATCTTGCACAGGTTAGTTATCCTCAACTGTTTGGTACTTCCTCCATTTCTTGCACAGGTTGGTTATCCTCAACTGTTTGGTACTCCCACCATTTCAAATTAGAAGACGTTTTTGGCTCTTTTAGCTACATTACTTTTACTATGTATCTAGAGTCTAGACATAGTGTATATTTAAGTGCATGTCAAAATCTATACATTTAGAAAAGCCAGAGCATCTTATAATTTAGAATGGAGTAATATTTTCTTCATTTTGGAGTATAGTCAACTACTTTAGTTTCTCTTGTTGATATTTTGATAATCACTATAAGCTGTAGAATCACCCTCTTATGGCACCTCAGAACCAATGCTCTGTGATAGCCAGTTTATTTTCTTGTTACTCATTTAAAAGGAAAAGATAACCTAGGATGTCTTCAATAATATATACAGGCGGATACTGTAATGAAAACACATGTGTGCTGTGATCAAACACAAATGTTTTAAGGGAATAGTCTTATACTCCCTCCGTTCCAAATTGCACTTTGGTTTTTCTAGATACATTGATTTTGCTATGCACCTAGTTATACACTATGTCTAGATACATAGCAAAATAAATGGATCTAGAAAACCCAAAGTGAACTAAAATTTGGAACGGAGGGAGTAGGAAGTACACTAAATTGTTTATACAGAATATGCAGCTCTTTTAGACTTAGATTGACACTTTGAAATCAGTGTTTATCCTGTTGTTGTAACTTTAGTTGAAATTACCTTGTACATACATAATTATGCTTTTATGAACTCAAAACTGTAAAATCATGTCCACAAGATATGTCATTGCACGAGCTCTTTCTTAAGACACTGTTGCTTTGTTGGTCAGGTCTACAACGCCCTGGGGGTCAGCTACAAGCGAGACAACAAACTTGACAAGGCAATCCAGCAGTTTCAGAAGGCGGTGGAGCTCCAGCCAGGCTATGTGACAGCTTGGAACAACCTGGGTGACGCATATGAGCAGAAGAAGGACCTGAAATTGGCCCTCAAGGCCTTTGAGGAGGTCCTACTCTTTGATCCCAACAACAAGGTTGCAAGGCCACGCGTGGATGACCTCAGGCCACGTGTAAGCATGTACAAGGGTGTGCCTGTAAAATCTGAAAAGCGATAGCTATTCCTTTTGAGTGTAAATCATGCATCTGTCTAGTCCTCAGAATAGCAGTTTGTTTATTTTTGAACGGTAGCATTTTGTAAACTTGATGAGCTGTGTAGTAGCATTGGAAAGGTCCCTGAAAAAAAGGACGGATGCAATACGATTGTCTTGATGGAGCAAAAAATTGGAGAATTTGTTGTAGGAGCCAATGTGCTCGTCTGCTGTGAGATGGAGGGTGGTTAACTGCTAAACGCTGGTGACAGAGAGATTGCCGAGGTCTTACAAAAAGGCTAGGATAGGGGCAGTGGTTTTGTGAGGTACTAGTAGGATTCATTTTTAATTACTTAGAATATTGTGGCTCTTGAGGACAATCACCTTTTGCAGGTGAGAAATGTGTTGTTCATTTTCAGCATCTTTGAATTCAAACTTTGTGGAAGAGTGACCGATAGCTCAGATAGACACGAAGATCATAAATGCGTGAAACAGAGATTAAATTCATTGGAATATATATATTTGCTCCTATCATAAGAGTATCAAATAATTGAAGAAATTGTGATGACTATCCGTCGGGAGGCCGCTGATGGCAGCGAAGGGATCGGACTTCGGCGGCGCCCACGAAGAGCGCGCTCGAAGGACACTTTGCCGCGCATGTCCGCAATCCGCATCCCCGCTCGACGCAGAGGTCCAGCTCGTCGGCGGCGCCGCCCTGGAGGCTGGCCCGAACGCGCCCTCCTCGATGGGAGGAAGAGGAAAGCGGCGTCTGGCGTCCTCAATGACGACACCATTGAACGTTCGCCCGGCGTACTATCTCTCCTGCACGCACTCTCGAGAAGCTGCGATTAATTAAATGCAATTTTGTTCGCTGGAATACTTACCCATGAAAAATCTGCTCTGTTGCTGCTCATCTGGCATCGCCGGCGCCATCCATGGGCCATGGCTGCTGTTTGGAGAGGTTTCAAACCATGACGAACGGAGGTCATCAATCATTGTTGCCTCAAGCTACGGGCGGAGGCCCTGGAATAGACCGGAGTCAGCCTCCCTCGCGGCCTTGTACCTGCGGTCGGGGACGCCCGAATGTTTCAGTACCCCTATGGCAACGTACCCATGGGTTTCAACGGACAGATGCAGGACAGGTGCCCAGCGCTTACTAAGTTAGCGGGGGGATGATTATCTCTCAAATCAGATGCTTCCGTGGAGGGCGGCGTCCATGTTTGGCGGGCTTCGGGTGCACCTGCGAATTTCAAATTACACCATTAAATGCAGCCTCTCAAATTCATTGCTCCATTCGCATCTTCTTCCGCAAGCCACGCGATCACTTGTCCTCCCCATCTGCTTCAGCTCCTCTCCTACGCCGAAGATTGAGCACCGACTGCGACGGCATCGGTCAGGTATACGCCGGAGCGCGGAGGCGGGTGTATGGCAGTAGATCCGAGTCCCAACGACCTCAAGCTGCAAATCAAAGGTCCCGTTTCTAAAACAACAACATGCATGTCTTTGAAACATCTCTTTTTTTAGTATGGACTGGACCTTAAAATTGTATTTCAGAAAAAATCAATGTTAGAACCCACTCCATTTTGGAATTGGTTTTATACTCCATTTCACAATACTTGTCCACACCACCTAATATTGCTCCACACTCTTGATTAGGTCAAGACAGTTGTCAATATAATAAAAATGAATTTTGGAGACTAAATGTTACAGATTTTGCCTTATTCATAACTCGGTTCTTAATTTTGATTTAAAAGAATCATGACACAATGTTGCGTGCAATAAACTGTAAAATACGCCTTGCCTTGTGTACTCAATCGTAGAACACATTCTTTTTAGTAAATCAGATAGATCAAGAATGACTAAGTGTATTCAATCGTACAATTTAACACTGATGGTCAAAGACTTGAAGCACACATTCTTGCATATACAGTTAAGTACCAGCAAATCATATCATTTGAACACATAGGGGGTACTTAGGATGTTTGCCAAGAGAACTGATAGTGAATGAATATATCTCACAGCTATTGTTAAAAGTTTCCTGAAGTTAACTGTTTGTTTCTCTTTGTAATTAGTGACACCTCAACTTTCGCTGACATATTTTTGTATATTCATACTTGAGCTATTTGATCATGTGGAATCTATAACCATTCTGAATGCTCTATAAAGTGGAGAGAAACGGAACGATGAGTGAGGAAAACAATTGGCTTAGGAACCTAAAATGTACTCCCTCCGTCCCTAAAGAATATCACCTCGCTTCCCCGAGGCAAAAAATTTGACAGCTCGGTTCAAAGCCTTGAGAAAAGTTCTTAAAGATTTGAGTCATTCTTTATCCAATCTCAAGGACACTATTAACAAGAACAAACTGATTATTGATTTTCTGAATGTTCTTGAAGAATGCAGGGACCTCACTGTGGTGGAATGGAATTTCAGGGCTATTCTTGAGGATAATCTAATTTCCTTACTTCAGCAGCAGCAGACATATTGGAGGCAGCGAGGGAAAATAAAATGGGTAACTCGGGTGATGCAGGCACTCATTTCTTTCATGCTCATGCAACCATGCAGCATAGAAGGAATCTAATTACTTCTCTGACAGATGAAACAGGGAATGTGATTTATGATCACAATCTAAAGGCTGAACTTCTGTGGCAGTCATTCAAGGAAAGATTGGGTATGTCCAACTTCACTGGTATCTTATTTAATCTAGAAGAGCATTTCAATGAGCAGATAGATCTTCAACACTTGGTTCAACCTTTTTCAAGACAAGAAATTGATTTGGTGGTTAAGCATTTGCCATAATACAAAGCACCAGGTCCCGATGGTTTCAACAACGACTTTCTCAAGAAGTGTTGGCACATCATTTCGAGGATTTCTATAGGCTATTTGAGGAATTTCACAAAGGCAGGTTTGTCTCCGAGTATAAATGGGTCTCATATTACTCTTGTTCCAAAGAAAGATGATCCTCAAAGGGTATCAGATTATAGACCTATCTCTTTGCTCAATACCTCGCTTAAACTCCTCACAAAGGTGTTGGCAAATAGACTCGCAAAGTTCCATTCCAGCTCTTATTCATAAAAATCAATATGGATTTATCAAAAAAAAAGGAGTATACAAGATTGCCTTGCTTGGGCTTTAGAATACCTGCATCGTTGTCATCGGTCAAGGAGAGAACTCATTATTCGAAGCTAGATTTTGAAAAGGCCTTTGACAAAGTGGAGCATCAGCTTATGCTAAAAATTATGAAGGCTAAAGGTTTTCCACAGAAATGGTTGGATTGGATGCAAGCAATATTTTCTTCTGGCACTTCTGCTGTTCTGTTAAATAGTGTGCCTGGAAAAGTCTTTCACCGTCATAGAGGTGTTAGACAAGGGGATCCCCTATCTCCTCTCTTTATTTGTGTTAGCAAAATGATTTCTTACGCATTACACTTCTAAATGCAAAGATGTGTAGAGGGTCATTTTACTTTGCCTATCCCTCTCGTGTCCGATCAAGATTTCCCAATCCTCCAATGCGATGATGACACACTTATTTTCATGAGAGCGATGCAGCCCGCTTAAGCTATCTAAAGGATCTCCTAGGCAACTTTGGGGACTCCACTGGCTTGAAGATAAATTTTAAAAAATCATGTATGGTTCCTATAAACTTGAATGAAGATAAGCTGAATGACATGGTAAGGGTTTTTGGTTGCTCCAAAGGATCTCTCCCTTTTACATATTTGGGTTTGCCTCTAAGCATCACAAAGCCATCTCAGAGGCTGATTTCGCCTCTTGTAAACAAGTGTGAAAGGAGACTGGTGAGCATTTCCACCTTTTTGAATGATGCTGGTAGATTGGAGCTAACAAATGCAGTCTTTTCTGCATTGCCTACCTTTGCAATGTGCACTTTTAGATTGCATGTCACGGTGGTAAAACAAAGTTGACAAGTACGTAAAACATGCTTTTGGAGAGGCTCGATGTCAATAGTAAAAACCACCTAAGGTCGCCTCGGAAATGGTGACTCTTTCTAAAGAGCAAGGAGGGCTAGGGTGCTTTGGATCTTTCTACCCATAATGAATGCCTCCTTCTAAAACACCTTGACAAGTTCTTTAACAAGGCCCCAAAGGCCTTGGGTTCAATTAGTTTGGGATAAATATTATGCGGATGGCAAATTACCCAGGTTATCAAATAATTTCGGGGATCCTTCCGTGGCGTGATAATCTAAAACTTTTGGATTCTTTTAAAAGGTATGTCAATGGTAACTCAAGTATGGATGGTGCCTCCCTCGCTTCTTTTTGGTTGGGCGGTTGGAATGGACAGGTTCTCCAACACCTATATCCTCAAATTTTCTTTATTGCAAAGAACCCTTTATCTCGGGTCGAAGAGTTAAATTTGAGTCCAATGATATTGATCTATTTCACCGCCTTTATCCAATGAAGCTTATGAGCAATATCTGCGCAGCTACATAATTTGATTCAAAATACTTTCGAGATACAAGATGTCAATGATAAATGGAGTTACATCCGGGGAGTAATTTATTCAAGTCTCATAAGGCATACAAGCATCTCGTGAGGGGTTAATGATGTACACAGGGTCTATAAATGGTTATGGAAGAGTTCTTGTCAGAACAAAAGAAAAATTTTCTTCTGGTTCCTTCTGAAAGATAGACTCAGCACCAGGGATCTCCTAAGAAGAAAGCACATGCATTTACCAAGTTATGAATGTGTCTTGTGCTCCCATCAGGTTGATGAAACTCTGGACCACCTCTTCTTTCACTGTCCCTTTGCGCAGGCCTGTTGGAATCTCATTGGCGTCATGGTGCCTGTGTCCATCCCAGTTGAGCAAATGATGGATTCTTTCAAAGATCAGATCCAAATGCCTTTTTTCCTGGAACTTCAAGGAGGAGTTTGCCTTAGTTATACTAAGGGCAAAGCAATCTTACCACCCTCAAATTGTTTCATGGCTGAAGTCTTTGTGTAATTTTGCTTATTTTCTTTGTAACTTTTTTTGTATCTTGAGGCTTTGTTGTAAGAACCTGTTCGTATTTAATTTCAATAAAGGCACAGTAGGGGATCAAACCCCTCTTTTTTCTTCAAAACAAATGCCGGCAATTATATATTAAAATATAAAAACATTTGTGCTAAGTAATTAGCATCATCCGAAAGATCTTCAAGTCTAGTTTTTTTAACAAATTTATTTAAAAATTTAAATGTTGCACGTTTTTTATACAAATTAAGTTTCAAACTTATGGCGCGATCTCACGGTGACGTTAACTTTTTAAAGGACGGAGGGAGTACTGATTTCTTCTATGAAAGGATTGCATGATGTATGGGGACGAGCAACAACTAGAAACATCATACATCCAACAGTGATTGGGGATCGGAAACTACTACTCCTACTAGGCATCAATCAATTATCTTTTTTATTTTTTAGTGGTCCAATCAAATACATCTTAGTTCCACTAGTACCAGTACTAATCATCATGTAGTAGCAGTCCTAATACTTCACGGTACGTGGCCGGGTGGGCAAGTGTTGGCAGTACCTGCCAGGCATCTGGTGGTTAGCTAGCTGCCAGGATCATCAACATATTTTTTAATCGGCTTATTTCGACTTATTCTCTCCACATCTATTCAATCAGCCGGCTTAGCAGCCGTTATCCACAGGCCAGTACCAGTCTGGTGTTGTTTTCTCCCAAACTCTTGGTCAGTTGTCTGTTATACTGGACACTATCCGTAGGTGGATTCCCGTCTCCACAACGTGTGGTGCGCGCACCGCCCAAAATCCACCACCCCGGCGCTCCGTCCACCACATCCCCGCCGTTGCTCTCCACTCCGCTGTGCCGCTGTCCCCTCCCTCCCCTCACAAACCATCGGCCTCTCCGAGCGGACGCGAGCCGTCCACCACGTCACGCGACCCTGCCTGCCTGCTTCCCCATGGCCACCGCCTGCCGCCTCGCCGCGCCGCTCGGCCTCGCTCCGTTGTCCCGCGGCGCCCGCGCCTCTGCCAGCGTCGTCGTGGCCGTCGCCCACTACGGTGAGATGATGAACACCTTCGTCGCTGCATCCCGCTCTTCGACTCTCCTCCTTATCCCTAGTGCTAGCTCCTGACCAATATCAGCGATTCTGCTTGTTGGCTCGGTCGTCAGGCTCCAAGATCCCGAGAGGCGGCGGCGTTGCTGTCACTGTCAGGGCGACGTCCGGCGGCGAGGGCGCCACGGAGGATGTGCCGGAGATCGTCAAGGCTGCGCAGGACGCGGTCGGCATCCCCTCCCCACATTTTTTTTTAAATTTTCTTGTGAGTTGAGCTGCTGCTGCCGTGATTTGCTGCGCAATGTGCATTACCGTGAGCGTTGTTTCTAGGCAGTGGGACAAAGTTGAGGACAAGTACGCCGTGACCGCCATCGGTGTCGCCGCCATCGTCGCGCTCTGGACGACAGTAGGTGCCCTCAAGGTACATGACGATTGATTCACGACAACAAGTTCATTCATGTTTGTTTATTACTACCTCTTGCTTGATTTCCACTTGACTTGAAAATTCAAATACGCTTGCTCAGGCCATTGACAAGCTTCCTCTTCTGCCTGGTGTCTTTGAGATTGTTGGAATTGGCTATACAGGGGTAAGTTGCTAGCTTGTCGAGCATTTCTACTTGCATAGACGACTCTGTTCAATGGTACTGATCGATCAACTTCTCTTGTCAACGTGTGTTGGTGCAGTGGTTCACATACCGTAACCTCATCTTCCAGCCAGACAGGTGAGACACACACTGTACTTGTGATCCCTTTTTGTTATGTTACGATTTTGGTCCTCTAACCCTTATCTTTCATTTCACAAGTAGGAAGTGAACTGCAGGATTATGACCTATTAGTATCAAAATAGCTTTTCTTGATTACATACTTATTAATTACAGGGAAGCTCTGATCAGCAAAATCAAGAGCACGTACAAAGAAATCACTGGGAGCAGCAGCAGCTGATCAAACATCATTTACAAGTTGGGTTCTTAAACAGATGGTAGAATTGCATCCGTAAGCACTGAGCTGCTATGCAAGTCAAAGTGCTAACATCGGAGATTGGAGCCTAATTCAGAGAAAAAAAACTCTGCAGTTGAGAGAGGCGTTTTACTTGTTTCAGTTTCAATGTAATATTTATAAAATATATTTCCAGTTCTTTTTCCAGACTACTGCTTGCTGTGAAGCACAATCTGGGATTTTAGAGAGCATGCGATTGGTTCTTTGCTTTTTGAACTATATCGACCTGTGAGGAGTACGCTTGTGGTGGACGGCAGCATGACCGACGATGTGACCGCCCACTCCTGTGCATCAGACCCGTTGGTGTTGAAACTTCGCATGGAGGAGTCTCCGACATGGGTTGACCCTATGTTGATGAGATCGCCGCCGCTAGTCGTAGCGGCGCATCAGCGGCTGGGTGGACACCTTCTGCATCAGCGTCTCTTTTGATACTGGACACATCGCCACCCGTCACTCCTCCGCTAGCCGTAGCCCATGCGTATGGGCACCTGGAGTTGGCCCAGGGGGCTTGGCCTCAACCATTGCACGTGGAGGAGGGACAAGAAGAGGATGCCACGGAGGGACCGGCGCCACCCGGTGACCTATACGTCGGGCTCTTCCGCGAGCTTACCCCCTCGATAAATGCCGCCGCCGCCGGTCGACGTTGCCGACCGCTAGCTTCGTGCCCACCCCAAGCGCGCAAGTCCAAGAGAGATCGGGCACCCACCCACTTCGGTCACGCCAAGCCGCCGTCCTTCCTCCATGTCGATTGCACAAAGACGCCTAGCTCAAGCTTATCGCGCGAGTTGGACTTCATCAATGGCAAGTCGTCGACACCGGATGCAGCACTCACAGAGTACATTGACAGCTTTGGAAAGGACGTCCCTGAGGAAGCGGTCAAGACACTACGGAAAGCAGCGAGGCTCGACGACCTGGAGCTCTGCAAGGCCCTAGCTGCAATCGCAGTGGAGTTAGGGATGGACACGGAGCTCCCATAATCGTGGCAGCCTAGATGATGCATATTAGTTGATTTTAGATTGTCGGTCCTCCTTACCCGCCTTTGATAGTCCGTCAAACCTCGGGAGTTGTTTTGCGCCTCGGCGTATGTAATCAGACGTTTCCTTCGTCCTCTTATATTATATCTATAAAGCCAGGAAACCGGATTTTTTTTTAAAAATTGAGACCACGCCGTTGCACGATTTGGTTGAATGTTCTTGTACCAACGTGCATTGCTCCTATGTGAAGACGTCCGGTTGTATGTACCGCGGATAAAGGCTCTCTTTACTAGAGGATGAAATGTGGGCCAACACGTAGTCAGATGGCTTGTGAAGCTGTGTATTTTTTCCCATTCACTCGTCACCCAGGACGATGAAGATGTAGGCAACCAAAACACCATTTAATGTCTGCGTTAGATTTGGTGTTACAATAAATATAGGGAATAGGTACATGAAAGAAAAGTAGACTAGAAAGGCATTTAACTCTGTATAAATCATCATAAAAAAATCCTCAAAAAAAAAATCATCATCACAAATGCAAGGAATTTTCTCTGAACAGCCGCACCATACCAAATCTAGGATGTGTGAGCGCGTGAAAAATTATACGGAAAAAGCCCACGTGCTGCCCCACACGTCAGGTTCCGTAAGACCCCACTCCAATGATATATTTGCAGAAAACCCCTCCAATTTCGGACCGACCGACTGAGCCCTTCCGTCCCCACCAACCAAAGCCACCCCGCACGAGAGCCCGTGACGTCTCGCCCTCGCCTTCTTCTTCGGTTCCTCCCCTCCCGCGCCCCGCAGCCGCCCGCGACCTCTCGCCGAAACCCTAACCTACCTCACACCCCGCCGCGCCGCGCCGGTCCGCCACCTAAGGGAGGGAGAGAGAGGAGAGAGAGAGACTCACAAATCAAAGGGCGTCCGATGGGGAAGAAGAAGAAGCGCGTCGACAAGGTCTTCTGCTACTACTGCGACCGCGAGTTCGACGACGAGAAGATCCTCGTCCAGCACCAGAAGGCCAAGCACTTCAAGTGCCACGTCTGCCACAAGAAGCTCTCCACCGCCTCGGGCATGTCCATACACGTCCTCCAGGTCCACAAGGAGTCCGTCACCAAGTGAGAAACTTCTGCCTGCTCTTCCCCTCCTCGATCTGCGCCCGCCTCGATCTGATTAGATTGGGGAGCTAGCTATGCTAATCCTCGCCGCCCGATAACGGTGCTGTGTAGCTTGTGCTGATCTATTGGTATCCTCTTTGCTGATGGCAGGGTGTAGTGTAGTCGATGGATTGCACGTGCGCCTTACTGACAGTTGAATTTTGGAGATTTTTGTTTTTTAACGTCTGTGCATCCAGAAATTCCTAGTATTATTACGATATTAATGCTTGTCAGCTATCCCTTTTAACTTTTATTATGGCCTGAGGAGAAAGGTAGAGTGTGGTTCTGGAATCTGGATGATATGCTAATGCTTGTATTAGGATCCCATCGTTCTCATGGTTTTCATGACTGAGTACTTGTGAGCATAGAGTTTTTTTCATTGATGCTTTGCTCGTTTTAAACATTCATGTCATATTTCAGTTCTAGCTTGTTGGTATTTACGAAGATGCTGGTGTGTTGGTATATATCGATTAATTTCTACTCTGACTACATTGCAGTTCTATTTTACAAGTACAACCTTTGCACTAGTAGCAATTCTAACCTGTTACTTATTTTTGGCTACAGGGTTCCTAATGCAAAGCCTGATAGGGAGTCAACAGAGATAGAGATATTTGGAATGCAGGGAATTCCTGCACATGTATTGGCTGCTCATTATGGAGAAGGTATGGCGTTTCTTAGCTGAAAAAAATGTTTACTTACGTTTTTGGATGACCCTGCTGAAAACTGTGATGAGTCTAGAAGGCCGTTTCTGTAGTCATGTTTTCCATAGTAGCAGTTGTTCTGTTCTCCTTATCACTAGGAAAGCACTACAAAGTTTAGGTTTCTGGAGCACCCTAGCTGCATATAAGGCTCAGATAGAGAAAATATAATGAAATTATAAATGCATGGGAGAAAGAGCATATAGCTTTTTCTCTTTATACCTGATATCTGTTCCATGTGCAGAGGAGGATCCTTCGGCGAAGGTAGCCAAAGTAGAAGTGCCGCAGGTAAGGCCTGTTATTATGCCTAATACACTAGGCATGGCATTTCCTCCGCGACCAACTTATGGTGTGGCACCTCCAATGTATGTTCTTTATTTCCTCCTGCCTACTACTTGCACCAATTTAATGTTTCTGTTCCCCATTCTGTATGTAACTATTGTTTGCACTCACTTCTGAAAATGTTCTAATCTTTCACATTTGCTGGCAGCTATAATCCTCTGATGGCCCGTCCTCCAATTTGGCCTGGTCCACCAGCACAAGCTTGGTATCCGCAACAAGTAGCTTATCCACAACAACCAGCAGTTTCAGTTCCTCCAGTAGTTGCTGGGCTCCCACCACAACAGCCACTATTTCCTATCCAGAATGTGCCTACTCCTATGACATCAGCACCTGCTAATGTACTTCAAACATCGTTTCCTATGGCTCCTCCTGGAGTGCCTTCACCTGTTGCTCCTCAGGTTTCCCAGCCTTTGTTTCCTGTTAACACTTCAGCTGTCAATGGAGCTGCAAATTCCCCATTTTAGCATCTGTTGCACCTGGAACCATTCCGACAAGTTCTCCAGCAGCAGTTGGTGCTGCAGGAATTGGATATGGAGCCAATAACCAAGGTATGTTGATTTTGAAACCATTCCTATCCTATGTCAATGTACTGTAATGTGGTATATTTTCATTTGTTGTTTGCAAATAGGGTGATTTCCACACGGGGACTGTTGAATTTTGTGCAGAAGAAATAAAAAATGAACATAAACATGTTCTTATCTTAAAATGCCTTGATTTTTCTGTTCCTGAAAGAAATATTTGTTCAATAGAAAATGTACTTTGTGTCCTTGTTACTTTATAACTTTGATATTGTCATTTGAGACTTAAAGGTGAAAGATGCTTGTCTATCTTGTATGTGTTTTTGCCCATGGTGCAAGGTATGCTCTCAATGAACTTACATGTGCATCCATCTGTAGGCACCGGAGGTCCAGCAGTTGGAGCTCCATCTGCAGTATCCAACAATAAGGCGTCAGGTGCCCAACCAGCTACGAATGAGGTCTATCTGGTGTGGGATGATGAAGCAATGTCAATGGTATGGTTCTAAATGGTATCTCTTGGTCTTTTAGGTTACTTGTGCTTTTAGTGCATTATAGTATATATGACTGAAATGTTAATAATCACAAATGTTTTCTTCTGTAGGAGGAAAGAAGGTTGGCGTTGCCCAAGTATCTGGTGCATGATGAAACTAGCCAGGTAAGTTGTGTTATTTATGTTATACTATTATTGTAGTTTCTCAAACAAAAGGGTTTGATCACCCAATCTGCAGTTTAGCACTGAGCAATAGCGACATGATATTTTCATGCGTCTCCTAAAGTGAATACATGGTTGTATCTTTTTTGGTGCTGTAATCATATAGACAGTTCATTGTAGGGGTTGTAGGATTATTTCTAACATTAGGGTGTTGCAGCATTCAAAGGCATTTTTGTTATCCTGAACATTGGCTTTGGGCGGTGGCCTTCATTGTTTGTTTTGGCCCAACATGCTTGGGACCATAGATTTTGTGTTGAAGAGTGGTGTTGGCTCACCTCAGTTTGTTGCATTTAGACATTTAGTGATGCTTTGAACCATGCATTTTGCATTATTTACTTGTGCATGAGTGAGCGGACATCTTGTAAGGTTTTTGCTACTCTTTACTTGTTTGTGATATGACCTTGCCTTTTTTCTTTTCATTGGTATCTGCTATGGACATAACTGATTCATTTGATAAGATAAACATTCTTTTAGTCAATTACATAAATGCAAATTAAAACAGTACCTTGTTTGCAACCAATTCTCATGTGTTCCATAGTTTCTGTGTGCAATTGCCCCTTTCATTTTCACTTAAGTTTTTGGATGCTCACAATGTACTGAATTATGAACTTGTTAAGAACTCAAGGGCATGTAAATTCTTCATTCTTGAATGTTTTAGGGGAATATGAAATAGTCTCCTCCAGTCTTAGCATATGTGAGTCTGAGATGATTCATATTCTACGCCACTTTTTACATTTTCACAATGTCTCTGTTGTGTTGATTGGTCACCTATATCCTGCTGATTTCAAAGACATCAGGACTTCCAAGTAGGTATTTACATCGTTCTTCCTACTAGTAAGTTTTCTATAATCTGACAAATTTCGTGGTGCTATGCTAATGGCTTGAGGGTTATCGACCAAGCCCTGGACAGCTGGCAAATATGTATGTATTTAATTTCAATTGAAGCATTAATTTTATTCATTGCCAATTCACTGCATGCAAATATGGGTTTGTAGCAAAAATAGGTGACTGAGGTTCTGCCAATACGGTAGCGTTTATTGTAGCTTAAGTTTGGTCGAGAATGTGGCAAGAGTTTTGCTCCAGGTCAGCTTTCATTTGGCCAGTGAGCCTGAGATGCTGCTTGTCTTTGTAACAGAGGCACCAACTATATCTAACACCTTGTATGTTATTTCACAATTTGTATGAACAGATGAACTCTATTGACGCAGCAATTGATCGAAGAATATCAGAAAGTCGGCTGGCAGGACGAATGGCCCTATGAAGAAGCCAGGCTTTGCTTGGTAGATTACCCCCTTGCAGTTCACGGAGGACTCGCCTGCGCTTTTTTTCGCTGTGCAGCAGTCGGTCCTGATCATTTAGTTAGCGAATGGAGTTGCTTAAAAGGAATGTGTTGATTCTGACTCGTTGGAGTGTCTAGCCTTTGTTCTTCTATATGTTTACAGCAGCGAGAAGAAAATCAATTTGTACTTTTTGTAGCCCTTAGGAGTTAATTTTCCAATTGTCACCTCATTGGGAATCGGCTGATGAACACAGCAATTTCTGCACGATTGTAACCTGGTGGTATGTTATTGCCAATTGAAGCCTAATGGTGTGCATTGTCAGGAAAGCAGACTTAAAAATGTTACCAATTTTAATATTCAGTTTCTACAGTATTGAGTATGATGCAATCTTGGAATATCCTTACACTGTTCTGGTTATTCGTTCTTTAACCATTAACATGGCAGAACAGTTTTTTTTTTTTTTTTTTTTTTTTTTTTTTTTGAATTGCTTATTTGGCCCAACCATTACCAATTTTTTTTAGTGGCATGTGCTTGTTATTTGTTTGATTGATTAATGGCTTCAGGTATCTTTCAAGAATGTTGAAAGTTCCATCCTAGAGGCTTACAACGTGTACATTCAGCGTGTGCTGTGCTCACGAGTGGGGCCTGTCTTGAGTGAGACCCAAGCAAATAAAAAGGGTAGCAACTTCAATCCGCAATTCTCTGGGCACGAGCACGAAGCAAGCATCTGTGCCAAGATTGCCAAAGGAGAAAAGTGCAGTCGAATCCAAAACCTCAGCATCGCCAACGGATCCCAATCATTTCCATGCTGCTTCACTCCTTTCGGACGACGCTTTTACCCAGTCTTCGCCGAGCAAAACATGAGGAAAGCTCACACATGACACAAAGCTCACACATGACACATGCCTCTTCGGTCACTCTTTCACTGCTCGCTTCACTCGCTTTTTGTCGCCGCTGTTTAACCGGGGCTGGGGCATGGCCAATATAACAACTCGGAGCTACGGCCCGCACGGCTGCCATTCTCCGTTGAGAGCCATGTACGCCATGGAGGAGAGCAACGCGTACCTGCTGCCCCGCTTGCGGCTGCTCTTCGTCTTCTTCGCCTTCCTCGCGCAATGTGGTGGTATGTATCTTCTTGTTCCATGCTACTGTACCTACTGCTTGCATTGCACACATTGCATTATGGTTTGGACTATCTTGCTCCACTGCCTACTCTGACGACATGACCGTCAAAAGATTCGTTCGTTCGCCAGTATCATTCCTTGAGTAAGCAAGCAAGCTTCAGCCATTGCTTGCTCGTTCCATACGTTTTCTTCTCTTTGATTTTATTTTGTGACAAGCTTTGAGTATGGATTATCAGATGCATGGCCAAGTGAAGAGACTAACTGTAAGTTGGATTGGGCATACAGGTGCAAGAGTGTTGAGGCCAGAGAAGATGCTGCTGGGCCACTACTCTTACTACACCTCGCCGGTCATGCCTCCCTACGCCGACGTGTTCGCCACACCAAACTCCCCACCACCTCCTCCCGGCTCTCCCAACTGCGGCCTCACGCCGGGCTCGCCGCCGCCTCCTCCGAAGGCGACCACCGTCCCGGCGCCGGCCTTCGTCTACTCGTCCCCGCCGCCGCCGGAGATGGAATACTACTACCCTCCGCCGTACATCACCCCAAACCCACCAGAAATCAGCCCAAGCCCACCGCCCACGGTTGCGCCGCTCCCGCCTGTCGTTTACCCAAGCCCACCACAAGTCACGCCCAGCCCACCAGAGGTCGCGCCGTATCCCAGTCCCAGCCCACCAGAGATCTCGCCCAGCCCACCAGAGATCTCGCCCAGCCCACCAGAGATATCGCCGAGTCCACCAGAGATATCGCCGAGTCCACCAGAGATCGCGCCGAGCCCACCGCCCACGGGTACGCCCATCATTTACCCAAGCCCACCAGAAGTCACGCCCAGCCCACCAGAGATCGCGCCTAGCCCACCGGAGATAGCGCCGAGCCCCCCGCCGGAAATCGCACCGAATCCACCGGAGATAGCGCCGAGCCCGCCGGAAATCGCACCGAGCCCACCGGAGATCTCGCCGAGCCCACCGAGCTACGAACCAACGCCACCGAGCATTGTGCCCAGCCCACCGGAGTACGCGCCAGAGCCACCAACCTACGTCCCAAGCCCGCCGGAGTACGCGCCAGAGCCACCAACCTACGTCCCAAGCCCGCCGGAGTACGCACCGGAGCCACCGACATACGTGCCGAGCCCACCGGAGTACGCACCGGAGCCACCAACCTACGTCCCAAGCCCGCCGGAGTACGCACCGGAGCCACCGACATACGTGCCGAGCCCACCGGCGTACTACGCGCCGGAGCCACCAGCAGCCGTGCCGAGCCCGCCAATCTACGCGCCCTATCCGCCCGGGATCATCCCGAGCCCTCCGGAGTACGCGCCGGAACCGCCTGGGATCGTTCCGAGCCCGCCGGAGTACGCGCCGGAACCACCTGCGTCCGTCCCGAGCCCGCCGGTCTACGCGCCCGAGCCGCCGGGGCCGTGCCTGGCCCGCCAGAGTTCGCGCCAGAGCCGCCGGGGGCCCCGGCCGTCCCCTCCCCGGGAGGCGGCTTCCTGCCGCCGGTGGTGTTCCCCGCCCCCGTACGCGACGCCGTCGCCGGGGACAACGCGTGGCTCGGAGTGGTGCGTGGCGAAGCCGTCGGTGCCGGGCCCCATCGTGCAGCAGGCCATGGACTACGCCTGCGGCTCGGGGGCGGACTGCGACTCAATCCTGCCGTCAGGCCCTTGCTTCCGGCCGGACACCATGCTGGCGCATGCCTCCCTTCGCCTTCAATAGCTACTGGCAGCGCACCAAGGCCAACGGCGCCACCTGCGACTTCGGTGGCACCGCCATGCTCATCACCAAGGACCCCAGTAAGTCATCTCCGTCTCCAACGTTGTTCAGTAATCAGTAGTACTAGATAATTATTACTTGGGATGCACATGTGCGTCTAGATTCAGTAACAATTTCACAAATTCTTCAGCTCAAAACCATGTATGCATTCTCCTTTTCAGGCTATGGTGGCTGCCACTACATTTTGATGTGATCAGGCCAGTCCCACCGACAAGGCAGCGACAACACTGTTCCTGTGACAATTTCTTTAGCTATCAACTGTGGCCTAAAGCCCTGAAAAGCTTTGGAAGTAGGGTACAACATCTCCTCAAGATCCGAGGAACTAGAGGTACATGCTGTTCTGATGTTACTGAAGGAACTTGCAGTGGATCACTGATTTTGTATAGGGTATAAAAGACTCCATCATCAGCCATCCAGTCCATCCTATTTAGACAGAGTCTTCTAACTCCCTCCCTTTTTGGTACTTCTTATTGTTTTGTATTATTCTGAGGAATAAGGTATGTAATATCATAGTGGTAAATAAGTCCCTGATGAAGGTACAGCTAATTCATAACTGGTGTGCAGCGGGAAGTGTTTATTGACTCATCTGATAGTTTTAACAACCTACTGATTCTGTTTCTCCAGGGCACATAACAAACTCACTTCCCTTGAACGGTCTATTTTTAGCCCTGAGTCAGGCTGGGGCTTCATTAGAAGAAGCGAATGCCTGCAGAACATAAACTGGATCGCCAACCTTGATGATCTTTCCTTTGCCCTTTCCTGATAGAGATTCCTTGCAGACTAAATTCTGCCCAAAGTACACCTAGACAAATCAATTAAAACATTCCGTTGTCAGTGATCCTAATGATCTTAGCAACTTGGAAGGCCACAGACAATTCCTTAACAGACTAAACAGATAATATGATGAAGATAGGCTGCATAAGACAAATACCTGTCGTTTATTTTGTGGCTTGGACGAAGTACTTGGTCAGACCGAAATGTCAGTAGAGTTTCAGTTGGTTCGGTGCCAGGTATTCCATTCTCTTGATTAATGGTTGGCACCTGAATTAGCCAACAGAATAACTAAGCAAACGATAATTTTACATCATTGTATGATTTGTATCCAACTTGTCAATGTCTATGTTCCAGGGAGGGAAATACCATTGCAATCAATTATTTTCATTTTGACAATGGTCACTTAAAGTCCATAAATAACCAATAACCATACTAATGTCTACAGCTAGGATAAATTGACTTACAGGATAAGTATTTGATAGATAATGCTGGACATAAAAGATATCAGTATAAAATTATCACACAATTAAGTAGTTCAACATCAGACCATACAGCCAGCTTGTTGAACCACTGATTTATTTTCATCATCTATCATGTTCCCTTTGAGACATAAACTGCATAATCGCCTTTGAAGCTACAAGAGTAACAGTGACAATATCGAGGGGGTATCTTACCTTGCAACGGTTGCATAACTTCACACCTAGGAATGTTAGGTTGTTTATCTTTATGGTTTTCCACAGGTCCTCTGAGTATGGGTGGCATCCATCCACTAAAATACTGTCAAAAGAAATCAGCTTAGTAAGAAGGCAAGGACACAAGTACTCCATCCATCCATCCATCCACTATAATTTGGAATGGAGGGAGTATCTAACTGTCAACCTCAATAGAATAACCCAACAAAAAAGTCTACTAAGGAAACATAACTACAAGCGCACAAGCGTGATGCTCACTTTGGTCTGAACCGGTTCATTGGTACAGGTTCTTTAAGAATCTCATTTAGTGCATCCAGTGAGCCCTGCAGTACAATGAAATGTGCATTATGAGGTGCAGGTTTTGTGTTTGGCAACATTCACACAGGGCATTTGCCACAAAATCAAATAGAAGTATGAAGTGACCTGAGAAGCTATCAGAAACGGGAAGCAATCGGTAAACGTGATCTTGTAACCTTGGGCGAAATCTGGATTGGTTGGTCTAGTTTCTGATGCTGTAAAAAAACACAGCAAAATGCCCGTTGTGCCATTGTCCATAAGCAACAGAGCTATTCCAGGGGAAATTGTAAATGTCTGAACCTTCTTTGAAGCGCACTAGTCGACTTGGCTTCCCAAAGTAAGTGGAGAACCATTCAGCCGCTTCAGTCCCTTCATCATACGCAGAGCCAGACCACTCCCACACAGAGACGTCATCGATTGTGGAGTGTTCGGCTGCTAGAGGTATCTTCAATGTGTCCATTCCGGGTGCTCTGATAACTGCAAGAATTTGAGACGCGTGAATAGGAATTATATCTTTCAGAGTGTCCTGAAGCGTGAATAGGAATTATATCTTTCAGAGTGTCCTGTGCTCTTAAACATAGACATGGAAACCAAAGTGCAAACACTGCACATCCTGAGGCTGTGCTTGCCATGTCCATGAACCAATAGACTCTTGGCAAACATGTAAGAGAGGGAGAAATTTTTATCCAGTAGATGAATGTTACGAATTGCTGATCAATCAGCATGAATTCCCAATGAAGAGTGAGAAGCACTTGGAATTGGTACAAGAACAAATGGCAAGGGAAAGTAGCTGCAGAATCTGCTCTCCCTTTTGCATCAGTAATCAAAACTAATCAATTGGTTCCATTCAGGTTGTACTAGCAAAATGATGCGGAGAGAACAACTGATCGGATAAATGAATCCAACGAGCAATACCCATGTGGTCGTCGGGCGTGGGCTGCCAGTCCTCGGCGAAGGCCTCCGGCGGCAGCTCCACCTGGACCAGAGCGAGCTTGGGCTCCACCCGCTGGGTGTATGCTCTCCCTTTGGCGTTCACCACCACCCACTGTCGATCCCACCGGAACCCTGCCGCGGCGGAGCACCAGATTAGACACACGGGAGGAAGAGAACGCCATGGATGGAGCAGAGCAGCTAGCGAAGGGGAGGCACGGTACGGCACCTGTGGAGGTGATGGGCGCCTGTGGCACGGCGAGACCCCTGCAGGACTTGATGGGGTATATCAAGATAGACTTGACAGTCGCCGCCGGTTCTCCGCCGCCGCTGCCGCCGCCTCCTACGAGGGAGGAGAGGAAGGAGGCGGCCTTCTCCATGGCCATGGCTTGGAGGCTGGAGCTGCCTCGATCGGTGGAGTGGATCAGTGGAAGATGGCAAGAGTAGAGGTACTCGTAGAGTGTACTTGCTGGCTGATGAAACCTATGGCTCACCGATGAAGTCACCCGCCTGGCTTATATCACCGATGAAGTCAACGTTCCTTAGAGCACCTCTAATAGACCAACACTAATAAAATAGAGGTATTATTTGGTTCCTAGGAATTGAGAGAAAATAGAGTAATCTTGTGGCCCAATCTTGTTGTTTCGTTGTTGTGGTCGTCGTCGTCGTCGACGATGTCATTGTGTGAAGTTTTCTCTCCCCTCTCATTTTACCCTCTGACCTTTGAGGTCGCTCTTGTACCGGTTTTTTGAACATATTGTTCACCCACCGGGTTCTCCGGCATCTGTGGTAATGAAAAAGGTGGGGATTATTCATCACCCGATTAAATAAAAAACTCTATTCTAAATTTATACAAAATAACTTTTTTGTTTGTTTGTTGTGGCATGCTTTATTAATAAAAGTTTTGTTAACAATAACTTAAATTTAACTATGTTTGCATTTTTTTTTAAAAAAAAGTGAGGATTCAAATTTAGGGTAAAATCAGTCAAACAAACTATAATTTTAAACGGGGGAGTACATATTAGTTTTAATTCATGGGATCCAAGCATGTCCCATGAGGCAACAAAAATAGTGTGCTTGTGTCTTGACGCCTCAAAATGTTTCTCTTTTTTTACTACTCGACGGGTGATGGTGAGTCACTGACGCCTGGCTCAGCCCAAGTTATCAGCCATAACTTGGTAAAGCATGTTTCTCTCATAACAAATCAGTATCGGTCGACTTATTAGTCACGTAAACTTAGAAATCAATTTTAGCAACGATCTCGCCCAAAGACCCTAGAAAGTAGACAATAATGATTTTAGAAATCAATTTCGAAAGACGGTTGGTGTGATCATCTTTACAATCAACTTCGATTAGTAACGTGGCCAGTCTCTAGAGATCATTTTGCAGAAGAAATTGAAATTTGTTATAAAAGATAGAATTTCTTTTTTAATCTCGGTAGAAGCACACTGAATAAGCATCCCAAGCCATACAACTTTTGTCGTTTAAGAAATTCAAACCATCCACCCATCAGTCGCGCCAAGCCAAGGATTGTTGAGCAAGCCGGCGTTGTAAGCTGAGGAGAAAATGCCATGACGGAGGCAGAGGCACCGACGGCCACGGGATCTCAGACGTTGTCCAGCACAAACACAGCGAATTCTCTCCTCTTTTTTTTTTCACGTACTCCTATTGAGGCCAATATCATCGTGCCTTTTAAACTGACGCACCTGCATCTCGTGCTTTGCTCGACTCCATAAAGGGTTTATATGAATTTCTTCGAGCAGCCCGCATGTTCGAACAACAGGATCCGTATTGGGTAAGCGCAGCTGTTAATACCAGCAATTTCCCAACCAGTTCATGGTCTTTGCACGCTCAACATAGAACAAGTGGCTGTTACATAGCCGGCCCTCATTCAGTCATTCAGGCTGGCACTTCATCAGACGAAGAGAATGACTGTGTAACATAAACTGGATCGCCGACCTTGACGATCCTCCCTCTGCCATTCAGTGACAGAGATTCCTTGCAGACTGCATTTTGCCCAAAGTACACCTACAAAAAAAAACGACAAAAGCATGAGTTCCAATGATTTAAGCCATTATGAATCTATTTCACCAGTATGTGGAGTACCAAATTCAACAGATAAGACGCATGCAACAGTCACCTGCCGTTTGTTTTTGTGGCTAGGAAGCAGCACTTCACCAGACCGATATGTCTGCAGAGTTGCAGTCGGTTCAGTAGGGCTAGGTATTCCAGTGTCTTGATTAATCGTAGGCACCTGAATCGGCCAGCACAAAGTGAATAGTTAAGATTTTCTTTTTCCAATCCATACTGAATTGCTGAAGTTAACAGTGCAATTATAATACTGAATTTATTTGGTTTCAATGTTCCTGGAAATTATAGTTGACATGAGTTATATGGAAATTATATTCGGTTAAGATTACTTCACCCAGAATTAAGCCGACTAACCATTGTAAACTATCAATTAACTTTATTACCAGTTTATCACATAAGTCTAACCACGCAGCGAAGAACATATTTGAAATCAGACCTTGCAACGGCCACATAACTTCACACCTTCAAATGTTAACTTGTTTATCTTTACTGATTTCCACAGATCCTCAGCATATGGTTGGCAACCCTCCACTAAAATACTGTCAAAAGAGATTTGTTTTTGACAAGACTGTCAAAGAGATTATTCTTGTAAGAATTAAAGCAAGCGCAACAATTACACAATTGGCAAGTGAAAGCTCCCACTAAGCAACTGTAGTTGTTATTATTCTCTCAAAAAAAAAAAAACTGTAGTTGTTATTAGCTATTATCAACCACAACCACAACAACTAACCCAAAAGAGAAGTCATTTACAACATAGTCAAATACAAGGGATCCCCAAATACAACCGCAGGGTATGCACAACTCACTTTGGTCTGAAGCGGTTGATCGGTATAGGCTCTTTGAGTATCTCATTTAGTGCATCCAATGAGCCCTGAAAACAACTACACATTGTCAAGTAAAGATTTTTGTTTAGCAAAATATGCAGAAAACATTTATCTGAAAACCATGGAATATATTGAAAAATAAAAACAACACCTGAGAGACTATAAGATAAGGGAAGCCATCAGAAAACATGGTTTTGTAACCCCGTGCATAGTCAGGGTCTGTTAGCCTAGTTTCCGAATCTGTTAAAAGATACAGTAAAATCAAAGTTCTCCATAAGTGATGAAGAGGATCTCATCTAGCAATACATTCCAGTTAAATGGAAAGGCCTGTAAGAAACAAATGTTTGCACCTTGGTTGAAGCGCACCAGTCGAGTTGGGCACCCCAAAAAGTGGAAAACCATTCAGCTGCTTCAGCACCTTCATCATAAGCAGAGCCAGCCCACTCCCACACAGAGACATCATTGATTGTGGTGCATTCCACACAAAGAGGGATCTTCAACGGTTCCATTCCAGGTGCTCTGATAACTGCACAATGTAGTGGGTTGAACATAAATCATAGCTTTAGGACCGTTCGCCGAAAACAAATAAAACGGCTCACGCTGCTTGATCAATAACCAATTAACTGGCAGCAAGAGGAAATACTTGAATTATTAGAAAGGTAGATCACCACTTGTATGTTTCAGTTTCAGGCATCATGGTTGTAGCAGAAAATTCTTCTACTAATGCTGTGATGAAGTGAAATTTCTTATTACAAAAAAATCATCTGTTGTTACTGTTGGAAGAAAATCTGCAGTTACATTCAACTATAGCAACTCAGCAGGTACTGCTGCCGTACAGAACCGGTAACACGGAGATAATCAGAGAAAGGAGCAGCAATCCAACGAACAATACCCATGTGGTCGCCGGTTGTGGGGTGCCAGTCCTCGGCGAAGGCCTGTGGCGGCATCTCGACCTCAACCAGAGCAAGCTTGGGCTGCACCCTCTGAGTGTATGCTCTCCCTTTGGAGTTGACGAGCATCCACTGCCGATCCCACCTGAACCCTGCTTGCCAAAGATTTTAGGCTTCAATCTTTTCGAGCGATCCCCGGCGCGGATGGATAGAACAGGAGCAGCCAGCAGAGGCAAAGGTACTACCATACCTGTGGCTGTGATGGGGGCTTGGGGCACGGAGATCCCCCTGCAGGACTTGATGGGGTACACGAGGACGGACTTCACCGTTGCCGCCGGTCCGGCATCGCCGCCGCCGAGGAGCGAGGAGAGGAATGAGACGGCCTTCTCCATTGGGCGCAGCTGAGTGCTACAGACAAATGCAGTTGCAGTGGAGCTGTGCGTATCTTATTTTCGTTGTTTTTTTTATCAAAACAATATACAGAGGAGGAAATTCCATTTTAAACGAGAGAAATCGTGCATGTCAACATCTTCAGCTGTGACGACGCAGTCTGTCCAAGTGTCCATCCAAAATATCCAACAGATGACGCGAAAAAGCATATTTATTTGAAAATTAGTACACTTAGCAAGCATTTGAAGCAAACAAAAGGCCTCTTTTGTTGGCGGCTCCCTTGTAGTCAGCACGAGCTCTTTCCATGATTGATCATAAGATTCACCACTATCATGCTCTCTTTTTGCCTTTTCAATGCATGCATTGAACTTGGTAATTAAAGGTATAGTCTTGCTGTAATGGTTTTTTTAATTGAGTAGCTAGCTGTTCTTCTTCGATCTTTGGACGTGTTCAAGTTGTACTCTGCTGCAACATCCTTCCGGTACCTATCTCCTCTTCTATCAATTCCAACAATTAGATAAGTGGAATTTTTAGCCAAGCACTAACTAACCGAAGGTTTTCTTGCTCACACGACCTTCTTCCTTTTCACTTTCTTCCAAGCTGTTGTCATTGTCACTCCAAACTGGTGTGTTTACAGGATCTACACCAATATGTTACTTATTGCTCTTGGGACACCTGAGAACCTGAACCAATAGGGCTGCTCTCATCAACTTGCAAATCAGTCACTCGGATACCTTGGATGAAACCGATGGATCCAATTGGTGACACATCACCAACCCTCTTTTGTGGATGTTATACCATCCCCTGGTAAGAAGTACTCCCTCCATCTCGAAAGGTTGTCGCCTCGGGCGTTTGAATTTTTGTCCTCATTCACCGTATCCCTGCATGCATTTGGACGATGGGTGTGTCTTCATTCAATGACTCTGTGCCCCCCCTCTCCAGGTCCTAGAACGACAACAATAAAGAAACGGAGGGAGTACCCTGATAGCTTCCTTGTAATGAAAATGGGAATTGTGGGTAATTTGAATAAGATCCAAAGGTATTGAACATGTGTGAATCCTAGGGGTAGAAATTGGCAGGAATTTGCGGTGGATAGTTCATAGGTTATTGGGGTGAAGGGAAATGATGTTGTTGCCTAGTTGGCTTTTATGGCTCACCACTTGTCATTGCAGATCATATTCGTGAAAAACGAAGTTGTGTTCTCCATGGCTACGAGAAATACAGAGATTTGTGTGTTCGTTCACTTGTATATATATAGACATTTTGCGCATGTGTAGTTTGAACTTAAGGCTCGTGTGCACAACGCCTATGTGCCGACGGCCTCGTGTGTATGAAATGTAATATAATGGTTGAATGTGGTCATATTAATGTATACTGCATTTTAAAAAATGCCGGTAACCGACCGTTGTGCTCCTCTTTTTTTAGAGAAATTGTCTATTATGTAGGTGTTGATTAGTGATTTCTTTTTCGCCTATTATATTTTGCGCACCGTAGAGGTATGTGAATTTATTTGTCCTTTTTGAGTACATTGAGTTTTTTGTCGATGGTCTATGTAGTTGTGTTCGGTGGTACACAATTAGTTGTCCTAACGATTAACAATGTCGATGGTCTATGTAGTCGGGTGTTCGGTGGTACACAATTAGTTGTCCTAAAGGTTAACAATGTCGATGGTTGCTACAGGTGTGTTTGGTGGAGCACAGTTAACAAGCGTGTGGCCTAACGATTGAATGTGGACATATTACTGTATAGTGGCATTTTTAAAATTGACGACATTTTTCCGTGCATTTGTATTGTGCGCACCGCAGAATGTTGTTTGCGAGTTTTTTTTTATTCTTTTTGAATATATGTAGTCATTGTTTCCATGGTCGTTGCAATTGTGTTCGGTGGAACACAATTAACAAGTGCGTGGCCTAATGATTGAAAGTGGACTTATTATTCTATACTGCTTTTTTCGTCATCCATTGTATTTGTGCGCACTGCAGAGTGTGACTTATGAGTTTATTTGGCCTGTTTGAATATACCGAGTCATTTCCCTGCTGGTACATAGTTGTGTTCGGTGGAACACAATTAATAAGCGCGTTGCCCAATGATAAAAGCTGGACATATTATTTTATACCTGCATTTTTAAAAATGCCGGTACCGACCGTGGTGCTACTTTTTTTTGGAGAAATTGTATACTGTGTGGGTGTTGATTAGTGATTTCTTTTTCGACTATTATATTGTGTGCACTGTAGAGGTATGCGAGTTTATTTGTCCTTTTAAATACATTGAGTTATTTTATCAGATGGTACATGTAGTTGTGTTCGGTGGTACACAATTAGTTGACCTAACGATTAACAATGTCTGATGGTCTATGGAGACGTGTTCGACGGTTTAATATATTTTACACTAAATGCATCACTTTTGGGTCATTGCAATCATCATCTTCATCTTGCAGCCCCCAGCGAAGGTCAGAACAAGGTTGGTGCCCGACGCCTGACTTGCTACGACGCGGGCGCTCGCGCCGCCGGGTGGAGAAAGAGCAGCGTGAGGAGCAGCGCCAGGGCGAGGCAGGCTGCGCCGCCGGCCAGGTACGCGCGGCCGAGGAAGCTGCTCTTGCCGCCCAGCACGCCGGCGGTGGACAGCACCAGCGCCTTCTTCCCGCCGAAGCTGTACGTGTTGTAGTTGTTCTGCACCGTCACGGCGATCCGGTCGCCGGCGTACAAGTCCACCTCGATCCTCCCGTACAGCTTCCGGAACGCCGGCAGCGCCGCCGTCCGCATCCACACCATCAGATCCTCCTGCTCACTCAGCTGTCGCAGATTCACAATTGCATGCATTTCCCAAGGTAAGCGAAACCCAAACCAAAGAAATCTCATAAAGCATTATCATCGATCTTTGAAGGAAATTTTCCACACAAAAAAAACTTACGGATTTGTTCGGATCAAGCTTCCCGCCGCCAACCAGAGCGCCGGCCTGGAAGTTTCTTGGGTACACATGGTCGCCGAACAGGTGGCCTCTGTCACTCCTCCACGAGATGCCCTGCCTGTTCACCACCAGCGTCTCGTTGCCACGGGCGAAGCTGTAGGTGTCGTTGAACAGGCTCCACGCCACGAGCCCGCAGGGGACGATGGGGCCTCCTCCTCCCTTCGCGGTAGCTTCAGCTTCAGGGCCGCAGGTCTTTGTGTCCTTGGCCATCTTCGGAGACCCCAGCTGGCTGATGCTACGGCTCCTTGCATACCTTTCAAGTGATCAACAGCCGTAGTTTAGTTTCCATATAATGAAGTTCGCCAGCAGAAACTTATTCAAAAAAAATGTTCGTCAGCAGAAGTGACTTTATTTACCTCCTATGGTTTTGGTAGAATTTGTCGAGTTTATAATATACGTAAATTGGTGCCTTCATATGCGCATGAACCTGCAAAGATTAGAATAATTATAGCCTAATCTTATGGAAAGTTTCACCGTAAACAGAAAACAGGAGAAGACGTTCGTCAACAGCTGTTTTACTACCTTGAGCAATCTTGGGCAGGACTTGTCTCTCGAAGGATTCTGGATATAAGCAACTTTGTTGCCACGCATCTTCTCCGGTATACATGCGGTTTCATATTGATCCACCACTTCAACAACCTGCATATTTCAAATCAGAAATCAAGTTATTCCAAACTTTGATTTCTGGAACTGGACGTCTACTACAGATTTATATATGTAACTCACATCACAGGCGAACATACCTTGTTTGAGGCTGCCATGCAGGCAAGACCTATCGGAATAAAAACTATGCCCACCAAAGCAATTGCAACAATCGCCTGATCACCCACAAACACAAGTTACAGATAGATGGTCGTCACATACTGATTTACTAATTGAACCATATTTGTGTTGTGATATAGAAATATATAGAACTAAAAAAGTAATGAAGTATGGATAAGAAATTGGCAGAACTCACAATCCGAGGTGTAACTATAAGCTGGCATGCTGGAAGCTTCTGCTGAGTAAATCGAGGGTCTTCAACATCAACAGAAAAAAAAAATAGCAGTAAGTACTTATTATTCAAAGTGTAAACTGCAAAGTTAAGGCAACACCCAAGTATCCCATTGAATAGCAGATTGCTTTATTTAGGCTACTTCTAGCTTTCTGAATCACACTCCTGTAGGTTGGGGTAAAGGATAGATAAATTTTTTTATTTAATTTGCAGCACATCAAGTCATGTATAATATTAATCCATAATAGAACAAGGTAGGCTTGGCTTCAGTGTCTGCTAAGCAGACAATGGGAGCAAACATTCCAAGTCCCAAATTCTGCAAGTCTTTGCAAACAGAAAAATTGGCAAAAGCTATAAAAGATATCATTTGTATACAATGCTACTAGAATCAAGTAACTGTGCAGTTGCTGCTAATTAATCAGAAAAAATCGAGCTGGAGAAAGAAATACAGAATTTTGCTTCTTTATTTGAGGAGAAATTACACCGAGGCCGAGGCTTGTTGCGCTTAATCGTGGTGGCTGCTAGACCAGGCTGCTGTGAAGAGCTTGGTACAGCCCTATCACCATTCACCGGCAGCATAGCAGTTGTCGTTGGTGAAGAAATCTGTGTCTCCATGAACCTTAGACTTAAACAAATAGTTATGTATGGGTTTCAGTCTTTCAGAAAGGCTTCATAGGACAGGAGAGATGAAAAGGAGGGAAAGTATCAAGCAGGTTCAGGCAGTCGAGAAGAGATGAAGCAAAAGAATTATATATAAAAGGATAGAGAGACAACCTGTCGTCCTGAGCGGGAAACTAGCCTGGGAAGGTAAGGATCAATCTGCATAAAGGAGACTTGTTTGAAAATTCCTAAAAATGATGGAGCACCGATTTTTCAGTTTTCACACACCATACACCACCAAGAGTTGAGGCTCAGCCTCCGTTGCGCAACGCAAGGCGGGGTGACTTGTTTCTTTTCACTTGATAATTTCAATGATTCACTGAAACCAGTTCCTAACTGCAGATTTCAGTAAGATGGCAATAAAATACTGTCTGGATTCCTCTGAGCAGACACCGTTTCTGAATGTTGGACAGACAACTGCACAGCACACATGCGCCTTATTATGGTCTCTGATTGGAATATAGCAGTACATAGCTGTTTCTAACAACAATAGTATAAGTGTATGACAGGGAACAGGAAACCGGTTGTTACATACTCCCTCCATCCGAAATTATAAGTCACTTTGACTTTTTAGGTTCATCTATTTAGTTATGTATCTAGATACAATAATATGTCTAGATACATAACTAAATGGATGAACCTAGATAGTCAAAGTGACTTATAATTTGGAATGGAGGGAGTAACATATATATACTCCTAGTCCTAGCTATTACATAAAATCTTTTGATTGGTATATGACTCAGGCTTATTATGGTCTCTGATTGGTATATGACTCAGGCTGGAGCTTCATCATGAGAAGAGAATGACTGCACAACATAAACCGGATCGCCAACGGTGATGGCCCTTCCGTTGCCTTGAGCTGACACTGACAGGGACTCTTTGCAGACAAGATTTTGCCCAAAGTACACCTACAAAAATCGATCAAGTGATATGGTGACTGCCACTGGGTGAGTGTTCAGTGAGTTTGGCTGCCATGAACCGTACTATGGAACATCTTGAAGTAGGAAGGCCGCTGAGAAGAAAGACGCTTTGCAAGTTACCTGCCGCCGTTTATTTTTATGGCTTGGACGCAGCACTTCACCAGACCGAAATGTGCGTAGAGTTTCATTTGGTTCAGTGCCAGGGATTGCCTTTTCTTGATCAATGGTAGGAATCTGAATAAGCCAGTGCAGAAGCTGAGAAATGGGATCGAATCTCATACATATTTGCTTTCCAGGCAGGTAAAAGCTGCACACTTGAAAGATGAGCGGACTAGGAAAGTAAATAGCCACAATATCAGTCCAGTATTTGCACCTTGCAACGATCGCATAACCTGACACCCATGAATGTGAGCTTGTTGATCTTCACTGCTTTCCACAGGTCCTCTGAGTATGGATGGCATCCATCAACTAAGATACTGTCGAAAGATTCAAGTTTCATTAGAAGCAAGCACAACCATTGTAATTTGTGAAATCCACTAAAAGCAACCTTGCTAGCCCAAGAAAGGAATTCATTCAGAAATAAGTTTGTGATGCTCACTTTGGTCTGAAGCGGTTCATTGGTACAGGCTCTTTGAGAATCTCGTTTAGCGCGTCCAGTGAGGCCTGCAGCACGCCAGCACTCAAAAGTCAACTGCCAACTGAATATCTATCTGAAACGTTTGCAGAGAGATCATCTGTCCGGAAACCACTGAACAGTACCTTGGAGGCCATCAGGATTGGGAAGCCATCAGTGAACATGACTTTGTAACCTTGAGCAAACTCCGGGTTCGTCGGTCTAGTTTCGGACGCTGTATCGAAAAATACAAACATCATCCCGTGGGCCGTTGAGCGGCAAACAGAAATGCAGAGGCCTGATGTGATGGCAAGAAGAGAAAGCAGCAGGTTTAGGTTTTGAGTGAACCTTGTTTGAAACGCACTAGCCTGCTCGGCTTGCCCAAGTAGGCGGAAAACCATTCTGCTGCTCCATCTCCTTCGTCATATGCAGAGCCAGACCACTCCCATACAGTGATGTCATCGATGGTGGTGTGCTGGGCAGCATGGCCAAGAGCAAGAGGGATCTTCAGCGGGTCCATTCCGGGTGCTCTGACAACTGCATGCGCCGAAGTGGCTCCGGATCATCCATACCAAAGTAGAACAATTAAGTTGCTTTACTAGTTTGAAATGGACGAATTACCCATCATGTGGGAGCTGGAATCCGGGTCTGGCTGCCAGTCCTCGGCGAAGGCCTCCGGCGGCATGTCGACCTCGACGAGCGCGAGGCTGGGCTCCACCCTCTGCGTCACGGCTCGCCCTTTGGCGTTCACCACCATCCACTGCCGATCCCACCTGAACCCTGCAGTGCGCCATGCCACCATGCATTATACTACCATGCCGGCCGAGATCAGGGTTAGTGGCAATATAATTACCAGTGGCGGTGATGGTGGCCTGTGGCACGGAGATGCCCCTGCAGGACTTGATGGGGTATATGGTGATGGACTGCACCGTCGCCGCCGGCTCCGGCTCCGGCGACCCTCCACCGCCGCCACCACCAGCGATGAGAGAGGAGAGGAAGGAGGCGGCTTTCTCCATGGCCATGGGATATTTTGGCAAGAACTAGCACGGATGAGATGAACCGGCGGCGAGTAGGGAGCATGTGGCGTTATATGTCACGTGTGTGCATCCATGCTACTAGGCAGAGGCAGCTGAATTGTTAGCTCGGAATTTGGCAACTACTTATATAGCAAATGACTGTCCAGTGCCGGGCCAATATGGCAGGTTTAATTTAGAGCGACCACTGACCAGTGATACGAGTTCAGTTTTAATAAATAACATGTCTAAGAGCAAGTAGTATTATAAGCTGTTTTAGCCGCCTGAGAGAAGTACACGTCGGTAGGAAAATGTGCCACATTGGAGAGAGATGTATGAAGCCGGCGCTTCCCATTTCGTCCGGCTGCAGCACAAGATACGAGAAAAAGTTACTCTCCCAACCAGTACGGGAGGCAGAAGTGGCCTGTGCATGTAAGTAAGAGCATCGCCAATAGTTTGGTAAATTGCACTTGGCAAAAGTTACAATTTGCCAAGGATGTTTGCCGTTAAATCAAACCCCATCTCCAACGGTTTTGACATTTTTAACTTAGCAAAACTTAAATTAGTGGCTGCATCACGGCATGCACGGGAGAGAAGCAAGCGGCGCCGTAGGAGAGGAGTATTGCTAAGTTGAGATTCACTTGGCAAATATGCATGGCTTGGACCCTCAAATGCCAAAGTCTCACCAATTTGACAACCCAAATGTCAAACCATTGGAGAGGACAATTCATAGATTTTGACATAAATATGGGATGTCAAGCTCAAATGCCAAACCATTAGAGTTGCTCTAATAAATGTTAAAGTCTGTTTGTTAAAGTCCGCTCTTCTACAGGCTTTTCACGGTTAGGCTATTTACGGTCGCCGTTAGTAAAGGCCGTTAGTGACGTGGAAAGCATAACGCCTGCCAGCAGCCGGCTGCTGGCTGGCTTATTATTCTTGCTCTAACTTTACCGTCGCTGACTGACCTCTGAGGAACGGTGTGATTGGTGGCAGAGAATCGGTAACTAGACCTGTCCAACTTTGCTACTCCCAACGTTCAAAATTACAAATCAGCTTTTGCTATGTATCATTAAAAAAACCTTTGCTAACCCTGTTTGGTTAGGCAGTAACTCTTTTAAAGTCCCATAGATTTTTTTAAAAAAAAACTCTTACAGAGGAGCTTTTAGCGACTTTTACAGTAAGAAGTCCCAAAAAGTCCCTCTTGTTCGTAGGGACTAAAAGGAATATTTTTAGTCCTAACCCTAAAAAATCTCTTTCTAACGTACCCGGTCACAATATATGAGTATATCTCGAGATACATAGGAAATTCTATGCGCCAAAAAAGTAGGCTGAGACGCTAGGCTTGGACGGTTCAGGCACATGCCGACCCAATAGGAAAACAATTAAAAGTAATTAATTAGACATAGACTCCTTTGAGATAGGAAAAAGTCTATATATCACCCTCAACTATGGGGGTTTGACTACATAACCCCTAACCTTTGAAATGGTCTATATCACTCCTAAACTTTCCAAAACCGGTTAAACTACCCCCTAAAGCAGTTTTAAAAAATCATAGTAAATCATTTGAAAAATCGTAAAATAGAAAATCTAATTGTGTTGGACTCCAAATGAGTATATCTACACAATAAACATATAATATGGTATACTTTAGTATTTTTTTTTTTGTTATAGCTTTAGATCTATGTTTTTCTTTATAGCTGTAAAAAATATAATAAAGTATACCATATTATATGTTCATCGTATAGATATACTCATTTGGAGTCTAACACAATTGGATTTTCCATTTTATGATTTTTTCTATGATTTATTATGATTTTCTAAAACTGTATTAGGGGCAATTTGACCGTTTTTGAAAAGTTTAAGGGGTGTTATGGGCCGTTTTATAGGTTGGGGGTTATGTGATCCAACCCCCATAGGTGGGGGGAATACAAATTTTAGAAAGAAGTGTACCATAGCAATTCCCATATATCTTTTAGTTCATTTTCTCACAACTAACTTAACTTTTAACTCTTAAAAATCATTACCATAATTATGTTGCTTTTTTCAGCTTTCAGCTTATGGGCGTGTTTGGGACCGCGTCTGCGGTGATTATACGCAGAAAACGCGAAAAATCCCGCCGAACGGTTCGCGTCGCTCGCGCTTATCTGCACCGCCTGGAAATTGAACTGTGCGCAGCATAATTGCAGAAGCGGGCGGGGAGCCGCGTTGGGTTCCTAGTCGCGGTCCCAAACATGCCCTATGACTAGCTAGACTGCCAAGCTAGTAAAAAGTGGAAACAATCAGTGTTTGTCTTGCAGTTATGTTGGAGGTTGTCTTCATGTCTACAAATCTAACCTGAACTCTTATGCTACTGCAACTCAAGTTCAATTTTTATTTGTACTAGTAGATGGGCGCGCGCCTGTGCAGGCACAAATTTTTTGGAATTGGAGTTGGATATAATATGACCAGGTTATAATAGATCATAATTTTAACATACAAATAGGAGAGACAAATTACATAATAAAGTTATACAATCTTAAGGTGCTCTTGCGTAGAGTCAAGTCCTTAGTCCAGCAGCGTACATGGTGAATAATAATATGCAATTTTTTCTTCGGTGTAACGACATATTATGTATACACTGGTAGATGCCCTATATATTTGATCAGGATCTTGTTCTTGTCCAGTGAGTTGTATTTTCTTCCTGCAAACTGAAAAGCTTGAGCTGGTGTCGTTATTAGCATCTTTGCATCTCTCAGATTGGCTATACTCTTTTCCAAACATGTGCATCTTTTATGAATTTCTATGGACGAGCCCACGACCCTTCTCAGCAGTAGATCAGAGGGTGGGGCCTCCCTATAATCGTGAAAATAATCACCAAGGTTCAGAAAGTATGACTCAGTTTAATGGATTAAGATCAAAGCTTTTTCAAAATGAAGAAGGAAGGAGCCTTGCCATTCATTTAAGAAACAAAAAGAGTGTTCAATACATACCGAACATTGATTCTAAAGACCAGAGGATACAGTAACAAATCCCCAAGGAAAGCATCTGGGGACCAAAACCATCCACTGTAGGTTCTATTGTTGGATAATGCCTATTTTTATCAGTATTTTAGGTTATGCTAGTGGATGGCAATGAACTCAAATACTATATTGGTCGACCAATAAGAAGATTAAGCAGTCCTAGGGAAGCCAAGTTGTTAAATTTCTGGTTCCCAGCGCATTATCTAGTTCGTTGAGAGCTGTAGCCGCAGCAACATGAATCAGTATTTATATTAGTTTGAAGGCCTTCTTAACAGGTGACTAAATCGCATGTTACATGTAGAATATTTGCTAAAATTAACAATCATTGTAGAATATTTGCTAAATGTATTTTTACAATTAATCATGTAATAAAAAATAGAGTACAAATCAAGCACACAGGAAAGTACTCATCACCTTATGCAGAGTACTTAAGACATTACACGGGCACAGGCCACCCAAACAAAGTCAAACAGTCTGCACTCTGCAAAGAATGCAGTTGTAAGAAGTAAGCTCACCTAGATACTAAAATTGGGCAAAGCATGGCGTAGGCAGCAGGAACCAAAGAGGTGACCAGGGCAGACGATGAACCAAGGAATGTTGCAAAATAAACACATTGTAAAACCTATATCAGATTACATGGATAACGCTGGTTTTGCTAAGATAATGCAGTTTTTGCATAGGAATGTGTCCAGCCTTGTTGCAACCTACTAAAGTATTTTGAGTGTTGTCCCTTCGATAGAATAATTTTAGAGCGTCGGGCCAGTATGATAAGTTAAGCACTCAACACGATTTATAGTACTCACCACAGTTATCATATCGCCAGTTCCATTACAGTAGCAATTTATTTTAGATCTGTGTAGCCAATAAAAATCTTCACAGTTCAGATCAAATGTATTTGGAAACCCAGACTATTAAATACAAGCATGACAAGATAGAACTGAAGAAAAATGGCAAAAATAGACAGCTAACTTTTTTGACCAACACAGTGTTAAAACAAGGAATTATATGCGTTGGTGAATCCTAATGCTCAGGCCAAGACATTAAGGCACTGGAAAACAAAGTTTTTATATATTTTGCTTAAATTCAACCTTTTCTCCACGACTTCCTAAACTCATCTCTATTTTTAGAACATGATGTTTCAAGGACATGTAGCTAACTGGGAGGAGCCTGCTTTTTTGGCACATCCGGAAGAATTGGGTAAGAATTATACTACCTAAAAAGTCTATTATTGGCACATTGCTTTTCTCAGTTTATAAAAATATGTAACTATGGATTGGTACAGACTAAAAATACATACAAGGTTTTGTGCAAAAACTGTAAGTTCTGTCTGGTACACTGAATTCATCGAGGAAACCTAGAACTGAAGGGGAGAAGTACCACTTGTGTTGAAACTATAATTTCTAACTAAACAACATGTTTGAATCATGCACAACAGGAATACAAAAATATAGAACCGAAGAAGTAAAAGATATCACTTGTGCTGGAACTGTAAGTTCTAACTGATCCCCATGGTTGAATCATGCATGACAGAAATAGAACCATTAAATAGGCCATAAGTGAACCTATACCTGAACATATATAGGATCTAAAACGGTTAAATAAGCAGCACGGATGGTAAGGCCTCTGTCTTCTTAGCATCGACATACAACCGCCATCTATAGCTGGTGGTGTTTAAGCACCTGTCATAAGCATGGTTCGTGTGAGGTTAAATTGGTCCTGCAATAAGAAACTAAGGACCAATCTGCAGTATGAACTATATAAACTTCTAGATTAAATGAGAAAATAACTAATTTGACGTAGCAAAATTTTAACAATGGCAATAACTAAATTAAGCTACGGCCTCAAGTAGCGGCAAATAAGCTTAGTAAATAAGCACTGAAGAATGTTTCAAAAAAAAGCACTCAAGAAACTATATTAACAAAGCAACTGAAGGCAACATAAAGCATTCACACCTACTCGAAAACAAAACAGGGGATACAAACTGTAGAAACACTCACTCTGAAAGCGTTGCTATACTGCTATGGAAGGATCATAACCCAGCTGCAAAGATGGTTTTTGCCTGCCAAGCGAATAAGCATCTGGAAAACCTGGAACTGAACAAATGTAGTTAATCAAAAATCAACAAGGCAGCATGGGAATAGTTTTTAACCTATGAAATTGAAGGCACAAATTTGCAAATGCTTGTTGGCAGGGTAGAAAGGAATTTCAGCATAATTCAAGTAAAAAGGGTAGAAAGGAAATAGCACCTTGCATTTAACTCCTTGGTGTCCATGTCGACCAAATTGGTCTGGTCAATCCATGGTCTGTGTCGCGTAGAAGGTTCCCTTCATGGTTTTATCGTTCAGGAAGTTCATTGGCTGAATCTTGAGTTTCATCCTTCAGTGGCACACCCACCAGCATAGTACCCTCTAGTCCCCAACTCTAGATTTAGAACAGAGCTGCTAAAATTAAGTCTAAATAACAGACTACAAATGAAAGAAACAAAACACATGTGTATTCATGTTTAGAAAAGGATCACATTCTAATGGTTGGATCATAGTGAGTTGATGTTACAAACAAAACTATGATTTGAAAGGAATTTGTTCAGAGCAGTGGGTATAAACCCTTTTTCGCAAAACAGAGTATAAATTAGGTAATACTCCCTCCGTTCCAAATTGTAGTTCACTTTGGCTTTTCTAGATGCATTGATTTTATTATGTATCTAGACATAGTGTATAACTAGGTGCAATGCAAAAATCAATGTATCTAGAAAAGCCAAAGTGAACTACAATTTGAAACGGAGGGAGTAATATGGATCACTGGAGAATAGATGATCTAAAAGATGTATTGTTGCATACTCTAGCCCGAGTTGAGACGTATAAACATTAAATATTTTACATAAAACAAACAAATATTAGAAGGCTTAAAAAGATGGGTACAATGTCAAGAGTTGTCTCTCTACACTTAGACAGGTGTGCATAGCACACAATACATGCAGATTAAGTCCGCATTATGAGACAGATGTGTAGAGAAACTGATAACTGCTGCTAGGACAGGGCCACTTCATAGATTTAATCAGACATTTTGCATGAGCAATCCTAAGGACGTGCACTTGCACAATATCTATGTCAACAGGTGTCATGCAAGATGATATCAAACTGCTCCAGCACCTTTCATTTGGCGTTAAGAGAAGCCATAATCATATATCAAATTTACAAAACTGTTAGGCATGTATCTGAACCGTAGTCTAAACAAAATTCAATTGAAGATAATCAACCAGTGGGCTGTGGGTATTATAAGAAACAAGAAACCAAATTGGAACCTAGATATAGCTTCAGTTGAGTAAAAATGACATGGTAACAACATATTGCCTCATAATCACCCATAGGAACTCTTGTGGTTTCCATCTCTATTTATATATTAATGCAAGTATAAGGAAAGAAGCTCGGATGAACAAATTACCTTTTTAATGGCTGTTCATTAATGACAAATATCTTCATCTATGTTAGCCTTTCCGTTGTAAAGGAATGACCAATCTTCCGATGAACTGCAAATATGGTTTACATAATCCAGTATTATTTCATATCCCTTGAAACATTAAATACTTTACATAAAAAAGAAACAAATATTAGAAGGCTTAAAAAAGATGACACGGGTAAAATGTCAAGGGCTGTGTATAGCACACAATACATGCAGATTAAGTCCACACATGACACGGATGTGTAGAGAAACTGATAACCGCTGGTAGGACAGGGCCACTTGATAGATTTAATCAGGCATTTTGCATGAGCAATCGTAAAGACGTGCACTTGCACAATATCTATGTCAACAGGTGTCATATGCAAGATGATATCAAGCTGCTCTAGTACCTTTCATTTGGCGTGAAGAGAAGTCATAATCATATATCAAATTTACAAAACTGTTAGGCATGTATTTGAAGTGCAGTCTGAGCAAAAACCAATTTAAGATAATCAACCAGTGGGCTGTGGGTATTATAAGAAACAAGAAACCAAATTGCAACCTAGGTATAACTTCAGTTGAGTACAAATAACATGGCAACAGCATATTGCATCATAATCACCGATAGGAACTCTTGTGGTTTCCATCTCTATTTATATATGAATGAAATTATAAGGAAAGAAGCTCGGATGAACAAATTACCTTTTTAATGGCTGTTCATTAATGATAATAGCTTCATCTATGTTAGTCTTTCCGCTGTAAAGGAATAACCAATCTTCTGATGAACTGCAAATATGGTTTACATAATCCAGTATCATTTCATATCCCTTGAAATAATAGTGAACCAATCCATCAGTAATTGTGAGTTCTAAACATTTGGTACCAAACCAATGCACTTATAGCTAAGAAGGCATGTTGATTATATATGATTTTGAAATAGCATTTGCAGGAAGGGAAAATATACCAGACCAATGCACCGCAAGGCAGCAAGTGTGTAGAATACGAAAACAAAACTAAATTGTTGCTATCACAAATGTTGGACACTAAGAAAAAAAAAATGAAAGATAGCCATGACTTGTATTTTGAACCTGACTGACAATACAAATATAGTGCAGTCAAAAAGTGAGGAATTTGAAATACATAAAGCTTGCTGCTGTTCCATATAAAGTTATCTAGAGCCTAACCTGTTCTTTATTATATAGTATGTAATGGTCAGCTGGATTAGACGGAAACATACGCATGGAACCATTGAAAAACAAGGCTCCCAATGGTGGTATGTATTTGTAACTACCTTATCTGGAAACATGTAGTTGGATCAAAGGTAGATATCACAAAGTTTACCAAGGAGATACCTTTACTTCTGGAACTGATTGTCGGTGTTCTCATTCCTTGAACTTGAGCTCCAGCTCCTTGATGTAAGAAAAGGGCAAACTTCATGGTCGAAGAAAAAGGAAAAAATATATAGAACTAAATTTGAACCTATTGACAAAGTGCAATACTATTTGTCTTTCGAAATAGAAGGAAGGGAATTGGTTGCAAAATCGATCATACATTAGAATCGAAGATACACGTTATTCAAGGAATCACCTTTAGTTGTCGCTCTGTTCCTCTTAAGCCTGAGCCGCATCGGATCGAGTCACCTTTAGTTGTCGCTCCTTAAGCCTGAGCTGCATCCCGTGAAACAAATAATAATGATGATGTATATCTGGCAGCACATTTTCAGTTAACTTATTATTCCAGATGGAACCTTTGGCTTCTTTGGTACATACTTCCCTAGAAACCAGACCGGTAAACGTAGTTTGAACTATACACGATATCATGGGAAACCCCCCTTTACTTTGTTTACAGAAAGCGAGCTGCTCACCTAAGAAGGATAGGCTAGAAACTCTCTTCGATCTCTTCGTGTGCTCTACACAGAAAGCAGCAGCCGGCACTACATCAAAACAGCTGAAGTAAGCAAGTATATAATACTATTAGGTGTATATCACTGTAAATGAAAAAGCAATCATTTATGACCAAAGTATAGGAAAATAAATGGGAGCATAGAGATTTGCTCGATGAGGTAAATTAGTATGTGGCAAGAATAATAAAAATTTTGGACCAACGAATGGTTGTAAGTATTGCTGCAAGACAGAAGCTCACATCTCAGTACCTAGAACTGTATGTATTGAACAACACACCGAATCAAGGGTCTGCAGTGCGCAAATGAAGATATCTCAGCAAACAACGAAATACACATCCACAAAAATAAACTGTAAGTGCACCGATTCAATGAAGCAAGCACAAAATCGGACAAAACCCAACATCTAACCCTAACCCTAGGGCACATCGGACCTCACCTGCGAGGTGTGCGTGTGGCGTAGTGGGAGCACAACAGCTGCGCCTGGCAACGGCAAAGACGGAGCTGATGAGGTTCGATGGCGGCGTGGGGTGGGGCAGCGCGCCATGGCCGGCCGGGCTCACCTCGGCCCCCGCCTGCCGCCGAGGCCGACGGCCGCGCGCAGCGCATGGAGGCCGTCGAGGTCAAGGCCTGCAGTAGCGCCGGGACCGGAAACGGACGGAGCCGGCGACGGCAGCGACGATGAGGAACCATGGGGAGCGGAGGCGCGTCACGAGGAGAGGAGCTGCAGAGGCGGACGCGGAAGCGGAGAGAGCGAGGTAAGAGATGAAGACGGTAAAAAACGGTGGGTTTCTCAGTTCTCAGATCGGGTAGAAGCCGAGGCAGATCTTTCTATGAATAGTACAAGCTGAGTATATATATGAATGAATATATACGAATGAAGTAGGAAGCTGGCAGCTTCGGCATGAATCCAGGTGAAGAGAGAGAGAGGGAGGGCTCGGGTAGAAGCTAGAGGGAAGGGAGTAGAAGCCGGACGGTAAGAAGCTGATTCATTAAATTAGAGCCACAAACCCCAAGATCTAACAGCGGTAGATAATTTTGACTAACGTGAATAGGTGTTCTGGCGGAGGAGCCATTCACGC